>VXBC01008934.1:2226980-2430580 GCA_013399945.1 Ploceus nigricollis | reverse complement strand
CGCCATGTCGGGGGAAGGCCCGGCCCAGTCCGGCCCGGCCCCGCCGCCCGCTCCGCCCCGGGGCAGCGCGGCTGTTGAGAATATGAAATTTATAAAAAAAATTTTAAGAAAGGATGCTCTTCGATGTTTAAACTTTGTATACTTCCAGGCCGAATCAACAAGAAAGGAGATTTAATCCGTGAAACACAGAGCAGCGAACAAGCAAGGTCTAAGTGATGCCCGGGTGTGTAAAAGAAAGTACTTGTCGGCAGAATAGCCTTGTTAAGATTTAGGTCTCGACACGTTTCAACGACCTCAGACCCAGATGGAAGTTAGCAAAGCTTGGGGGCCAAGCTGACAGGGCACACAAAGAATGTAGAATTTACATGTCCTAAGGACATTTGGCAGGACCCCTAAGATAAGGAATAAACTAATAAAGACAACTCAGCAACTGTACTGAGATCAGCTCCAACTGGGTAAAAGGTAATTCCAACAGGGGGAGATCATAACCACCAACTCACTGGCCACCAGCTCAGGAAACCCACTGACCCAAAAGAAGAGAAAGACTGAGCATGCAGACTAATAACCACAAGAAGTGAGAAAATCATCTGTTGATAGAAGATAGAATATTAAACAACAAAAAGTCTAGGTCACTTGTAGCCAATGAATTAGCTTTGTTCTATAGCAAACAATGCCTTTGTTTGCAAGAATGTGTGAATAGTGAAAAGTTTTGGTAGCTGTCACACTGGCCTTGTGGATTTGCCACCCCTTTCCGTGCAGAACTTCCGTGCAGTAAATAAATCAAATACCTCAACTCTGTGTGTGGATTGGTGTCTTGCACACCGTGTGAAAGAACCTGTTTTGGGACAACAGGGGCAGACAGCACCTGGGGCAGTTTAACGAGGACCTGAGGATGGTCCTTGGGCACTCTCCACAGCCAGGAGGGAGGGCCTTGCTGTGGGACTGCTGGGGAGGGGCTGCCACGCTCATGGGTACTAATGGTGACCAGCACTGTATCCACCTGGCATCGCTGGGCAGTGGGTGGCAGGAGGGGACTGGTAGTGGTCACTGTGTCAGGAACAACACTGCTCTGCTGGCTCGTGTCAGCATCCTTCATGTGCTGGTTGGAGCAAGTAGGGTCTGGGTGTTGGACATGCAGTGGTTTGCTAGCATGAATTTTGCCCACATCCCATCAAAAACACAGAGTGCTCTGCTGCCTAAACCTTCTGTACAGAAAACAGGTTTGCATTTTTGTGGAGGTAAATAAAACCTTCCCAATACAACCTAAGTGTAGTAGGCATGGTGACATGTGCAAGCAAGGACAGCACAGGCAAGAGTCGGCTGCCTAGTTCCCATTCCTGCATCAATAATTTTGATATCTAACTAGGAGAATGTCTCTGCCAATGCCATTTACCTCTCCATTTACCTCTCCAATACTGAGGTACAGCCTGTGCTGACTTGTGCACTACCCCACTACATTGCAAGCAATATAGAGGCTAACTGTTTTCAGTGTAGCCTGGGATAGGCTGCACACATTCTTATGCTAACTCAGTTATCCCACAGTCTCACATCATCATTCCAGGTATAAAACACCTATCTGCCCATAATCACATGCCAAAACATCCCACGTTCTCTTAATGGTGCTTTATAACAAAGAAGCCTTTCAATAACAAACTCTAGCATGTTGTGAATTCAAACTGCTGGACAGGATGAAATAAATTAAAATTAATGCCAGATTCCATGTGGTGTGGGAGGCAGCAGTGAGCTCTGTCAAACATTGGTCAGTGTGACCCTCGCTTATTTCAGCTGGGACTGCTGCAAAGTGTCTGGTTTGCAATGTCCTGGGGCCCAGCAATTTGCACAGGGCATAATTAAGAGGATTTTGGAAGCAAAGCCAGCAGCGTTAATTGGCCCCCATAGCAATCTTTGCTGCTCTTACAGTTGGGAAGGATGGAAGCATAGTTGGGGTTTTGGGGAGAAAAGTACTTAATTAGGCCAGTTGGTGTGGCTGGAAAATGTTTCAGGCATAATGTGCTTTTCTCAAAGCTCTGAAGTCACTTGATTTTTTTTTCTCCCAGGTGCATTAGTGGGTTTAGTAAATGATGCTGCCCTTCCTCACAACCCTTGCCTTCTAAGCAGCATCTGGGCTCTGATGGGAATCACGTTCCCTTTGGACAAAGAAAGCTGGTGCTGGCGTGCTTGCTTTGGACTACCCAAGTGCCCTGCAGGGTGAGGGAGTGTTTGGGGTTGTGTTCTGAGCAACATCTCTCAGCACTGCACCTTGTGATAGGTGCCTGGTAGAGCCCTTACAACCCCAAGTGAGTTCAGCCTGATCACCTTACCCACCTCCCCGCTCTGCCCGCACAGCTGGGAGAGCCACCCCATGCGTGGTACTTGCCCAAGCTCACATGGAGTGTGACATCCCATGGATGCAGGCCTGCAGCTCCTGCCATGGAAACAGCAGATTGTGACTCTGCAGAGGAGCTGGCATTAAGGCAGGGAAAGCTGTTATTGAAATTGAAATCGTTACTGTCATTGGAATGACCAGTGGGTGTTCCCTGTAGCTCAGCCATGCTTTGATCCTGCTGCTGGAAGTCAGCTGGCATTTACTCATTACTTCATATCCCGTGTTCCTTCCATCCACCTTCTTCCAGTGCCTGGCCCAGCACTTCTCTCATAAGTGTTGTCAGTCAAGAAAAAAAAGAAAGCACTCTGTGTGTGGGGCACTCGGTTGGTTCCATAGGTCCTCGTGGCCTGTTATACATACCTGTGGCTTCAGCATCACATAATTTGGCTTGGATTTCAAGGAATTTGACCTCTCCTACCACTAATGTTGCAAGAATGACAGTGCCTCCGGCAGATTTAGTCAGATATAATTTTTTTTTCTTCTCTCTGCCACTTGCTAGCATTGTTCAAAGTGCCTTCTCTAAACTAAACACGGGAGTTGGAGAAGGCAAAAACCCCCTCCCACTGCGTCTTGTCGACTCATTCAGTGCACAGAAGATTGCTTTGGCCTGCAGAAGTTTGAAATATCCCAATCAATAAAATTCTTGTTGCTTCTCCTGAGGGATTATCATACAGCCCTATCTCACATGTATGGCACGTCTGCATGGGAAAATCAACCAGAATAATTCTCTCACCTCTGCCAGTTAACTCCCTGGTGCTGACAGTGTATTCCAAAATAAAAGTGATTTGTTCTTGAATAATGAGGTAGTTCTGTGATAGTTTTGCTGGTCAGTTCCCTAGGTAGAGCTTGTCTACAGCATGGCAATGCTTTGACAAGTGCTTTGAAAAAAGGCTTTCTTAGGTGCAGAAACTGACCAGCAGAATTACTCCGCCATAGCCCTGCCTGACTGCTTCACAAGGGCTTTGCTTTGGGGGGAAGGTGGTTTAAAGTTGTAGGTTTAGAAATTTCAGAGTAAAGGTAGGAATAAGTAGGTTTAGACAATGTAGCCTGGCCTCTTGCACAACATCAGTCTTAGGCTTCCCTGAATTAAATCTTACTTGAATTAAACCTGAGTTTCGATGAGGAAAAAAAAATCAATTTTGATTAAAAATAATTTCAGAGACTGAATTCAATAGGGCACTAGCAATGTTATTCCGATGGCTGGTTCTTTCCCACTAAATAATGCACACTCCTTTTCATGCTTGGCATTGCCTGGTTCAATGTATCTTGTTACAACTTTGCTGACTCTTTTACGATCAAGCAGTTACACGCAGATGAAGTTACATTTTAGCCTTGTTTTTGGAGAAGATAAATAATTTTAACTTAATTACAGAACATTTTTATTATGCTACAGCAGCAAAGATTCACTTCTGTATGCAGATGAGATCTCAATATTTTCCTGTCCTGCTGCCTGGTTGTGTATTAACATGGTAGCACATATTGTGAGGAGCTAGCACAGGATTATTCCCAGCTTGGGAGTGTGCTGCTGCATGTTGCCTGAGTGCTTACAAAATAAGCAATTATCACTAGTAGAGGTCTGAGGCTGGAAAATAAGCAGCTTTGACAGGTTCTTTATGTAGGGAAATCTGGCTGGTAGTGTCCTTGCTCCCATGTCTTGTGAGGTGCCTGCACTGCTGCTGGTGTCTGGCACACCTGATGCCCTGCCTGCTGCTGGTGTGCACACACACATACATACACTCCTGCATCTTATTTACTTCTTTCCTATGTGATCAGAAAACCTTTTTAACTATGAGAGGTGCTGTTCCTCCGAGGGGATAGGTCTCCTCTTCCCACTAAATTTAGGTGACCTACTTGAAAGCATGCAAATCAGCTGATAGCCAGCAGCCTGGCTTATAAAACAGTAGTGGGCTTTGCGGTGTACGTCAAACCTGGTGGTGAGACAGCACAGATTGCATTTCCCGGCCACACAAGAGACCTGGACATATTGACCAGTGTGTTATTGTAGGAATATGCCCTCTGTAAGTCATGTAGAAGAGCAAACAACGCAGCAGAAAACATTGCCAGTTTTGTTTCTGGGTTTGGGGTTAGAAACAGGACTCATTCCACTACCTAGAATGGGACATGGGAAAAAATCCACTCAGCAGAGAGATCATTCCAGTGTATTTAAGAATTTATTGTTCCTTACAAGCATAGGTATCTGATTTCCAGTTAATACAAACATCCTTGATGCTGACATTTATAAAGCAGGGAGGTTACAAGTTAAGATATCAATCTAGATTCATACATGTATCAATACACACATATATACAAGCATATATTTATATCTGTACATATGTGTATGTGTGTGAGTATGCTCAGACTATGTACAGGTGGTGTGGTGCCACAATGGTGTCCAAGCAGGTACCAACAACCCCGGAGGGTTTATCTGTGACAGCAGTATTACATTATTGTGACAGGGGTATTACTTTACTGGACCTACTGGTGATTCCTCTGGTTTGCTGTGTATCTCATTAAAATTAGCTTGAGCTTGAGGTTTCAGGTTTGAACTGCAGATATTGCCTGGTAACAACAGGTCTCAGCTGTCATACCATTATTTAGTATTTGCTGATAATCAATACAGGAGAAGAAGGCCAATGCAAAATCTAAGATTTATCAGATCAGATTAGCTGAATCAGGTCTCTCTCTGCTAGGGTAGTAAACATGAATCAGGGGAGACAATTGAGTAATCTCTTAGTATTGTCCTCAGACAACACCTGTTTTTAGCACCAGTGTTTCCCATTACAATACAGCTTCTTTCCAGACTCCCCCGGTCTGTAGGAGAAATGGCCTTGGCAGAGTTTTACTGCTGTAGCCCTCCTGCTGCTGTAGCAGGATAATAGATGTTGCTGCAGTTTCATTGTGGAAAAACATAGAACTCCAGGGGAGTCCAGTGCAGAGGAGGCTTGGTGTCACTGCAGAATTGGAACAGTTTTGGTCTAGGTGGATTTTTTAGCTGTGGTTCTGTGCCAGCTTTCTTGGCCCGGACAGCTGCTGCGAAGATGCTTTGGTGCCTCCCCACATGCTGTCCTCCAGCAGCCTGGTGACACTAGCTGGAAAGTGCTTGGATCCAGCTGCACCCAGCTCAGACACCTTCCTGGACCCTAGAACATGGGGCACTCACACAGAATCTGCTGGAGCTGAGCCCAGAAAGGGCTAACTCCCAGCTGGATCCAAACTAGCTTTGAAGCTGGATCAAAACCAGCACTGCCTGGGCTCTTCCATCTCTGTACATCTGGTGCCAGAGTCCCTGGAGCAGTCGTGCTGACTCAGCTCTGTAGAGAGGCAACAGGACCTCTACAAGGGCTCTACCACATCAAAGAAGCCGTGAGCTTTGCAAATCTGAGCTATTTCTGGAAGCAGTGCAGGTGTCCCATCAGCCAATAAAATTGGCCACACCCCAGACTCTCTGCACCTGGGGCATGCTGTATCCCCAGCCGGGATAGTCTCACTGCACGTAAGTGGAAGTGTATAAGAAAGAGTTAATGAAGGTTTCTCCTGGTTGTCTTGTCCCCTCCTGGCTTCCTCAGAATTTTGAAATGGTGGGTACCTGCTTTGACCATGGGCAGAGACTGGAGGTAAAGGTAGCAAGTTCCTTCCACCCCAAATTGCAACATCATAATCTGGCAAATATCTGAGCCTCGATCCTTCCCCTTTCCTGCTCCCCTGGCGTGAAAGCCAAGCTCTGTTTGAAACAGTCACACCGAAGTCCCGACTGCACATTTGTACCAGCGGTGCTGGGGGGATGATCTGGATTACAAGGAGTGGCTGTGGCAGAAGTGACACTAGAGGGCAGGGCTGGCACACGGTTGGAGCCTTCCCAGGCGGGGGTGGGACAAGCCTGGGGCTGGGCTGGGGTGCAGATGCAGACTGCTTTCTGGGGTGCATGGAGATGCTAAGGCATGGGGCACATCTCCAGCTGCCCAGGCTAGCCTCTGTCACCACCCAAGAACAGTATGGAATCAAGCCTTGAAGGCCCAGGTGACAAATTAGAAATCACAGCATGACACAAAACAGCACGGATTAAATACATTGCCCAGTTCCTGAATGTTTCCCGGGCACCCCCCACTATCCACCTCATCCCTGGGGGCTGCAGCAGCCTCTGCTTTCCACTCATGCCAGGCAGGAGCTGGCTGGGACCCGACTGCAGCAAAAATGACTAAAAGGCAGGGTGGAAACTGGCAGCCCACAGCAAAAGAGCGTGAAGAAGATGCTCCTTTGGCCCTCTGTCTCTGAAGAAGAGGGGATAACCTTGAGGGAAGGTGGACAGCATCCCAGGGTGACCCCTGGTTCGAAAGGGTGACTGGGGATGGCTCTGCTTGCCGTGGCTTGGGAGCAGCCTGGCTGCAGTGATCCTGAGCTCTCTGCGTGGAGCTGGAAATGCCCCCACTGCCAAGGCTAAGTCAGGTGAGGGAGTAGTAGCCCAGCCCCTTAGGAGCAGGGCAGGCAGGTAGTGGGCTGTGATTTATGAGGCAAGCCCTTGGAAACTCTCCAAACCCAGTGCTTAAGTGCTTCTGAATGGCAGCATTAATTACTATTAAAAACATACATTTATATCTCTCTCACCTGCTTTAAATCCTGTGAAATTAGATTTCCTACCCAACCTTTCCAGCCTTCGTGGCAGCTCAGGGTGTTTTATAGCCCTATAAAGCCCCACAGTACCTGCTGTCTACATGGGCTCTTATTTACGAGGCCTTTAACAGTCTTCCTGGCTGCACCATCTGAGCCCCCTAATCATTTCGTTCCCACGTGCCTTGGAGGGAGTGGTCCCTTCAGCCACCCCAACAGCCATTCCTCCCCACAGGGATGGCTGATTCACAGACCCAGCTACTTGGGGTGGGAGTGAGGCTGTGCTGGGGCGTCCCGATGAACCCATTTCCAGCATTTGGGCCAGCTTCCCTGGTTTTACATAAAAAAGGGATTCAGTGAGACAAGTGCATCATGACAATGTTGTGAATGTCCTTTTTTGTGTGTCTTTTACAGTAAAGTCATGCCAGATATCACCAAAAGCCACCCAGAACCTCCTAGGACTAGGCTAAAACCCCAGATTTACTGAGCACAGAGGAGTAGTTTATATACATAAAAAGAAAATATAATTTCCATAGATTATTCTTTCTTTTGGATGCAAGCTATGTAGAAGTATCTTAAAATAGCCAGCTTTTCTCTAATGGACTGCAGCCATTTTGCAACTCATCGTATTTCAGATGCCTTGACCGTGTGTTTAAAAATGTTGTGTGCCTTTGGACTGAGATGTGAACTCCATTCTCCTGGGGGTCCACTGGTCCCCAGGTCACAGGGGACAGGGTGGGATGGAGTCAGGATCTGCATTCTTCTCCAGGTCTCTCCTACATAATATCCCCACTTGCCTCCCCAGCACTTCTGGGTTGTCAGATCTGCTGGAGACTGGATGATGCTCTGGGGAACTGGCCAGATTTGTGTGCCTGTATCAGCCTGCTGGGGAGGAAGTGATAGATATCTCTGCCTCCTGACTCCCAGGCTGAGCATGCTAATTTATAGATTGTATCTGTCACTCCTGATAAATGATGTCTTACTTCCCTAATGCCACCTTCAAATTGAGTTTTTAAGGCTAGGTCAGGTGGAGAAACCAAAGGGTGACTCTGCTTTTGCTTTTCTCTGACTTCGTTCTCTGCAGTGGGGCTGAAGTTGGCTTTTCAGGTAAGATGTGGATCTGTTGTGGCATCTGCTTTGCTGGCCAATTGGGCAGAGTGCCTGCCCCTAACTGGGCTCTGAAAACTCCTGCCTGGCTCCCTCAGGTGTTTGGTTTGTTCTGATGTGTTTTTGGAGAGGGCCAGCCAAGGCATCTCCCTCCTCATCCTACTCCATCCAGCTCTGTTCCCAGTCTCTTCCTGCACTGCTGAGCTGGCTGAGATGGTGGAGGTGGACCCAAGGCTTTGCTAAAGAGGGTGTCAGAGCCTGAGCTTCTTCAGGAACACAAGGCATTAACAGAAAGCTCCCAGCATTGGCTCCTGCCCACACTTGAAGCCAACAGTGTGCCATTGCCACTCTTCAGGGAAGAGTGACATTTTCCTTTCTCTGCATATTTCAGGTGGGATCTGTGGAGCATTAATTTCTTAAGGGGTTGTGTTTGAATGAGCACAAGCAAAGCTTTCGTAAGCATCCTTCTCCAGCAGCAGAGAGGACCGTTTTCTGGAGCACAGCCAATAGCTTAGAGCTGTACATACGTGAGCAGCTTTGTTCCTCCTCCAGGGAGCTGACTAACAAAGTTAAGAGTTGGCCAAGCAGGCCAGGATTAAGCATATCATTGCTCTAACCCTCCTGGGGTTACAGTGGTTAAAGGCACGTGATTAAGACCTGTTTATCTTGTCATTATTAAGCCCTGAATATTTTCTTTTTCCCCAAGAACAGAGTTTTTTGAAGCTACCTCTTTATGCCCTTTATGCCTGAATGTCACAGCAGTAGCACAAAATAAATCAGCCCAGTGAATACCTTCCACAGGTGATGAAAGAACAAACCAGTAATGTCTCATCAAAGGCCGTAACCTTCTGCCCAGGGCTAACTCTGAGCCTGGTAAACCATCATCCAAACTACACCACAGCCCTTGCTCAATTTCTAGCAGCCACAGCAGTCAAAATTTCCCCGCATAACAATTACAGCCATTTGAGATTGCAAATCCTGCAGCACACTGGAAACTAAAAATGATGGAGCTGGGAACAATAAATGTTATTTGAACTTCCAATTAAAGAAACACAGAGGAGACGGCTGTGATTTGATTCAGATTTAATTCAGTCCAAGTTTCTCCCTTTCAAGGTTTGTTTTTTTTCTTCCAGCCGCTGCAGACTCTCCCATCCACTGCAATTCAAGCTGCAGAATAAACCTTGCTGTTGAATTTAGGTCAAGCTTGGCTGGGGATACACTGGGCCTTGGCTAATATTAAATGAATATGTATAGCATGAAGACCATGCTGCAAATGCAGGAGTGGGTGCTTTAAAGCCAGCACCCAGCTCTGTTGCACCTGAAGGACCTGTGAGCAATTAGGGAGGACAGGAGCTGGCATGGGGCACAGGGGATCAAACTGGAACTGTGTCTTCTAAAATGAATAAGCTGAAATCCTCGACCTCCCTGTAGTTTGGGATCTTGGTACTGAGGAGGCACTACCTCAAGTCAGTAAAAAGTCCTGGTCAGAGGAACCCAGGGCAGAGTGGAGGCTGACAGCAAAGTTCTCTCCAGCTGCCTCCTCCCCTGCCATTCCAGTTGGCTGCACAGGATAATTTTCATGACATTATATTTGTGCTTTTTAACCTCTTGCTCCTGTTGACATGATGTTGAACATTCTCACATCTAAAATATTAATAAGAAGATTGAAAGACCCACAGGAGTCCAGCACTCATGAATGGATGGGAGGAAATGGGGCAAGGAACCTTGTCCTCCCAAACTTGGAGCAGCAGGAAAGCAAGTGAGGGCCTCCCACAGGTAGGAGCTGCTTCTGGATGTCCAGGTGTGTTTAATGCATTCTTTGCCTCCATCTTCAACACAGATGAAGGGTCGAAGGGGGTCTCAGAGCCCTGAGCTGGAGGCCATGACTGTGAGAATGATCAGCTCCCAGCTGATCCTGAAATTGTGCAGGATCTGCTGCTCCAGCTGGATCCTTACAAATCTATGGGGCCTGATGGGATTCATCCAAGAAGACTCAATGAGCTGCTGATGTCATCACAAAACCTCTCTCAATGTTTTTTGAGTGGTCTTGGGAATGCAGAAAGGTCTGAGCTGACTGGGAGCTGGCAAATGTTATCCTGATTTTCAAGAAGGGCAAGAAGAAGAACTCCAGAAATTACAGGACTGTCAATCTCACATCAGGGCCCGGTAAAGTTATGGAGAATATTATTCTGGGAGATATTGAAAGACAACTGAAAGACAATGCAGTCACTGGTCACCGTCAGAGGGCTTTATGAGAGGAAAGCCCTGCTTATCAAGCCTGATTTCCTTTTATGACAAGGAAACCCACCTGGTTGATCAAGGGAAGCCAGTGGATGCAATTTTTTGGATTTCAGTAAAGCTGAGCCCTGTGTGCAGTTTTGGGTGCCTCAATATAAGAAAGACATGAAACTATCAGAAAGTGTCCAAAGGAGGGCCACAAGGATGTTGAAGAGCCTGGACGGGAAGCTGTATGAGGAGTGGCTGAGGTCACTTGGTCTGTTCAGCCTGGAGAAGAGGAGACTGAACGGAGACCTCATTGCAGTCTGCAACTTCCTCATGAGGGGAAGAGGAGGGGCAGATGTTGATCTCTTCACTCTGGTGACCATTGACAGGACCCAAGGGAATGGCCTGAAGCTGTATCCGGGGAGGTTTAGATTGGATATTAGGAAAAGGTTCTTCACCCAGAGGGTGGCTGGGCACTGGGACAGGCTCCCCAGAGAACTGGTCCCAGCACCAAGCCTGACAGAGTTCAAGAGGTTTGGACAATACACTTGGACACAGGGTGTGACTTCTGGGGATGATCCTGTGCAGGGCCAGGAGCTGGACTTGATGATCCTCGTGGGTCCCTTCCAACTCAGCATCTTCTGTGATTCTGTGTAAATAGAAAGGTAAATGCAATTGAGGAGAAGCCTGTGTGAGGCTGAGAAGCAGGCTCAGGCTGGGCATGGGGCCAGGAAGGTGGCTCAGTGCTCCTGCTGCAGCGAAACTGAAACAATCCCTTTTATCTTTCTGTGTGTATCAAGAACGCAGGATATGAGCAGCAAGAGGGCTGCTGACAGTGCTCCAATGCACAGCAAGTTGCACCCTGAAAATTATTCCATGGATTAAAGCATAGAAGGGCCAGTTTACGCCTCACAGAGGAGCTGTTGGCTACTGTAACATAACCCAGGAGCTGCAGGGCTCCTTGCAGCAGCTTGTGTTCTGGTAACAGAAGTGCATCTTGTGGCATTGCCTCCCTGCTGCCCTGTTCTGTGTGGGTCCATATAGTAAGAACCAAAAGGCAGGCACTCCTTCCTTGCTTCCACTTATTCATCAAAGGATATTAAAAGGGTATAAAGATAATTCCTGAGAGCTCACTGAACACAAGCGCTCACATAACTTCTGCCCCACTCCAGCTCTGTCTGATCTCCAGGATGTCCTGCTGGACAGGCTAGAAAAAAACAAATACCAAAGGCTGGAGGGGAATCCTCTCATGGGCACAGCCCGTCCCACAACATGTTCCACATTAACTGGTCCTGATGCAGGTGCCTGGGGGCTGACAGGGAGAGGAGTGAGGTCTGTTGGTGTGCATCTTGTCCCTTGCTCATACTTCCCAGCATACTTGGAATGGCATCACCTTGATCCCCCGGGATCACTAACCATACTCTTTGTTACACACCCCATGCTGAGCTCCACATTGCTCAGCACGTGGGTTCTCATATCTCATTGTGTGCTAGTGGGGCTGCTGATGTGACTCTGCATAATAAATGCAACTGAAGTGAGTGGTTTACCCTGGTGTTGTTACCTGGAGCTGCTGGTGGGAGTTAACAGTAGCTGGAGTGCAGCTGTGGTGCCTCCTGCCTTTGCAGCAGCACAGGGGACCGTGCCGTGCTCTGCATCGCTCCCCTCCTGCCTCCTCCAAGCTGGGAAAATGCTTTGCTATGCAGTCCTGCTGTATCCAGCTAGCTCAGACAGTCCTTTAGGCTGCCCCTTTTTGGTTTTGTAGAATCTCCCTCACACACTTGAAGGAAGCCCTTTAATGCACTTCTGGTTTATTACTTGTCCTTTTCAATATACCTCTAGCCTGTTACACTGTGTGAAGCCAAACTCTCCTGCACCACTTGCCAACAATATTGTGCTGTGGCAGACAATTAAACAAAACAGACTCTCAAAGAACTCTTCAGGTAAGGTTACATCTCAAAATCCATTGGTAAAAGTGGAGACCAGAGCATGTGCAGGACTATTGCATGAGACATACAGGAGAGGAAGCTTGTGATTGTAGAGCACGGATTTCGGAAAGTGCTTGTTCTCCAACATCCCAAGGGGCTAGTGGCAGGATTAGGAGCATTATTCTGCATCAGGATCACTTGAGTGTAGAGTTTGTTAGTGAACAAGCTAAGCAGCAGTGTTAAAATAAGGCTTGGAAGTCCAGATTTCTGCAGAGAAGGGGTTGGACAATCTTCTCCTGATGTGGAGCCAGGCACTATAGGGTGGTTGATCTCCTCTCAGGGAAGTCAATAACCCCTCAGGGAGTATTCTGATAGAAAACCAGCGGCAGTTGCAGGGCCAGGACTCTGACAGCTATGGTCCCTCCATTTAATTGTTAGCTCTTTTCTTTGAAGAATGACTACAGATTAAATTATATCAGCTAAAACTGAGTGAATCCCACACTGAAGAGGTCCAAGAAGCAAAGGCTATCTGAGACATGTCTTTTCATCTGTTTTATTGAACAATTCTTAAAGATTTGGAGCCCTCATGGTTTTCTACAGTCTCAAAAAGTTCCTCCAGCCAAGACCTGTTCAGCAGCAGGCCACTTCTCCTACCCACCACCCCTCTGCCCCCATCCCAAAGTAAAGAAAAGTCAGTGCTCACCATTTCTGAGCAAGCAGAGGGAGGCTTTGTTTTTAGAGTGGAACAACCATAATGCTGCCTGGTAAGGGGGTGTGTGAGGACAGTGGTAAAAGCAGAGAAAGGGACTGCAGTTCAGCACCAGTGAATGAAGTTCATGACTCTAAAGCCAGCCCATGGACACCCAGTTCTGCTTGCAGTGCTGTGTGCCAGTCCCTGCTGCAGACCAGGCAGCAACCCCACAGAATGAGGAAAGGGAGCCCAAGACTTGTGGTCACACAATAGGGAAAGCTGGGGCAAATTTGCCTTTGAAGAGGAAAGGGGAAAGAACACAAAGCAGGCTGAAGCCCTCGTCTGAGAGCATTTGCTGTGGTGCCCAGGTGAGGTAACCTACACCCCCAGCACACAGTGCAGCCAGGACCAGGGCCAAATACAATTTTGTCAGGAGCTTGTGCCCTTCCAGGAATGTCTGATATTTCTCTAGTGAAGGGGTGTGTGCTAAGAAGAAAAAAAATCCTTTTCGTCTATGCTTGCAGAGTTCCTGTAGCACCAGAGCACACACAAAAAGAGTTCAGAATTGTGCAAGGTCGACCTGGTGCCTGACCACGCTGGCACCATGCCATGCCATGCCATGCCAGCCCATCCCCACACAGAGCAGGCTGCCACTGCTGCTCCCACATGGACAGCTGGCCCTTTGCTGTCACATCAGCCGTGGCCATGCTGCCACATCCCTGTCCTCAGCAGGCAGTCACTCTGCATGTTCCCAGCTGCTCACCATCTACAGCCTTCCATCCCTGGGAGGTGCGGAGCTCACAAGCTCTTCCAGCAGGAAGGTTGTGAGTTTGTCCTTCCCTGGGTAGGGAGAGCAAGGCTGGAAGAGCCAGAGCAAGAGCACAGGCATTTTTTGCCCCTCAGTTTCTTCCAGGCTATTTGTTTCCTGCCATCTTTGCCAGACTTGGCCATCTTATGGGGCAAAGGCTCACCTAGCAAAAAACCAGCAAACATGGAGTGGAGGAAGGGGGCAGACACGGCCCCCAGGCTGCAAAACTCTGCCCCCCACTCCCCCTTTGACTTGTAGGGCTGGCCCTGTCCCCTCCCAGGAAGTCCCAGGCTCTTCATTTAGCTCTCAAAGCACCTTAGGCAGCTCAGCTCACAGAAGTCCCCACCTCTATGGAAACCTTTTTATTATTTTTTTTAATTTCTGTTTTTATAGAGGCCTTTGAAGATGCTTGTTGCCATGGAAACATGCTTTAAAGAGTGCCTTTTCCCTTCCCTATCTTGAGAACTTCTGTTGCCATAACAGCTGCATCCAGCTCCTCCCTTCTCCCTGCCAGCTGCCCCACTATGGGATGCAGTGAGGTTCTGCCTTAGGGGTCCCTGAGCCCCTGGTGGCCAGGGCCAGAGGAGATGTTTATACTCCTGCAGGTGTTTGGTGTCCCTCCTCATGCCTCTGTGTGCTGGATGCGGAAGAGACAGCCTGCTGAAAGAGCATCTCTGGGCCATGCAGTGCTTGCAAGCCCCTTTCTTACACAGGGGAGGGGCTCTGCCCTCACCCTCGGCTCTCACACCCCACATCAGTGACACTGGCTGGTTTTTTGAACCATTTCTCCTAAAGCCCTTGACTGAACTATTCCCCTACAGCTCAGTGGGCAGCATTGTGAACTGAAAGGAACACCTGTGAGTAGGGTGGCTTTGATCTCTACAGCACACAGCATTGGGCAGCTGCATCTGTTTTCTGGCCCCCATACAGAGTAGGGTCCCTCATCTTGGTGGCAGCCTTCCCTGGGCAGTGGTGCATCCCTGGTGGATGGGCCACGCTTGCTTCAGGAGCATCCATCTCCAGAGCAGCCCAGCCCATGACACACAGCAGGGAGGATGGCACAGGTGGTCACTGCCTGCTGCCCATCTTCTGGGCACCCCGTTCCAGTCCTGCTCATCTCATTGTCACTGCAGACAAACCACAGCAACAAATCTGTTTCTTTCCAATTCACTTTGCAACCATTAGCTCCCAGTTCCTCCACAGTGGCAGAGCAACCTTGGACTGTGCTGTGAATCCTCTGGTCTGGCAAGTCCAAGCCAACCTAAAGCATCCCTGCTCTAGCAGCTTGGCAGGGTGGCCCCAGGCAAGATCTGAGGCAGTAGGACCTGAACCACATCTGGCTGTGCTGTGCCCCTCTATCCTGCTGCACCTCCAGCCAGCCAGGTCTGCAGCCACTCCCCAGCTCTAAGAGGCCAAATTTCTGCCTTGACAGCCCTGAGCTCCCTCCTCAGTTCTGTTTACACCCCTTGCTCCTGGCCTGCATCACCTCCCTCTTCTCCCACTCTCACGTGTTGCATGAGTAATATCTTCCCTTTTCATTAATGAGTTGTTTGGGAACAGGGTGCTGCAACATCCCCCCAGGGCCTGCGGTACCTCCGAGCACGATTCTAGAACAGGTGGGAGGAGAGGGGGCGAAAAGGGGGGCTGCAGATCCCCTGCCCCTCCCTGCTGGGCATGCACATGCCTGTCACAGATAGCTGCTTGCCTCCCACCCTGTGGCTGCGTCAGCCACTTGCATCTCCTTGGCACGACTGTCCACCGGGCAGGGATCCCCCAGCGCACATCAGCAAAGCCAGTTCCAGTGCTGGATAAGGCACAGCCACACCAGCGGGGCGTGGAGTTACAGTGAGTGGCAGAGGTGCAGCTAACAATGCTCAGAGTACCCAGAGGGAGACAGGTTTCCCATCTGCCCCCTTGCAGTGCCTTGCCTGAAGCATCACTGTAGCCAAGCAGACTCTGTCTCCTGTTCCCCTGTCTTTCCTGCCTCCCCACAGGCTGCTGCAGAGCCAAGCCTAATGGAGAGCACATTGCTGGCTGCCGTCATCTCCATTAATGCAGCCCTGCTTGCTTTAGCAATTACCTGCCAGTGCCTCACAGCCTTCCAGCTCGAGATTCTCCTGCCAGCATCTACAGCTGATGAGTAGAAGTGGGGAGCAGATATGGAGCACCTTCATCCATGGATGCTCTGAGGGCTGGATGCTCTCTTTGCCAGAGTCACCTGTGTGCCCAGGACACGGTTCTGGGACTAGGACAGGGACCAGAAGAGCCAGAAGAGCTCTGGCCACCAGAGAGTTCTAGGTGAGTGCATTAGCCCCTGGCCAGACTATAAATTAGACTTAGCAAAGTCACCGTGGCCAGAGAAGGGTGGCAAGTCTCTCAGCACAAGTACAGCTTCTGTGGCTGCATCCATGCTCATGGTAAAGCTCTACATCAGGAACGGATGTCAGTGAGAGCAGTGCAATGGTCCCCCACAGCCACTAAGTGCTGGCTGGCAGGTGACAGCATTCATCAGCTACTGGGACAACTAAATGTCCTCAGGAAGGGGCACAGAGGCCACACTGGCTTCTTCTGCACTGGCACCACAACTCCAAATCCCCCAGAGGCACTAGCCTTGAAAGGAAAGAGGAAAAAAAATTCTCCTGAATCAGGGCAAAAAGGGTTAGGAGATTGCTGGGCTTTTTTCTTAAATGTGATTTTTTAAGTTAGAAGAGAAAATGCTCTTTTTATTTACTTCTTGCTTT
This sequence comes from Ploceus nigricollis, assembly GCA_013399945.1. Classification (NCBI taxonomy): domain Eukaryota; kingdom Metazoa; phylum Chordata; class Aves; order Passeriformes; family Ploceidae; genus Ploceus; species Ploceus nigricollis. The sequence continues at coordinate 2,414,094 of VXBC01008934.1, read as the reverse complement.
CTGAGCTTTTAGGGTGCATCAGGGTCAGGTTTTCAAAGTGTTTCTCCAAGCAGTGAGGGATAGAAGCTTATTTAAAAGTGAAGTGAGGTGGGAGAAAGAGAAAAACATGCTCCTGCCATCAGGAACTGGGTTTGCAGAAGAAACAGCAAGTCCTGAGAAAAGCACAGCAATGGGGTCTCCCTTTACAGCTCTCCAGCTTGCTGTGAGTCTCAAAACTTTGTCCCCAAATCCTCATATTTTTCCAAGTGTCTCCCACTACCTTCCTTCACCACTGCAGCTTGCCCTGCATGGCCCAGTGTGTGGGCTGCAGCACTTCAAACCCATCCCAAAACCCCTTCCTCCTCTGGAGCTCCGCTCTCCAGTAGCCCCGTATCAGCTGAAGTGCTCATGCAAAATAGAGCCACAGAGACAAATGTTCCAGAAGAGGGAGAAGTATCTCCAGCCTTCTCCGGAGGGCAGTAGCAGTGGACATTGAAATAGCCACAATGTAATTTCCCCATGATGTTGAAAACTCTCTCTCAGCTTGGGTTCTAAACTGAGCAGAACTCTTTATGCAGCATCTTGCTCTGCACCGTAGCAAGGTCTCGCCACACTTAACTCGATCAGCGCGGCTCCCTGTGGCGGTGCACGCGTCAGGGCCGTGTGTCCGCGTGCCAAACAAAGAGCCAAACAAAACACCTCTGTGGCTAAAAACCGTTTTTGCCACCCAAATCTTTTTGTTTTGCTACTGATCACCATGACCAGGAAAGCTTAAAGAAGAGGTTTGGTGTACCTGCACATCCCAGAATACCTCTGTGCCATGGCATTCCATGATCCTCGAGCCAGTCTGCAGGTGGGGAGCAGCTCAGAGCAGGCTGCTGCTGATGTGCTGTCCTACTTCCCCCATCAGACAGGGAGTGGACTTTAAGAAATAGCTGTATTTTCACCAAAAGCTATCACAAGTGCATTAGGCAATAGCTCTTTGCACGGTGATGTCAATCAACTCTTCCCAGATTTGGGGATGGTGCTCCTAGTGCTATACATCTGCTTCGGGGTGGAGGACAGTGGGTGATAGGGATGTCTGCAGTCCTGAAAGCAGCCTTGGTCCCCTCAGCCCTGTCGTGGCACATCAGAGAGTAAAGAAGTTCCACACCTGGCTCTGGGGATGTAAGACTTCAGCAGGAGGCATGGATGCTGCAGAAAGCAGCCTCAGAGTCAGTGCTGGCAGCCTCCATCCTTCTAGCCAGCTCCAGATTCACCAGCCCAGCTGCCCTGGCCACCCATGACAGAGGGACCTGTGCCAGCTCAGGAGCTGGCTTTGCCCAGGTGACAGACTGTCCTGTGAGGCTATGTTTAATCTTTTCATGTTTGAAAGGTATGGTTACCAAGCAGCTGGTTTATCCTGGCCCAGAAGAAGCTGGAGGCATACCAGCTGGGTTGCACCAGGAGAAGCAGCAGTAAGGTCCTTTGGGATCACTGTGCCCCCGAGTGGGGAGCTCCAAGCCACGAGCGCTGGCAGACAAAGGGATGCTGCTTGTGTTTGCTATGGCATATGAGTACCAGGCCCCTCACACAGACCAGAGGTGCAGGAGCTGGGCTTCCCACAGCAGGGTTTGGCTGGAAGTCCCAGGAGACCAGTTTACACAAACACCTGGGTGCTTTGCAACCAATAGGCGTGCTCTGTGCCTCCTCCCTACCTCTCAGCATGCCCAGAAACTAAACCTGATTGTAGACCTGAAAGAGAAATGCCAGCTTTGTGCATTGTGAAGGAGTTGATGCATACCACTGGCAGTGCAAAGCAGCCATGTGCTGAGGGCACTAGGACTCTGCAGGGTTGGATAGCAGGGGACCAGCTGGGAGGCACCTCAGCTCTGGCGGGGGCTCACAGGGCAGCCAGCTGCTCTGTCAGGCTGTGTGAGGCCAGAGTGCCAACCCCTCCAGAGCCAGCTGGGACTCAGAAGAGACTCATCTCCTGCTCTGTTTACCACATCCTTCCTGCCAAGGATTTTCTTGGCCAAGCAGTGGCTGGGTCTCGGTGCTGCTGCCCGATGCTGCTTGGCTGAAACAGAGCTGCCCTGAGAGGGAGGGGGCCGGGCAGCGATGGATGTGCTTTGCCAGCCTTGCCGCGCTGGCTGCTGAGTGTGCGGCTGCATCTGACAGGCCTGCGCTGGCACCAGATTGATGTCCTTTTTGTTCCTGATAAGGATCCGAAGTCTCCTCTGGGTTCCAGCAGCAATTCTTTTATCCTTCCTGATTGTGGCATCCGCATTCCCGGAGTCCCCGGAGATGCATCAATCGCGGAGCTGCAGGCGCTGCGGCTGCTATCGGCAGAGATGATGGAAAAGCTACAGGAACAGCTGTCATTTCTCCCTGTTTGCGTTTTGTTCTCCACTATCAGTAGGATGTTTTCCACCAGACACCTATCAATCTGCCGCAGTGGAGCCCAGCCTTGTCTGTGTGCCTGCCACTGCCAGTGCCAAAGCCTGCCTGCAGCCTCCTGCCTGTGGACAGCCTGCCACCACGCCTTCTCTCCTGCCTGGGAGCTGCCCATCCTGCAGCACTGGGAGTGCAGGGCTCTATCCTGGGGCCAGGGCAGCAGGTGAGGCATTGGGATGCAGCCAGGGACCTCTGTGCTTGCTCTGGCCCCTGGCCTGTCTCCACGTGGCACTTGCTCCTCCCTTTCTTAGCGCTTTGTTTCAGCAGCCCCCTGCTTTGGGCGGGCTGAGGTTTTCCCTACAGGTTCCAGGAGATGAGGACAAGAAGGAGCAGAGGGGCACTGTGGAAGGCAGCATGGCAGCTCATGTGCCAAGCGGGATGGCAGCCCCCAAGACAAGCTCTACAGAACCCAGCATTAGGGCTGGGCATTCAGGGTTATGCTGGGGATTGCCCATCCACCCTCTCCCACTCTGGACTCCCTTGGAAGCACTGCCCTGGGAGGAGGAGCTGCAGCCCTGGACAGGGTGAGTCAAGCCCATCCCTGTGACATCACGGCTGACAGCACCAAAGGAATAGGTTCATAGGGACATAAGTGGCAGGAGGCACATCTTATAGCTCCATGTGATGAGACAGAGAACCTCATATGAAAAAAAGCTTTGATTTGACTTGTTCTTTCTCAAATTCTTGTGAATTGAGGATGTACATAAGAATTTTTAGTAAGCCAGGGTTACAGGACCTGCAAACACATTTCCTTTGAGAAGGGACCTTCCAGAGCACCATGGAGCAAAGAGGGCTGTGGGGTCTGTGTTGCTCCCAGCCCCTTCTGCACTCTGCTGCTGCCATTACCTGTCTCCAGGCCAGGAAAGGAGGCAGATCCCATGGCCTCAGTGCTCAGCATTTATGTCACCCGCTCTGTGATGGCTAAAGACAAGATAAAGACAGGCACCAAGTCCCATTTAATGCCACTCTCTATCTATCACTGAGCTCACAGGCGTATCGTGCCTCATTATTTAACATCCTCAGCCTGCTCCTGCCCTGTACAGGAGTCAGCACCAAAAGTGACACCTGCAGTAATCCAAGTTTTCCTGCCCAGCTGGTCAGGGAAAGTCACTGTCCACTTGCTGCTCCCTGCAAATGGCCAGAAGAGGACACAGTTCCTATTCCACAGCCAGCAGGCACCTGCCAGCTGGGACTTCTGTCCTTTGCCATCTGCCCTGTCCCACTGGTGATTTCACATCCTTCTTTACTGGGCTTTCTCCTTCACATAGTTCTGTCTCTCTCTCCAGCCTCGGCTTTGCTTCTTGCCCCTCATCAGCTCCTTGCCATGGTGTCCCTCAGTAGCTGTGCCCAAGCCCAGGGCCCAAAATACCACTGCTCTGCCAGCAGGTCTGAGCAGATGCCCAGTTTCTATCTGTGAGGCTGGAAACACCTGATATGGCAAAAATTTACATGCAGACATCTGCAGGTTTTTTATGGTATCTTCATGTCTTTTGGCTGTTGGCTGGGCTGATGTGCAACTGCATAGCTGGGCTGTCAGTGCCACCACAGAGCAGCTGGGAGTATGTTGCAACCCCAGCTGGATGACCCTGTCCCTTCAGATGCAGCTGAGGCAGCTCCTGGTTTTGCTCTGAAGAGTGTCCTTGTGTTTGGGCTGGCAGGTGCCAGTTGGCATCACCCCTTCCCTTCCGCTCCAGGTTTGGTTGGGGTGTCTTCGGGCAGAGACTAAATGTTCCAGACACTGGCTGAGAAAGCAGACTATTCTAAAGACATGTTTCTTTCTCTTTGGGTTTGTTTGGGTTTTTTTGTTTTTAAGCCCCACTTAACTCAACTGAGTGACATATGCTGCTTTTGGTGAAAAACCACTGTTTCCTGCCACACTTGGGCTGGGATTGCAGATTGCTGTGATGGCCTCTAGCTTTTCTTCCTCAGGCTAATGCATCTTCTGTCAAAGCCAAGAGCTGATTGCCCTGCTAGTGCCACATTACAAAGCAGGCTCCTCATGCAGGAGTGGTCGAGCTGTCCCAATGTAGCAGGTTCTTTGGATGCAGCCTGTTCTCCTGGAGTGCCCAGTGTCCAGCTCTGCATCAACCTGACTCCCCAGTGAAGCTTTTCCATCCAAGCCCGTGGTGCTAATTAAACAAATACATCTCAGTTCTGATTAAAATCTACATGTAAATCGTTGTGATGTTTCACAGCAGGCTGCATTTTAGCAATTGGCTCTGCAATTTCTTATGCCTCCTCAGAGAGTGCATGGTCAATGAACCTTAGCGGGGGTTGAAACCTCCCAAGCCCTCCTGCTTGGGAGACAGGACTCTTGCTGTCTTCATACCCTGCCAAACCCAGCTCTTCATCCTTGCCTTCCTGCACAGGACTGTTTTTCTCCTGGGCGCCTATTGATTAAGTCTTGCTTTCTTTTTGTGCAAGAGCAGATCGACTGCCTCTTCAGCTGGGACGAAAAGTTCAGGTATGAGGTAAAGGCTGAGCTGTGGCACTCAGCCTCCATCTGCAGTGCCCAGGACAGCACAGGATTTTTCCACTACACAGCCTGACTGAGACACACAGTGCTGCATCTTGTATTATGCTTGTTTGTTTTCCTCTCTTCTCTGGCAAATGAACAGAAAAGAAAGAGAGAGAGAGAGAAGGCTTTTTAACCTGTTTATAGACTCAAAGTAATTATAAATAGAAAGGTTGCCTGCCTTTTTTGGTGAAGATAAACTTCTTGAGAGACAGCCTTTGTGCATATTGAGCACTGCTCCTGAAGCTCTCTCCCACTGCATGGGAGGGAGAGAGGACGCACGCTGCACATATCAAAGGCACTAAACACGGCTGAGATGCTACAGGGGGTACTATGAACTATACCAATGACATTTTCATCTTGGGGAAAAAAAAGAAAGAGTGAAAAAATTCTGCCTAAAACTTCTGCCTAAGAAGATGAATTTGCAAATGAGTCTGATCATGAAAGGGAGCTTTTTGGGGCACTGCCCCCTGAGGTTACCCCCTGCCTCTTCCTACCATCACTCCCCCAGTTCTGAGTATCCTACTTCACCACCAGCTCTGGTCTCCTTAGCATTTAAATTCTCATGGCAAATGCAGAGCTTGGGTGATGAAAGGCTAGTGGAATGCTTCTGCTGCTGTTTGTCCCTGCTAAGCCACCTCAAGCATTCCTGCTCCTTTCACCAAGGTTGTAATGAGGTGGGGGTTGGTCTCTTCCTCCAAGTAACAAGTGATAGGATAAGAGGCAATGGCCACAAGCTGTGCCAGGGGCTGTTTAAGTTAGATATTAGGAAAATTTTCTTCACTGAAGGGGTTGTCAAGCATTGGAATAGGCTGCCCAAAGAAGAGTTGGAGTCAGCATCCCTGGAAGTATTTAAAAGACGTGTAAGACGTAGCACTTAGGAAGATGGTTTAGTGGTGGACTTGGTGGTGCTAGGTTAATGGTTGGACTTGGTGATCTTGAAGGTCTTTTCCAACCTTAACAATTCTGTAAGTCTATGATTTCCAGCCTGCCCTCACCCCATGGTGGCTTGGGAAGCTGTCTGCTGCAAGCTGTTAGTCAGCCACACGTGCTGGCTTGCAATCGTGCGTGACTGACAGCAGCTTTGGAGCAGTTGGCTGTGATGTAGCAGGGTGTTTGGGCAAAGGTTCTGCAGCCCAGTGGGGCTTGACACCACTTGGCCACCATTGCTGTGCCATAGCAGGACCCCTCTGAGGACCAAGAGCCCCAGCATTAGCACCACTTAGGTTCTCCCCTGCTTTGCCATGCTGCCATGTTGCCTGTTGTAGGGGCACAGATTTACCTCTGGCATGTTTGTCCTATCCACAGTCTGTACAAGCAAAAGCAACCAAAGCAGGGAAGAGCCAGGGTTTGTGCCAGAATGGCACTTCCCTGCTCAAGTGGCTTCTGGGCCTTCGCCATGTCTCCAGCTGTAGCTGGCTGGGACTCCAAGCAGCGGCAATGGTCCCTCACTGCTGCTGTGCACCTTGCTCACAGCAGTCACAGGCGGTGATGAGACTTGGCTGCGATGAGATTAACTATGTAGGAGCTGTCTCTCCTCTTTCTTTCTCCTCCTCCCATCACCACTTATTTCTCCATCCTTGTGCTCTAAGTAAAGAACTTCATCTCTTGCCAAATCCCTCGTCTGTGTTGGGGGATTGGGGTGAGCCAGGCGTAAAATGAAAATAAATCACTAATTCCTCCTAATAATGCCTGATTTCCTGATTTGATATCCCACATTAATTCTAATTACTCACCCAGAGTCAGGGCATTAATCAACACGTTAAAACTTCTCCTCGCTTAGCAACACTGACGTGCCAGGCATCTGGCACGGCCGGGGCGCTGGGGATTTGTCTGTCACACCGGCCCCATCTGCAGCAGCTCTGTGAGGGGGTGGCAAGGAGGAGGCCCTCTCCTGGCTGGGCACATGGGGGCACAAGGGTCTAGCCGCAGCTTTGGGGTGCTTGGGGACCGTGGCCAGGCACCCAGCATCCTGCTTTCCTCCTTGCAAGGGTGAGGAGCTCACGAGGGTATTGCTAACCATGCAGTTCCATGGCATGATCCAGCAGCTGTGGCATCCTAGGTTAAATGGAAATGCCTTGCTCAATAACGTCTCTTCAGTAGAAGTACTGATAGATGATCCACTCATCTCATAGCCTTCTTTTGAAAAATATAAACTAGGTACAAAACCTCTCTGTGGAGAGAGGTGAAAAGGTAGTGAGGGGGAAACACACCTGCCACAATCCCTGATCTGCCACCATCATAGTTTTCCTTAGCAAATCACTTCCAGGCAGGAAGGATGAATTGATTTCAATTCAAGTTGATCTAAATCTGTGAACAGGAAGCCTTTAAATAATCCACTCTAATCTTGTTTAACATTTGAGCTACTTCCCTGTTTTCCTGAAGCAAGCTGACTGGTGCTGGTCAGCAAAACCCAATACTTGCTTTTTGCCAGCTTCCACTGTAGTTAAACCAGCTTATTAGAGCTATTATGTAATTAACATTTATTCGGATTTTTTTTCACTTTGTGTTGAAAGGCTTAATATTGCATTTATTCACTAGACGATTTTTTTAAATTCATCAGTTGAATAAGCTTTAATTTGGATGGTAATTAACCGAAACATGTGCAAAGTCAGAATCTGTGCTTGGTTTTATGATCCTGCCTTACCTGTCCTAGATACAAGACAAAAGAGGTCTCAAAATATGTTTGCATTTAAAAGCCATACAATTTATTAAAGGCAGCATTAGAGGCAGTTAATGAACTCGGCTTGGTTTCTGGCTATGGGGTCCTTGTGGATTTTCAGTGGTATAGATTTCAACCTTGCAGATGTCACTGCTAGGACAAGGGTGGAAAATGAGCCTTTCTCCTTTTTGGTATTTTCAGCAGACTCTCAAAGGTGACCAAGTGCATCCTTGAGCCAAGGACAGTGCTTTGCTGCACCTAGCCCATTGCTGCTGCCATATTCTGGCGCTGTGTTTCATTCCAGGTTTTGGGTGCCTCCTGAGTTCTTGGCTCAGCATTAACTTTTGAGCAATAAACATGCATTTTGTGAGTACTTATATTTACATGAGCTTTATCAACCTACAGTTATTTTATGCCTTGACTTAGAGATTCCAATCAAGAGAACTAATTTTTAGGAGAAATACAGACCTAAAATACTCCCAATTAGCAGTAATATTTAAATACATCCTGCTCCTAGGGCTCAGGCAATAGCAGCCATCTGAGCTTGAGGAAGAAGCAGAGTCCTCCCACGCTCAAACCGAAAACTGGGCTGTTGCTTGATGGCATCAAACCACACTCGCTTCTGTTTCCTGGCCCAGGCTGAGACCCAGTGGTTGTCCTTCCACTGGGGGCAGCCAGCAGACCTATGAAATTTTCCTTTAAAGAGAAACCAAACATTTATGGTCAGAAGGTAAACTGCAAACCATGCTGCAGACAATGTGCACTGGAGCCCAGCATGTGCCGAGCCTTGTCCTGTGCTAGACCCTGGCAGGGACTGGACAGGTGCCTGTTCCCAGCATCTCAGGGACCATGCAGCCCTTGGCCTGATGGTGCCAGGTTTACACTGGCAGGCAGGGGTTTTTCACTAATAGCCTGCCCTGGTACCTTTGGAGTGCATAGCTCTGTCTGGGTGGAAATCACAGTGCTGCCCTCTTATTTCCCTCCCCTACAAGCTGCAGGTCGGTGGTTTACAGCTGGGGGTCAATGGATCTCGAGAGTGCTGTGGGCTATTTCTAACAGTATGAAAAGTGAGCCTCTTGTTGGCAGCCTTTCAGTTCCTCTACAGGAATTTGTGACTCTGTGGGAATATTTTTAGGAGATATACAACTGGGAAAGCTCACAAAGCTCAAATCAAGATGGATGCATTCACCCAGGAGAGTTTTACAGCCTTCATATTCAAACTCCCCACTGCCCCCTGGGTAGTGCACAGAATTAATTATACTTCAGCAGTGCTAGGACTGCCCTATAGCAGCTGAAGTGCCGTGATCCAGCCCATCTGGACAAATTTATGCCCCAGAGCCCCTCACCATGTGCAGAAGGATGGACCATGCTCGGTCCCACCAGGCAAAAGGGAACTGGGGACTTTAGCTGTGGTGCCGCCCAGGTGACAGCACATGGGTGCTAACAGGGGCTTCATTAATGTGCACAGCCTTTCCTTGCTATCTCGAGGTCTCTGCTTGCCACTAAATCATCTGGTTTGGAACAAATTCACTGGGAAGAACTATAGCAAGTCAAGCAGAGGTCTTGGGCACAGGGAACAACGGCCCATAAAGCAAACATGCAGCAGTGTGCTCAGCTGCTGGGGATGCTGCCGGCACATGTACTCAGGAAGATTAATATGCACTGAACAACCAGGAGTGGGGAGGGAAGCTCGCAAGGTTCCTCTCATTAGCTCATCATTCCAGCTGAATTAATGACTCACAAGTTTTGCCCAGCCTTTGCTGGGTCTGTTAATAAATAGCACCACAGATTAGTGGAGAGTTGAGTGCATGCCTATGTGAGGGGGGCTTAAAAGCCTCTTAGACCCTCTGTGGGGAGAATGAGGGAAAGATGCTCTCTCAAGATGCTGGGATCAAGTGCAGAGAGGTGGGGGAGGAGTGCCATAGTCTGCCAGCATCCTTCATTTCTCCCTTCCCTCTCATGCAGGGATGCAGCCGTAGAGTCTGTATGCCCTGAGCAGCTAGAGGAAATCACAGATGAATTAAAAATGAACCTGCTTCGGGCAGAAGAAAGGAAGCTTGTCAGAGAATATGCATATGGAAGCAGGGAATAAGTATGGGCAGTATGGGAAATATGGGTATTAACAGCTGACGCATTCCCTGCATGTACAGAGAGACTTTTAAGGGCCTATTATCAGTGGCACCATACCTGCAGCCAGCTCCAAGGGAAAGAAAGGTCCCTGCTGAGATGACCCACCAAGACAGCAGAAGCTTGGCTGAAGATCCTATGTCCTGCTGGTGCCAAGGGACATGATAGGAAAGTGAACAGAGAGTACCTGCATGCACACAGAGTGTGCCTGGAGGGCTTCAGCAAGGCTCTGGTTTCAAGGTGGCTTTATTGAGGCAGAAATTACAGCACAGCAAAGCAGAACTGGGACAAAGCAGACTCCTGCAGAAGGCTCTGGGATGTCCAGTGGGGCAGAAGTTTGGAGCTAAGCTGAGCGGGAGGGGTACTGTATGCCAAGGCTATATTTTATAATAATGGTGGCAAGGTAAACCCAAGGAAGGAGCTCAGTGGGGATTAGGAATAATACATTTGCTTTGCAACTCAAGGCAGAATGTTGCCAGATCCTGCTCCAGGCCCAGCTGCTTGGCAGGTGCTACCCAGGGACAATGTGGGTGTTCATCCAGATAACCTGGAGCATCACTGGATCTGAGCAGCTTGATCCCTGTGACACTCTCCGTGAGAAGCACTCCAGGGCAGGAGCTGGGACTGGGATCCAGGAAGCACTGGCAGAGGTGGCTCCCAAGATGAGGGAGCCATGAGAACTTGAAGGGTGGGCTTGGGCAGCAGGGCAGAGCACTTCCAGGTCAGGAAGCCCTGTGGGTGGCTTTGCATGGCATTGGTACAACAAGGTGCCTCACAGAACTGGGAGGAGGCAAAACTAATACCTCCCCTGCAAGGATGAAAGGAGGAGGTCGGCTTGTGCCACACCAACTTGCCAAAGGGCCAAGGCATCTGGTTGGAGGCTCAGCAAAGCCAGTGGCTCCTTCAGTCCTGTCCTGCCAAGTGTTGCTGGGATCCCTGGTGTGTCCTAGCCCCCTGCAGGCCCCCAGCTGTCCACCTCCCCTTCACTACTGCTCACCTCCAGCCACTTGGGCTTTGCTTTCCAGCACCAGGCAATGCCCTTTGACTGCCTCCTCCTATGGCTCAGGGAGGATCAGCCCCACAGAAAAGCCATGAGCAGATGTTCTCCCTTGTCATCCTCTCAGATATTCCTTTCCTGCCTCCTCTCCCCCACCTTCTCCTCCTCCTTTATTCTCTGACTCAAGAGCTGAAATGAAAACACCTCCTTCTCCAACGGACCCCAACAACAGCAGGAGAGAAACCAGCTCCATTCTATTGATTTGCAAAAGAAAGAAATACAGAGAAACGTCTTGATAGCATTGTATCAAAAAGTGGATGCTGTGCTGTGCTCAGATGTCTCAGGAGACTGGATCTCAGCTCCTTTGACTGTTTGAAGACTTGCTGAGTCTCCAGGGATCTCAGCAGCTCCAAAGCTGCCACAGTGAAGTGAGAAAAATCAGACAGATCCACTGCTGGCAAAGGCTTCCTCTGCAGATATCAAAGGAGGCTGCCCAGAACTGGCATATATTCAGTATGGCCAAGGAGCAAGAGGACTGGGAGGGGAAGCTCTGGGAGTTAAACGTACACACTCAGTAACAGGGCTGGAGAAGTTATGACTTCTCTCTTTTTCCTGCAAGTATTATCCAAGGAACGGTCCAGAGAGAGGAGGGAGGGGGTGAGGGCAGCCTAAGCTGATCACAGGACTTGGAAAACTGAGCTGGGAGCAAGAGGACATGACAGCCAGGACATAAGAAACCTTGACTACTGGAGGAAGGAGAGGCCCTCGAGTTGCATGTCTCAGAAGCACAAAAGCTGGGATGCTGAAATACATGGTGATGAGTAAATCAGATTACTTTCTTGCTCGTCTTTGCACTGTTCATTAAGAGAAGTTCTACTGCGTACACTATTTTCACCATGTATTTTCACATTGTGCTTCCTGGCCCTTGGGAAGACAATGATTCAGGGACATCATTCCTGTCATCTGCAGATTTGCTGCAGCCTCTGGAAAACTTTACACAAGAGTGCAAAAATCACCTGCAAAAACCCCAGGGCAACAGGCCCTGTCGTGTGTCCTATTTCTGGTGCTCTCTGCACATTCTTCCTCTGTCCAAACTGTAACCGTTCATACCCAAAAGTCCTTGCTGAGATTTTCCTGCTGGAGAAGCAAGCCCTTTCCAATGTTTCGGGCTCCCTCTGCTTCTGACCTCTCCTGGGCTTAGACTACAGCACAAAGAGGCACTAGGTCTTTGAGCAGAGCCTTTGCCACACTCACCTTCAGCAGCCATGTGTCCTGGCAGCACACCAACAGTGCTGCCAGGTGCAAGGTTGTCTTTGAGAGAAGGAGCACAGGAAGAGAGAACTGACTATCCTGATAAAGGTTTTTCATCTTTCGCCCCCTGCTGTGAGCCCAAGTGTGCCAAGGTGAGCTTGGGGTTGCTGCTGGTGAACTCCTGCCTCCTGTGTTGCCAGTGTGCTGTCCTCCTGCCCACATTTCCTTCACACATATTCTCCAGCCCACTCACTTTATTCCCTCCCAAAAAGGATGAAGACTCCCTAAGATACACTTCTCAGGAAGTCAAACAAGCTACACTCCAAAACCGACAGTTTCTTTACTCTGTGTATTCATACAGAGTAGAGAGCTGGTACAGATGTAAGTAAACATTCATCCATGGTGTCTTCCGGAGGAAGGTGATTTCCCACAGGTGTCCCAGGGCTGCTTGTGGCATCAGAGACTTGCTTTCCTTGTGACCTCACTAGGATCAAGGATGAAAGAAATGTATTAAGAGGCTGGAGCTGCTCTCCTAGAGTGGACAAAGTGTCTCCTGACCACTGATGTTCAGCATGGGCTGGAGAGTGGCCATGCTCATTGGGACTGGGAGAAAGGCTTCCTCAGTTCTAAATAACACCAGCAGATAACTTGGGATCAGGGAAAAAACAGATGAAGAGAAGGAAGAAAACAAGGATGAAATGGAGCTGAGGGTCAGTGTGAGACGTGGGATCACTCCTGCCTTGCTTCTGATCCCAGGCGGGAAACCAGTGAGGGACCAAAGCAGCCACAGGCAGTGTAGGATACTCACTGTGATCCCCAGCAAGGAACCAACCAGTTGTGCTGGAGGGAATGTCACGCTGAAGCTCTCCAGATGTTTCCTAGCAGGTGGGCTGGGATGGGAAATAGGCTCATCAAAGCTCCCTGTTACCTCTCTGGAATAGTTTTCTCTTTCTGAAATTGATATAGCAGCTGCAGAGGGATGCAGAGGCAGCACAAGTCCATCCCCACCCTCCTGCACTCTGCTGTCATGCTCCTTCACCTGGACCTAACCTGCAGAGTGGACTGATGCACCACATCACATCCCACCAGGCAGAGACCTGATGATTCTGTCATCTTTGGGAAGGATCAGTGCTAGAGGTTTTTCAAAGCTATGCTATAGTGATCTACCATCGTACACCTGCTGTTACTGCCTTCACAGGCATGAGCGTCAGGTAATCAGCCACGTTCGTTAGGAGCTCATTAGCTTTCCGGAAGCTTCCATCTCACTGAGGACTCAGTTGTGCCTCCTTACAGACACATTACAGCGTTTGCTCTGCAAACAGCTCCAGCAAAATCGATAAGAGCAGTCCCATGGAAAGATGCTTTGTGGAATGAAGAAAGGTGTTACTGTCTGGTCAGAGGGAAGCACAACATAGCTCTCTGCTGGTAGAAAAGCACCCCCTTGACTCAAGAACTCAGTCACTAACATCTTAAATTACTTGAATGACTAAGTCAGCTACTGCTTCAAGGGCAATAACATTTCACAAACAACACATGGAATTCTTTGGTCGTCTTCATTGCACCAGCTGCAAGGCTTGCATTGCTATTTTCTAAGAGATCCCATTACGTTTTCTTAAGATTCCCTCAAAAGCTGCTGCAAGACTACAGTTTTAAACAAAACATAATTCTCTCTAGTGCTTTGATCTTTCCATTGCTCAGCTTTCTCCAAAAGGCTCAGAATGTTACTCCCTTTGAAGCCATATGCTTTTAACTTTCATGGGTATGCATGTTGCAGCAGCTTCTCATGGACCAGCATCCTTCTGCTCCTGCCCCTCCAGATTCTCAAGCCTTCGAGGAGACCTCAACAACAGAGCTGAGCTGCAAAGGATGATGCCCTCTGTGACTCTGGGAGTCCTGGCTCTCTCTGAAAGCATCTTACAGTCTCTCCTGTCCTCCTGCAAAGGCTTTTTTTGTCCAGAAAAGATCTAGTGTTACACAAAAAGGGAGCAGGGAGTAACCCGAATCTTTTGCTTTGCTCTGTGAGCACCAAATTTCATACCAAGAGAGCTCTATCAATGCTGAGAAAGGAGTATACATTGGCTTATGCTGGGGTAAACCAGAGGGCACAACCACAGAGAAGTCTGAATGACTCCTGGGGGAACCCTGCTGTAGGGACTTGCCCTGGCTGGCAGGAGCACAGAGAGAGAGGGAGGGAGGGAGCTGCTGTACGCCCCAGTGAGCTGAAATCAAATCCTTTCCATTTTGACATTTTTGGGACAGGGTAAAAGAGGCACATTTTGTGAATGTTGAGAAATTCCCCTCCTTTCTCCTGGTAAGTGTCACAGTTGCTCTGAGCCCCAGCATCAATGGCTCTCTCTCACATTACTGCAGACCCCTCCATCTGCATCCCACAGATCGCAGCCTCTCTGGGTGGCTGAACTTCCCACCATAGCTGAGCCAGGGGTGCAGAGCTGGGCTGGTGACACCGTCTGAGGACAGCCTCAGCTCAGCCAGGCAAGTCCAGGCTCAAGCTGGAAAGCCAAACCAGTGGCTCAGGGTTTGTGTGCTGGTGCAGGTCACAGCTGAAGCGTGGCTCAGGCAGGAACAGAGGGCTGAGCTAATTCCAGGGCAGCCCTCTGTCTCCCTCCTCTCCCCTGCACCAGCGCCACTGTGGGCATGGAGGGTGAGGTGCTGGGTTGAAGTGGGGGCACACACGGGGCTAGAAAGGTCTGGCTGTGCCTGGCATGGATGCAAAGGAGCCAGCTGCCCACAGAGCCACATGGGACACACCTGTTTGACATGCCTAGCCACACGTTTGATTAGGATTAGAGAATGTGCTGCCAGACCCAAAGCACCATAATTCTGCCAGCAGAAAAACACTCAATCTTCTCTCTCACCAGTTCACTCATTGCCACTTTACTGGCATGATGAGCCAAGCTGGGGATGCCAGCACTCCACTGTTTGATGCTCTACTCCTGTGTCCAGGGATGATGGGGGCTGCTCCAGGCTGTCCCTCCTGCGGGGCAGTGCCACAGGGAAGAGCTTCATGGGGCTGCATGGAGGAAAGTCTTCCCTGGTCCCTGTTGGTGGATCTGGCTTCTTGCATGCCGGATCAGGTGCTGTACCTCTGCTCTCTGGCACCAGGCGGGGCTGGCCTCGGGGCGGTGGTCACGACCCGGGGCTGCTCTCGGGATGCTGCCCGCACCGGAGCCCCGCGGGCAAAGCCAGAGCAGTCCCGGCAGCCGCGGCTGCTGTTGTTATTTCTCCGTCTCTGGATTTTTCCAGCACCGACATCGCTTTTCCTGGTGTTGCCATAACAACTGGCGTTAAGAGCTTGTTGACATTGCCCTGTTGTACTAATTGCACAATTTCCTGTCACTGTTACAGGCCAGTTATTTCTTTAGAAGGGCTGAAATTGCTTTTGGCCACCTCGTCTGCTCCCTTGCTGCCTCCTTGGGCCTAGTTAGGAAGCTTGAGCGAGAGAGAAAATGTTCCTGAAATGCTCCAGGGAAGTGTCATTTAACCTGGTCCAGCAGACGGTGACTCTGTAGCTGAAATGCAGGTAGTTTAGGATATTTTGCCTACACTGATGCTTTCACTGTTTTGCTGGCTGCAGGTACGACCTGCAGCAGCAGGAAAACTCAGGGATGTGTGGCTGCTACATGGGAAGTCCAGAACAGAGCTTGGGTAACATGTCATAACCATCCCTTTCTCCTGCCAGCATCACTGCCCTGGGCCAAACACCCATCTCAGGGGTGGGGGAGCAGTGTGGAAGGGATGTGCTTTCCCCAGCGCCAGGGTCTGACCCTCCACACTGCCCTGTGTCCTTCCCCTGGGAGTGCAAGCTCTAGCACACCATGAAGGAACTGGAGGTGTCACAGAGGTCCACATCCACAAGGATGGGAGTCCTTGGGCTCCTGGCTAGTCCCTGGAACACTGCAGCAGGAGGCTGATGGGTTGTCTGTGAACTCAGGAGTTCTGCTCCATGTTTTGTTGGAGAGGAAATTATTAGGAGGATCAATAGCATTGATCCAGCCCGGTTTTCAAAGGATGCTCAGGTCACCTTGAAATGTTGTCCTAGTTCATGGAAACCCAGTCTTCCTCCAGCCAGAGCTCTTCATGGTTGCTCTCTTGCCTCACCTGAACCCCTATTTTTCTTGTCCCCAGCACATGCTGCAGGCTGCCTGGGAACCCCTTCTGATCCCAGTCCAGGGTCTCTCACAGCACTTCATGGCTTGAAGCAGTCTCACTCTTCAAATTGAGGGTGAAGGGGAGAAAGCAGCTCAGTCAGAGGAACCCTTAAGTTTGGCTTGGAAAAGTGAGGAGCTTCCTTCCCAGTCCTGTATCTCTAGCAGTCCCACAAACCAAGACATCATCTAGGGATGCTGGCTGAAGGGTACGGGCAGACTGGATGAAAGGGGAGCTCCCAGTCCCCATCCAGCACTCCAAGACAAGCAGTAAGGCTGCCCTGTTGTGTTCCTTAGTAATTTATCACCAAGACACTCACTTTATAAATATTAAATGAAGGGCTCTATAAATTTTTAACATTGAAATAAAACTGCATTTGGTGGAGAAAAGAAACACCCCCCTCCTTGCCCCTCCCTGCTGTCTTTTTTCCCTTGCTTGGCCTTGCCAATGGTGGAACACAGTGCTGCACCCATGGCTGCTGATGTGTGCATGGAGCTGATATTTCTGCAGGGTGGCAAGGTGGGTTTATCTGCACAAGAGCACAACGTTAGCACACCTGCCCAAGCTGCTGGGCATCGAGGGGGTCACACTGCAGAGAGTCACAGTCTATTGTGTCATTAAATGTAGTCGCAAAAATGCTGTGTCCTGAACTGTCATCCAAAGTGACCCAGCGTGGCCTCAGCTTGTACCATCCTAAGTCACCAATGCCCGTGTAACACTCATGCTTGGCACCACTCTTTAGTGCTTGCATCACCACTGTCCCCCAGCACACACACCAGCATGTCACTGCCTGTGATCAGTTTTTGCTTGTCCATTCAAGCTAGGGCTTGCTGATGGTGTGCTCCTACGCTTTCTGCTGGGCCTCCCCATTCCTGGACCTCTGGACATGGGTGAGAATAAAGTGGCCACCACTGACTACACCTGTGGAGGCCAGCTGGCATCTATTTCAAACTGGCCAGATAAGTGCTTTGAACCTGTCCCTTTGCAGGGGCTGCTAACGAGGGTCGCAGCACTCCAAGCACACTCCTGGGAGCTATGGAAACACACCACTCCTCACCGTCAGCCTGCTGCAATGAAGAGCATGGATGAATCATTAGGACAAGTGCTACTACAGCCCAAGTGCAAATCAGGGAAGACTAGACCTTTGGCAAATAATAGCTCTTTGCTCAAGCATGCTACTCTTCTGTATTCAACTGTGGCTCCTTATGCTGACCTCATCTCAGGGAATGTGTGGCAAAATGGGTCACAGTGCCACCCCTCAGGGTCCCACACACATGACTCTGCAGTCCAGCTGAGACTCAGTCACCAACAACAAAGGAGTAGCCGGTGGTCAAACTGGCTGTGAAGATGGTTATGTTGCATCGGGCACTTCAGTATCTCAGTATTGTTATGTTGCTTATGGACCTTAGCTAGAAAAGCCTGATGCCAGATTACACCATACCTCTTGTTCTCTCTGAAACCTCTGTGGGACCCACCTTCTCTTCTCGCAGCTCTCTGTGAAGTGCAAATGCCAGCAAATCCCTCCTCCTGCAATCATTAACTGCAGCGAGGAAAATAACGTCAGCAGCTTTCTGATTAGAGTGGATAAGGTGGGTTTTGCCTGGACTTCCCTCAGCCAGGCAGGAATGAATGGGAATCCCACTGAGCTTTCTTCTTGCTGCTGAGTGCCCTGATAGAGTCATCGTGGACTCCGTGCGGCAGAGGGACCCCCACTTTGCAGCCAGCTTCAAAAATACCTGTAAGAGTTCTTCACTGCTTTGATGAACTCCAATATTTTGGCAAAATGTCGTTGTTTCTCTCCAAGTGAGAAATATCAGAGTGTTTACAATGCCACGTTGATGCAAAAGGATTTGCATCAAATTTGATGCAAATTTGGAGCCCATGAGCTCCAAGTGAGGAAGGTAAGACTGAGATGCAACTTCCACTT
Source organism: Ploceus nigricollis (assembly GCA_013399945.1). Lineage (NCBI taxonomy): Eukaryota > Metazoa > Chordata > Aves > Passeriformes > Ploceidae > Ploceus > Ploceus nigricollis. Next base: position 2,396,033 of record VXBC01008934.1, on the reverse strand, counting down.
GTGCACCAAGTCCTGCCTCCTTCAGCCAAGAAACCTCAAAAGTGTGAATGATGCTGCTCCACCACCTCTGGATGTCTTCAGGCTGAACCAGCCCTCTGCACCTGCCAGCCTCCCTGGCCAAGGCCCCTGCTCCCACCATGGGCTGCCTTCACTGTGGCTCCTCAGTCACCTGGAGCATCACCCTCGTGGCTGGGGTTGGTGGGGAGGACAGGGAAGCAGGTTGTGCTGGGTGCTGATGTCTCACAGCCTGGCATGTAGAGGATTTCCAAGCCCCCAACTGCCAATCTGCACAACAGAGCCAGGCATTAAACAAAACAAAAACTCATAAAAGTGATTTAAAAATAATAATGACAACACAAGTTATTAAAATCTGCACTCAGCTGGGCGTGGGGCTTATTGAGTATTTTCCTGGCATTTGTGCCAGGATTGCCCCAGACACCAGGGCAGGGTGTATGACAAGGAGAGACAACAATCAATTTTTAATATTGCATATTTAAGCAAGCTTGGGCTCTAATCCATCATATCCCCTGGCTTTCCCTAAAATTAATCTTCAATAGCTTATCGAGAACTTCAGAAAATTAATATCCTACCACTTCACCTTAGGGGAACAGCACTTTTCCTGGCTGAATATGTATGCAAGAGCAAAGGAGCAAGAGATGAAGTGTCTCCCTGCAAAACTTTGCTTTCAAAAGACAGTTTTAACAGAGCTATCCACCACCTCCCCAGGGTTCCAGCTCTGTGGGCACTGCTGGAGAGCCAAGGAGAGACACTGCAGGAAAAGCTGACAAAAAAGAGCATCTTGGGAGCCACTCAGAGCCTGCATTGAACCCACTACCCTGTGATCCCGTGTCTTCTGTGGCCTTACTCCCACTGAGGAGGGATGTGGGGTGATGAGCAAGGCAGAAAAGACATGAACTTTCCCAGGCAATTCAGGACACTTCACCTTTCTGTTTCCTATCCAGGCTCACAAATTATTGAATCTGCCCTTAGTGTCAGTCCAGGGAAGCGTGAAGAGGAACAGGAACAGGTTGTTTCCCTGTTGTGTGGCTCCAAGGAGCTGAACATCTGTGCTCTCACTCCCAAATTCAGTGGAGGGTAAAGGCTCCTGCTGGGAACTTGCAGGGCATGGCAGCATCCAAACCCCACCAGCCTTTTAGAGAAGGATGGTGGGAAGCCAGCAAGGGAGCGCAGTCTGTCAGTCGGCCACGGCTCCTGTCCCCAGATGACCACACTGCTTGACTGCGTGACTCCCAGGAACAACTTGTTCATGAATGAGTGGCTTTACAGCCACAGAGGAGGGTCAGAGTCCTCTATGGTCTGGCAGCAACCCAGCAAGCCGTGGCAAGGCACCAGCAATGACTCCCCAGCCGAGCTACGTGGATCCCTGACAAACAGAGAACCCATCCCCAAGGAACGCTTTGAGCTGCAGACTGCTCACTGGGCACCCAGGGAAGCTGCTCAAGAGAACCCTCAGCAGTGTGTGTGTGTAACTGCACACCAGGGTCAATGCTTCCAGCCCCACTCCTCTGGAAATACAAACGCAAACAAATGTGTGTCAGCAGCAGTAGGAACAGCAAGGTGGATGTGTTTCCAGCTGACCAAAGCGAGGAGGACCCAGTGGTCCTCCGTGCTCTGCTCTGGCCCCTGGATGAGCAGCCTCCTCACTAGCAAGGAGGAGAACAGTGGGGGAGATTTTGTACTGTAAACCTGCTTTTCCACCAGCTCTAGTTCTGAAATGTATAACTCAAATTTCCTCCCAGCGATGTCCTCACCACTGCTGACTGGCTGCTTCACCATGCACCAGCCTCCTTCCTGAAAGCTGGGACACGAGGCATGGCTGCTCTGCTCTCCCCCTCCAGCTGCGTCCATCACAATCACCCCTCTCCAAAGCAGAGCAAAGCTTGCAGAACTGGTGTCTATCGTGTTGCCAGATGGATCACCTCACAGTGCCCAGTAAATGTGCCTGGGAGCTGGATCCCCTCTCCCTGCCTGCTCTTTGCTTTGGGCCTGAGGGTCTCTCTCAGCCAGCGGGGAGGAAAGAGAGCTGAGAAGGGGGAGAATGGGGGTATGTCACTGCCAGATCCATGCTGGCAGGAATGGAGGAGGCAAGTGGGGCAGACAAAGAGCTGGGGCCCAGAGGGATGCCCCAAGCCATTTCACAGAAGCCCTCACCAGCTTCCCCATTAAACAGGTTCTGTGGCAATAGGATTAAGGGGTCAGGGAGCATGGGACCACAGCCGAGACTGGATTATCTGAAAAAGAATTAAATGGAGATTAACTCCAACCTAGCACGAATTGCCACTGCCAGGTTGCTGTGCTTTTTAAATCTCCCTCTCGGGCAGCCCCTGCCCCCTGCAATGCTGGCAGCCCAGGTCCCCCACCATCACAAGGGTTGGATTTAAATCTCCCCTGTGTCTCTTGCCTGGGTCCAGTATGAGAGACTCAAGGGGCTACAAGTTTGTCTGTTGCTCCCTACGTCAGAGCAGGGCTGGAGCAATTTGTTATTAATAATTAAGCACCCACAGAGTATAAGCAGAGGAGGGCTGCAGCAGCCCACGGGACACAGCATCCCAGGAGTGCAAGATTCAGCACCTCCTGGAGGAGGCCAGTGCTGAGCAGGTGGCCAGTCAGCCACAGATGTGGTGTTTATAAGAAGAACCCTTGGCTCTGGGATCCTCTGGGGACACAAATGCAAGGCTTGGATAAGGAGAGGATTTTCCAGGGCTGCTGGGGCATGGACAAGTCCAGGAATGACCAGGACTGGGGTCTGCAAGATTGGCACCTGGCCCCACAGGGAATGCCCCCCAGGTGGCAGAGCTGTTGGCCAGATGGCAGACACCTCCATCCTGCTGCGTTTCTTTGCTTTGTTCACCCATTTCCTGAGAGGAAATTGTGTCTCTTCGAGGAGACATAGCCAACTGCCCCCCTCCTCACAGAGGGTGTGTCTGTGCCAGCCCTGTGAGCTGCCTCTGCCTCACACCAGCAGCTCCCCGAGAGGAGCAATTACATCTCTCCGTAAAGAGGGCACTTACGACACGTTCATCTTCCCCAGAACCTCCTGACTGCACTCTACAAGCACTAATTAATTAAGCTGTATATCTGGAGCTGCAGTGGGATCGGTGTCTGCCTGCGATGGCAGGGAAACCCTGATGGGGCTATAGCAGAAAGGGTTTGGCTGCAGAGTGGATCGCTGTGACAGCCCAGAATGGGCTCCAAGTACCTGCAGCTCGGCTGCAGCACACAGGGGTACTCCCAAATGGGGAAATCAAAACCTTGCCTGGCAACAAGAAATTACAGCAGGTAACAAGAAAGAAAAAAACGAGGCAAAATGGATTTCTGGAGAGCAGATGGCTGAAGGTGTAAAAACAAAAAAACAACAAGAAGAAAGCCTTCCCCCCAAAAACACCGAACAGCAGATAGTTGGTAGCAAATGTTACACTGACAATAAAAATGAAGCCTCCAGGGGTAATTTGGGGAATTACAGATCAGTAAATTGCACATCTGCGTGCACCAAATTGATTGGAATGATAATTAAAAACAGAACATCTCATAATACAGCCCAGTGTGCGTGTCTCAGAGGAAAACCATGTCTCACTAATCTCCCAGATTTCCTTGAACGTATCAGCCCAGTGGCGGATGCAGAACAACGAAGTGGCTATTTATTTAGAGCTCCTCCGACAAAAGATTGTCCAGACTGCTGCTAAAAAAGCTAATTAGCTAGAGGGCAAAAGGCACCATCTTCTTCTTGCATGGGAACCTGGCAAGGAGTCCCAAAGCAGAGAGGAGAAATAGTTTGGGTTTATAATGGCAGAAGATTAGCAGTGGTGAAGTCGGGACACGTGCTAGGCTTCCTGCTATGCAAGGGTGTTATTAACAGCCTGGATGGAGGAGCAGAGAGGGGAGGCAGGAACAAGTGCAAAATTTTTCAGGCGATTAGTGAGCACAGGATACAGCAAGGAGCATCAGAGAGTCCCGAAGGTACTCTATGGATGGGTACTACGGTGACAAATTGTATTGATGCAAAGAAATGCACTTTGCAGCACAAAACTTGCAGGCTTTTGTAAACCTGGGGAGGTTTCTGTACCATCCTCCAGAAGAAGCTGGGACCCCAGGAACACCTCGGGCCACAGTCCCTGCTGAGAGAGCAGAAGCAGCCGGTGAAGCCTCCATGCAGCCGGGACAGGTCGGGTGACGTGCAGAGTAGCACAGGGACGGGCACCAGGCTCCAGGGTTGCAGTGGGGACAGCAAGAGGAGGGGGAGACCGAGGGATGGGGACCCCAGCTGTCAGGGAGGGGAGGCACTACCCAGCCTTACAAATTAACAAGGGGCAGAGATAAGATGTGAAAGCATAGTTTTCCCTATTGCCTAGCAGAAGGGCTGGTCAGTGAAACAAAAGCAGGGATGAGGCGAGAAAACAACACTTCACCCGACGTGAGATTAAATAACAGTGGTTTTGACACAGGAAATAGCTGTTTGAGGCCAGAAACTCAGTGAGATTCGATGCTGTATTAGATAAACACGTAACCCAGAATATCACTATTACTGGTGACATTTTGTGCATTTGTGCCTTGTGCTTGGGGCTCTGAGTGACTTGGGGGGCCAGGTTGCCCCATGTCTGCTGTGCCAGCCTTGCTTCTTGCTCCTTACCCTGCCCCAGGTCTGCATCCAGAGATGTAGAAGCAGCTCCTACCTGAACAAGCCTTGCTATCAAGAGTTAATGCTGCGCTGCTGAATGGCACAATGAATGCACAGCAGGAGGGTGGCACAAGGAAAGCTCCCAGCAACAAAAATTCTCCTGCTTGGCACCCTGTGCCTGCAAACTTTTGACAGTNCGAGCCCTGGGGAATGCCTCACCGGGAACATCTTCCATTTGTGCCAGGAAGAAACCTCTCCTGTGAGAAAGCAGGCAGCTGGCTTCAGCTCTCCTGCCTGCTGAAAGGGACAAAACCTTTGAGCGGGGACAAAATAGGAAGCGGAAAGCCTTAAGGAAATGCCAAGCTACAGGCTCACAGGGCTGCTCGAGCTCCAGCCGGCTCACACGCAGCTCTGGGCCCCCGCCCGTGCCAGCCTCTCCCCAGCCGACCCTCGCACTGGGATCAGCCCCAGCCTGCCACTCTCCTGGCTTTTCTCTCCCTCTGAGCCTCCAAAGAGGCAGCTGTATTTGTGGGCATTTTTTTTCTTCTTTTTGACGCCAATAAACAGAGCCAGTGTTAAGTGAGTGAACCGTGCAGTCACCCTGCTGGGGGTAAAGCCCAGGCTCATAAAGGGCTTGTAGGGGCGACAGGTGAGTGCATCAGCCCATTAACAGCATCTTCATCTCTCATGCCCCCCTTTGGAAAGTTCGAAATGGTCCTAGAACTTTTCTTTGTGGCTTTGCGGCTCCTATCAGCCGCAAAACTATTTCCCATTGCGACAGGAAGATTTGATTTTCCGCTTTTTCCAGCAACACCAGCCCTGTGGCTCACCTTGCCACAACACAGTATAGGACACAGGTTATTACAGTGGGAATATGCTCCTCCAATGTCCTGGTGCTTCTTTCACACTAATTTTTAATCAAGGGAGGAAAGAGTCCAGGCCCAGGGACACATTTCTGCCCCAGGAACACATTTCTGCCCCTTACACATCTGTGTCTGTACCTTTTTAAGAGCAAAGAAACTCTCCCCCTCCATTTCCTTCCCAACTTCTTTCTCCCATATCCATCATCATTAGCGACTATAAACATCAGACCTGCAGCTATTAGGCTGCTATTCCCAGATAAATAATGCTTTTCATATTTAATTTACAAGTGGTTGCAGAACTTCTTTGGGGTGCATGGGGTTAATTAAGAGCTGAATTAGATGGAAATGCTTCTCCCTGAGGAAATGCAATTAAACTGTCCTGGACAAAAAACAAGGATGGTCAGGATTTCTCCCCAAAAAGCGATGCTGTGCCAGCCACTCCCACTGCTGTGTCCTCTCTGCCTGGGGATAGAGCCTCTTCTCCTACCTAATGCCTACATGCACATGTACCAACACTGCTGATGGGAACAGCTGGCTGTCCTTAACCCCTTGGGAAAGGGAATGAGACACTGAAGCAGTGGAGGCAAATAACAGGCAGTGAAGAGGGACAGGACTAAGGAGCACCCAGCACCTGCATGGGACACACACTGTAACAGCTCCTCCTTTTTGAGCCTCAATACTGAGAGCCCCCATATTTCAGTCAGATATGACAATGATGATGCTCATGGTTAATCCTTCCTCTTGCTTCACAGACATGTTGCCAAATGCTCCTCAGGAAAGTGATCTCCATAACAGGAGGAGTACAAGACCTTGCTATGCATATGAAGGAAGATCCGGGCCTCCTCATCCCAGATATCTGCTCACCAAGGCAAGCCATGCTGGGAATCACAAACCACCACAGGTCCCCTGTGAGCTGCACATCCTTCTTGTGGTGGTTCATGGACAACAGCTCCTTTTCTTCCCAAGAAAAAGAGCTCTGGATAGAGCAGCATTGCTGGAAGAAATGAAACAAACCCAAAAGTTCAGAAAACCCTCTAGAGAAGGAAGTGAGATCTTTTGGGATGACAGGAAAGTTTGTTTACATGGACTTTTTTGCTCTGATCCCAGCAAATAAGGAAGGAAGCACATATCTGGCTCATGAGACAGGATGAAAATACTGAAATTCATGTGCTCAATATCCATATACAACATATTGTAAGGACCTGTCAATTCAAGGAAGTGTTTGGTTGCTACGATCAGCTCTTTGAACTAATACTCATTTAAACCTACTTTTATTCTTCTATGTGTGTCTTTTCAACAGTCAAATCCAAGACTCAAAAGGTCCAATGGCACCACTGTGCCACCCTACCCTGAGTGGCTTCAGCTTCAACAAGGTGGAGGACTGCTACCAGGAGTTTCACTCAGCAGCAGGTGCTTGATCTTAGGGACCTGCATGTCCTGCAGCTCCTTCCCTGCTTCCATGCCCTAATGACACTGGCAGAAGCCCCACCTGAAAGTGATTCAGCTCTTCCCCTGACTCTCAGAGCACACGGAAGATGAATACCATGTCATCCTTTCTAATATCAGCCTCACTATTTGATGTGATTACCTGCAGTGTTCACTTGGCACTTGAACATTCACACCTATCAATTTAATCTTAATTGTGCCCTTAATTTGATCATTGTGTTGTTCTACCTCTAACTGGCTTAAAGGAACCTGGTAGTAAATTTGCCTTACAATATGATCAACTTAAGTGTATCCTTGGTTGGCTTTTATATAAAGTTTTTGAGGCACAGCACAGAAATCAGTTTATTTTGTTGACTGGCAGCATGGATAATGAACTTGGAGGGTAGAATTCCCTTTGATAACACGCTCTGCTACCGAACCAGAACTCCTGTATTTCACAAAGCCCTCCCTGTCCTTCCCATGGCCATGGAGGGGCTCAGGCAGAGATGGCTGCTGGGGAGCCAGGCAGGGTCAGGGGAGTCAGGAAGGGTTTCTTCAACTGAGGGAGTGCATGTATTCCTGTTCAGATAGGGTTACTTCCTCCAAAAGCATTTCCAAGTGCACCTGAATAGGGAGGAATAGAGCCAGGTATTTGCTACACCTCCACCAGGGCTTTTTTCCCTCTTGGTGTCTCGGCTAGCGTGCTCTTAGCTACAGGCAGCCCCTAACAGTATCTCTCAGGGCCCTGTCTAAACGGAAGGATGATCAAGGGAGAAAGTCAAGCCTTAGACATTCCTTTGTCCCCTTCCCCCAGAAGCTGGAATTCCTTGTCTCCTTGAGACCATCTAGGTGAGGTTATCCACACAAACACGGGCACCACGGAACCAGAAGGAGCTGAGAGAAAGTGGGAGCAGAGCAGAAGAAATCCTGGGCATCACATTCCTCATCCCAGAACTTTGCAAAGCCTACACAGATTTCCCCCGGTTTTTCAGAAGTGAAACCAAGTGCCTGCCAGACAAATCCCACCTGGGGCTGCCTGCACAGCCTGCCAGTAAGTGCATGGGCTAACCCAAGTGTTCAAAACAAGTCTCTTGCTGACAAAAAACCTCAAGAGCCTGGCAAGGACAGAATCCCAGTAAACACGCTGTGTCCAGACATGCAGAGAGAGCCAAGGATGCCCTGGCATGCCGTCTTCCCTATCCCCTGGGAAATTTTTATATTTAATTAGAAGAGAGTTAAGGAGAAAGACAAGTGCATGTGTAGGAGTAAACCATCACCCGGGTGGCTGATTTCCTCCATGCAGGAGACAGAAGCAAAGGAACATTTAATCCTGCTGTCTGAGCATGGCCAAATTGAGATCTACAGGGACTTCTCTGTGCAAATGCTGTATGGCAACAAACAGCCTGGGTAACAGGCTAAGCTTTATCTGAACAATCAGCCACTTCAGTGCAGCCTTCCAGGGCCACTCGAACTGGCCAGCAAGGGGTCGCCTGGGGACAGCTCCTCCAGGCTGGTAGGAGAGTCAAGAAAAGGAACTGCTGCGGAGCAGCTGGATGTGGCTGGATTTGGACAACATTGCCAAAAATCCTCAGTGAGACTCCCCGCTTTGCTTAGAAAGTGCCCTGTTACCTCCCTGCCTTGACAAAGCCCTTCTGCTGCCACTCCAGGGCACAGGCTGAGGTTTCCTGCTGCCTGCCCAGCACAGCAGCCCCTCACAGCGAGCAGGGCCGCCAGCCTCCCTGCCCGTGACCTGCCTGCCTTCTGAGAGCTCTTGTGAGTGCAGGGATATTAATGATGCTGCCTTTTGATATGCAAACGGAGTGCTCATTACTCCTCTCGCCCCACATCCTCTGAGCGGTTAATTAAAGAGTGTGCAGCAGGCAGAAAATTATCGTCGCCTGCAAAATAAACCAACATCACTGGACGGCTTCACTCTCCCCTCCAAAGCACGTGCAGCCAGCCCTGGCAGCGGCAGCATGGATGGACAGGTGGATCCACATTGCCTGGTGCTCGGGCAGGTGAATCCCACAGCTCCTGCGCCTGCACAGCCAAAACCTGCAGTGTGGGAAGCTGCAGCCAGGCCACAATGGCCGCGTTGGAACCAGACAGGTTCAGGGCAGCTGTGGCACGTGGGACAAAAACACAGCTATGGGACCACAAGGGCACTGGTGCCACCTGCCAGCACTATGCTGCTCTTTCTCCAACGTCTCCCAGGCTCTAGGTGAGCAGGAGAGATCCCATTCCATCAGCCCAGGGAAGGATGGCCTTCCCCTTCCCCAGACCCTGCCGGGATGCTCACCACTGGAAGCACAGATGGGAACAGGTTATTTTAGTGCTGAGCTTCATGGTGTCTCTGTTTCTCAGGGAGAGGAAGACCTGGACTCACCACTGCACTTTACAGGGAGGACAGTGAAGTCCAGGTCTCCTTGATGGTGAGCCCTGGGGAGCTGCTGCTGCAGCCCAGCAGCAAGGCAAGACTAGCAGGGCTGATGTGCAAAAAGCTGGTGCTTTGACCCATGCCACTGCTCTGCTGAGGGAAGGGGCTCTTCCCAGGCCCATCCCCCACATCCATCTTACCCTGCTCCAGAGTCTTGTCTTGCAAACAATCATCAGCTTTTTAGGGCTCAGAATCCAGTCTTTGCAGAAAGAAGCAAGTGCCTGCAGCAACTGAAACAGATCAAAGGGAAGGGTGGGAGTCAGAGCCCACAATTTCCTTCTGCTCCGACTAAACGAGGCAGCAAATTAACCTGATAGTGAGCTGAGGGATACTGCCCTGACCCACTTTCCCTCTCAGGTGGGTTCACGTTTAACCCAAGAGTGCACTGGTCACAGTGGCCCCCAGGAGCTGCCTCTCCCCACTTTGCTCCCCCACGGACCAGAACCTCAGCCGTGACTATGCATCAGAGGAAGATGCTTGAAACTCTGGATGCCAGCACATGGCTTTTCTCCCTCCCAGTTGAATAAGAGAGGGAAAGATAGGATAGCAGTTTACTCTTGTGTGGGTTTGGGCACATTTTGGGTGACCCCCTGTCTTGTGGCAAATCTTCCATATCTGAGCAGGGATCTGCTTGGAGAAAAAGCACTGCCCTTAACCAGAAGGACACATTGCTTTTTCCCCCTGCCATTTTCTGGGATACAGTCTGCATTTGTTGATGCTGTTGGGAAACAGAGATTACTGCAGAAATGAGTAACTCCCACTCACTCCTCTCACAGAGCTGGTTAGAAATGACAGAAGCAGAAGGTGCCCTGTGGACAGTAATGGACTCATTGTATCCCTTTCCACCCAAAAACCACTGCCTGGTTTGTTGGGAAATGGAGAACTTGCTGGAGGCAAGCTTAGGAGCTGCCTGATGCTTTGGAGAAAGATCACTCCTTTGCTCTTTTGCCCATCAATATAAAAGCAAACCCCAATCATGCTGTAAACACTAGCACAACCCAAGTTGGGCTACATGGGCACAAACACCACTTCTCCCTGGCCTCCCAGGGCAGGCTGTGACTGCTGTTTGCCCGAGAAGGTGGTTCAAGTCCCCACCTGTTTGCTCCTTCTCTTCCCTTGTTCCAAGCCAGAGGTGTTTCTGTGCCCTGGGAAGGAGGCCACCTCCATGGCAGGATGTTGCTCTCTGCAGCTGGAGCAGCTCAGTGCTGTGGGACAGACTCTGACCCCAGTGTCTTCCACACATCCAGCAAGAAGGTGCTGGGAGTGGGATCTAAGCAGCCCCTCAGGTACTGCTGCTGCTCCCAGTTGTTCCTGTAGCCTTTCTCCCTTACCTCCAGCTTTCGGGGACCTTGCTGCAATGCCGAAGGGCCATAACTCCCACGTCAGCAGCTCTGCACACCTCCAAGGGAATGCGCTGCCCCTGCCCTTCAGCCTCCCTCCCGCTCCTCCCACAAGCAGTGCAATCCGTCTCCTCATCTCAGGACTTGCCCTGCCATCCATCACTGACTGCCTGAGCACATTATCCTTCACCTCTCCAGACAGTGGTCGAGGAAGGCAGCTGGGACCAAGCAGTTCCTCTGCTGAATCCCAGACACGCTCACACCTTGGCTCTGTGGGGCTGTGCTGCAGGGCTGGAGCTTTGCTGGCTCGAACTCTCCGAAGACCAACAAAGTCCGTGGAGCTGCCTGGAACTGGGGGCACCACCTGTGATCCTTGGAGATGGAAGCTGTGGCAGATGGGACATTCTGAATACCACCACTGTGGACCATAGACAGCTAAACCCATCCTTGTTGCCGTGTCCTGGCCAGTACTCCCAGGGCTGCAGTATGGGTTATGCACTGCCAGGAGGGAGCTCAGTGCCCTCTCTTTGAGGGAAGGCAGCAGGGGGCTGGGAGTGCCCAGCAGCCCAGGGCACAGACAGGGGCACAGGCATGTGAGAGAGGATGGGGCCAGTTTTTGCCCAGCACTTGAATGATTTTGCCCAAGACCATAAAATTTCAGAGGCAGAAGCATATTCCTAAGTCTGGTATTTTTCCCTGATGCCACTTCTGTTGAGTTTCTCTCCCACTCTTTGACTTTTCCACTCCTCGAGGCAGGGGCTTTTGCCTGCAGCACCCCTGCATTCCAGTGCCTGCACTCCTTGTGCTGCTCCCCTGCAAACCCTCCCGACAGCCAGGTACAGCCTTCCTACATATGCCACAGCTGCCCTCCTGAGCCCCCCACTCACCAACCCCTCCTTCCCTCCCTGCCAGGCTCCCCAGAGCAGTTCTAGCCCCTCCGTGTGCTCTGCGGGGAGCAGTGGCAAACACGCGCTGTTCTGCCACATGACTACAGCAGAGAAATACAACAGCATTTGTCCTGACTGATCCAGCAGAAAAATGACAGCAGGGAAATCCCAGTGCTTCCACCTCTGAGATTTCACAATAACACCTCCTGTGGCAGGGATGTCTCCATGGGGGCATTGCTGTTCCAGAGCTCCTAGGGATTTGACCCAATCTGACCTGGTACCACAGACATGGTAACCAGGGGAAAAAAACATTTTGGAAGGCTAAAAAGAATCACAGCTTCTGGTGGTATATTACAGACATCAAAACACCAATTCTGATAAATATGTGGTTTAATGTGAGTCAGTAGTAATAGATGCTACAAATTTAAATACCTCAGTGCACACTCAGTACATGAAGCACTTTGGATTAATATGCATTTAGTACAACGCACCAGTATATAGTTTGTATTGAATTGCTGCACTTCTGTGTGCATGCTAATATGGAATGGGCAACATTCAGATGCCAATGCTAATCTAGAACTTTCAAGGACCCTAATGCAGTATTTTGGAGGAGCACCCACTAACCAGTGGACTAAGTGGTGGCCAGGCCCTGCTGGCTCCTGTTTGTGGGTCCTTCAAGTTTGGAACAGCAGGAAAGGACAAATAGTCTTGGTTCTCAGATAATGCTTTTTGAGGTGACTTGACATGGACACATCCCAAGGGATGGGCTCACCCATGCCCCCTCTGAGCAGCTCCCTCCTCGGGACAGATGTCTCAGCTCCTGCTGCTCGGCCACCGGGCCCTGGCTGCCACTTAGCTCCACGGTGCCAGTGAGTCACCAGCATGATGTGAAGAGTGGAGTCCTCTAGGGATGTCACATTCTCCTTGCTGCCTGCTCTGCCCACAGCAGCCTGGGGAGAGGTCATGCCATGGACAGCCCCCACAGCCTGCAGCTCTCTGGCTGGTGCTTGATTCCCTGAGGACTTTTGTCCAGGCTCATGTGAAAGATTTACACTTCTTTCCCAGGGTCCATTCTGCAGCCTTGGACCTGGAATTACCAGGCAGCTTCTGACCCTCTTTCACTTCTTTTCTCTAGCTTCATCCCTCTTCTCCCTCCTCCCTTGGGTATTTGCTACCCTGGCTCCATCTCTTAAGCAGACATGAGGCTCTCTTGCTCACTACATACCAGCTTTCCAGCCTGTTCTCCTGCTTTTAAACAAACTGTCCCAGTCTGTTTCAGCCTCTGGCAGCCACCCTGGGCTGGACATGGTGCCCCAGGATGCTGTTGGGGCTTTCTAGAGGCACAGACTGCCCATTGATTGCCTCAGCCATGCCAAAGACATGCCCAACATCAAATGTTACTCTCAGTTTCAACATGCAGTCCTGTAGGGATCCATCATTCTTCCATCCCTGCTCCCTAGCAAGACAATGAAATATGACCATCAAGCTTTTCCTTCTCATGCCTCACCCAACCCTTCCCCTGGCAGGTGGATGCCCAGGACCCTCACACAGTTCACAGTCCTGGAAACTGGGTCTGGTGCCACTATTTAAGGAGAAAAATCCCATAAATATAATGACATCCTCCATCCTTGGAGTTTTGCAAGACCTGACTGGATAATGCCATGAGCAGCCCAGTCTGGCCCCATAGCTGATCCTGATTTGAGGAGGAGGCAGGACTTGAGACCCCCTGAAGTCCCTGTGAGTTTTCTTGTGGCCCTAAGCCCCTGCTGACACAAACTTGAGAGGTGGTCCCAGACCTTTTGCAAGCTGCAAAGGGCTAAACTTTGCTCAGGTTGGTGGCAGCATCTTCTTTGAAGCTCTCCCCTCACAGCCAGAAGCTCCCTCCTCCAGGGTTCCCCTGCTTCACAGGCTCCTTCCAACCTTCCCCTTTACTGACTCCCTGAGGGAGCCCCTCTCTCCCTGGCAGTGCAAGGCTCCTACCATGGTGCTGAGTGAGAGCTGGCTTGACAGAGATGGGAGGCACACATTGCCTGCTGGGGGAGCTGAATAAAATGAGCAGAAAATGCACTGAAGCCTTTTCCACTTTTTTATGGCTGACAAATTAGTTTTACATTAAGTTTTTTATGTGCTTGGCTTGTCGGCTCTGCTTGGAGCACGGTGGGACCAGGCAGCACAGGGGAGAGGGGACAGCAGTGGGGGCAGCAAGGACAGATGGCATTGTGCTGCAGCAGATGGTGCCTGTGCATGTTGGATGCAACCCCACTGTCAGATGGCTCAGGCTGCCCCAGCTCCAGGAGAAAGCAATGAGCCCTCTCACCTATTCCCCCAGGGCTTTGGGGACTACTGCCTTGGGCCAGGAGGAGGAGGGGACAGGTTTCCAGGGGGGACTGGGAAATGCACAAACCCACTCAGGTCCAGTCAGAAACCTGGTTTTGTCCCTTCCCTTGGGAGCCAGTCATGACCCTTTGCAGAGCAGGGCACTTTCCCAGTTCCACCTCTTCACCTGGCAAAGATGGTGGGTACAGTCCATCCCCAGTGAATGCCTGAAATCCCTGCTTAGCTCTTCTCTGCCTCTCCGAAGGCTACAGGAGGTCAGAAGAAACCTTGACTCTGCAAGCACCATGATGGTCTCTGATTCCATCCTTAGGAAGTCACAGGAGGGTTCCCTTGGTCCTGGAATAGCAGCAGGCAGGTGAAAGCCACAATGAAACGAGATGGCATCCAATAAATTCGTGGGAAAGGGCAGTTTCATCAAACCCAAAATATCACCCCTAGGTTTCCATCAAACTGCTGCCAGTTCTGGACCAGTTCTAGAGGGGGTGGCTTATAGATGAGGCACAGCCAGCTCAGAGGAGGCTGTTTAAACTACAGCAGACCCCGAGCTGCTGTAGTTTACACTGGGGAATAAATCCAAGCCTTTCATCTATCCATCCTCAGGGGTTTTAAGTGTCTCCTTGCTTGCAGGGGTTAGCAAAGTGAGTGTTTTCAAAGGGAAGTGAAGGGATGGCAAAAAACAGCATCCACAGCTGGGAGCAAAGAGCAGCTTTTGTGGAAGTCACGCAAAGAGAGAAATCAATACAGCTCTAAAGCAGGCACGACAAAAGAACAAGTGGAAAAATCAAGTGGCCCACCAAATCAAACTGGAAGATGCAAGCAAGGAGCTTCACAGCTTCCTGGGACAGCAGGAGAAGCCACTGAGGAAGATCAAAGATAGAGTAAGAGCTCAAAATATGTGGGGCAACAAAATGGCTCAAGACATCACACTTCCCATACCAAGCCTCCACGAGTCCTGCTGTGGAGTCCAAGGCACTGCTCTCTGCAGAAATTTCCTGCACCTGTCTGGGGAGCCAGCAAGGCCCTGTGCCTCAGCTGACCTCTTGTGCTGGTGCCTCCTGCTCCATGTGTGACCCTTCCTTCTTCCTGATTTCACTGCATGCTATCTAACCACACTCCTCAGGGAAGGATCAGGCCCTGAGACAGTCCTGAGATGTGTTGCTGGATGCTGTGAGAACAGTGCACAAACACAATGTACCCTGCCATTCACTTTTGCAGCCATGAACCTTTTCCATGGGCATCTCCTGGAGGAGCCAGGCTGCTCCTGTTTAGAGTGGGGGTGTCCCAGCCCAGAGACCCTGCTCATTGCTTTGGCCTGAGAAGACCCAAGACATCCTCTTGCCCTCCTCTGGGGCACCAGGCAGTGTGCCTGCCCTAGACAGTGTCCTTGCCTGCTCCTGTCACTGTGCTGGGTCAGCAGCCTGGGAATCAGTTCCAGTGTTATGCCTGGAGGAGAAGCAGCACCAACATGCAGACTCAGCGGAAGAGGTGCCCTGTGGGGAAAAAGGCTGCTTCCCTGTCCCCCCCTCCAGCACAGCCAAAAGCTGTGGGCAAGCCCTGAGCAAGGGCAGGGGAAGCAGGAAGCAGCAGGAGGTCTTAGGGAGCTGGGTGAACTTGGAAGGCACCTCCTGAATGTGTGTCATAGAGCTAATCCAGGATTTCGGTGTTCAGATACTGACAGCAGTAGCCACAGGTACACACACAAGTAAGAAGTCTGAAGCAAAAACTCCCATGGACCCCAGCCAGTCTGTGCCCCATGCCGTGGTGCTGTGGCCTCTTTGGCTGCCTGGTGCCCAACCTAAGCTCCCACGTGGCCCTCATGGTCCCATGGGACCATCTAGAACTCCCTATTGGCATCTTGAACAAATCTCTGACCTTCCAGCCTCTTCCCCAGCCTGGCTTGCAGGGGAAGCCCAAGTATCAAGCAACCCGCACGCCCAGGAACGGAGGGCGCTGTAACACCGGAGTGGCGTGGCCAGGGTGGGAGATGGCCCCGGCTTTGCAGGAGGAGCCCTGGCTCCTGCGGCCCCCGAGGCTGCTGCCCGCAGCCGGCCCGCCCCTGCTGCCCCGCTCGCAGGCAGGGCCGCCACGGCTGGGCTGCTGCGGCTCCCTGAAAGGGCTCACTGTCGGCAGGGGCGGAGCAGGGACACTGGCGGCTTTGAGGGGTGGTGTCCCTGCTCCCGGCTGGCGGCACGGCCAGCCTGCCCCGTGCCTGGCCGCTGGCAGCCCCGACCTCAAGGGCTCCTTGAGAAGGCTGGTTTGTAACGCTGCCCGCAGCCAGGAGCTGCAGGAGCATGAGGCACCTGGCATGCACTTCTGCAGCTCCCAAATGCGAGCAGCCTTGGCTCTGCTCCTCCTGCCCCATGCCCTGCCGGCCTCACCACCCTGGCACAGCATCACGTCTCTTTGAGCTCTCCAGACCTGACTTTGTTGCCCGTCCCCAGCCCCTCCATGTGAAGCTGCAGCTCTGCTCAGCAAGGCCACCAGCACTCCAGTGCTCCTCAGAGCAGCTGATGGACTCTCCCCGTGCTCTCTGCTCTCCCTCTCCTTGGGACACGGCTGAATGGATCCAGCCTGGCTGGGGATGGAACAGTGGCAGGATGCCAGCTCCCCTGGCCCCTGAAGCTTCTGCAGCCACCAGTAAACACACGTGAGGCCCCTGCAGCCACCAGTACACGCACAAATCGGAGGAAGGAAGGACGCCTGCTTGGGGAAGCTGGCCCCAAGGCTTCCGGCACCTGCACCCAGGGGAGGCCAGGCTGGGACGTACCTCGCAAGGGGTGGCAGGGTGCCAGAGACAAAGCCCCCCAGCCTCTCCCACCCTGCTCTCATGAGAGGTGTGTCAAAGGAAAAATTATTTCCACAGTGACCTGGCTGCATGACCTGTCAGATGTTAAACAGCATTTTCTCTCTGAGCCCTGGAGCCAGATCCTGTGCCAGGACCCATGGGCAGTGTTTCAGGGATTGGTGTTTCAGGACAGGGTGAAGCAGCAGCTCCCCACCTTTGCCAGCACAGACACAGTGGAAAGCAGGTTCATCCCCTTCTCTCCCAGGGCAGCCCTGCACACTAGCGAGGAGCAGTGCACGGCTGCCAGTGAGGAAGACCTTTCAGGCTCGTGGATGCCATGGTGTGTTGGGGAGGGGGCATGGGGCTGGTACTCAACACTGCATATGAATTCAGAGCACAGCCTTCTGCACCCTCTGAGCAGCAGCTTGTTATAAATACATATTATGTTGCTGGCTTTTCGCAAACATTAGGATGAATGTTATATGTATAATGTTAAAATAACTTTGCTTTTATTTCTGTTATTAACAAAAACTTAGACATAGTAGTAGTGGTAGCGGATATAGTTAGGAGTGAACTGGCGGTTTGGTTGGGATAACATCCAGTGGACATGTAATGAAGACCCTGCGATTGACAGACCAACTATCAGCATCTGCCATCTGAGGAAAGTATGGACCAAGGCCCAACCCAGAAGTGAGAACGACAAGGAGCCAAAACCACAGCCAAGAAATACGCATGCTCTAAAAAGGTGGACCCAAGGAGGGGCCATGTAAAATAGCTCCTGGAAAATGTGAACTAGTTTATGCATAAGGTCTATGAATATGCAACAGGCTGATGTAGTGGAAAAGGTATTTAAGGGGTATCCCCGAAGGTGACAGTGTGCTCTTGGCCGAGTGTCAAGATGCACCCGGCCATAATCTTTGCTTTACTGTCTTTTGTCTCCTATTGTCCTTTATTAAACTTTTTAAATTTTCATAGGAGAGTGAATGTGTTTTTCACAAGCTGGAGGAGGCAGGGTATCCTTGGGGACCCATTTGTCCTTAGAGAGACAGGCAGCTGCTTGGGCTAGGCTTGCAGTGGCAATGTCACCAACTCATGTGCATCCCAGTTATGTGCAGGCTCCTGCAGAGGCTTTGTGAACTTCAGGCAGTTTAGGATGAGATGAGAGACTCTACTGATGCCAAGCTAATTTAAAGTTCTGCAGAAGTGTGACAACCACATCAAAAGGGCTGGGGAGGCGGAGCAGATGCTGTGCATGCCGGTGATGTGGGTCACACCCGGCTCTCCAGCAGAGACACAGCTCTGGGATGCTCGGAGTACCACTGCCCTGGACACTCTGCCAGAGATCATCCCTGCCTCTTGGGGTCAGGGCTGGGGCACAGCGGGTCACATCACCTCCTGCTGCTGCATGGCCAGGCCGGCAGCCCCTTCCTGGGCAAGCACCCTGGTCCCTTATGGCAGACATGCCCTCACCAGTGCAATCCCTGAGCTGGAATAGAGGCAAAACTACCTCAGGACAGAACTATAGCCCTCCAGTTAGACTTTTCTCTAGTCTCAAGTACAGCAGACAGGATGCAGCAGCCTCCACCCTTTCCCTGGGGACTGGCCACTTCCTCTCAAGATTCCTCTGCTCTGTGGGGATCCCTCTCAAATGTGGTGGCCATGGTCATACTAACCTTACAGCAACTTAAAAACCCCCAAAGCATTGCAAGTAACAAACAGCACCACATACAATCTGAGACCTTGCATCATTTTTTTCCAAAATGGGAAACTAATCTAACCCAAAATGCATGAATACTGAGACAGACCTGCTCTAAGATCCAGCAGAGCCTAAACCTTCCTCTCTGGCCAGCATCCCAGCCTTGGCAGTTTGCAAGGAGGGGCTCTCATTTCCCCCTACACACCGGACACGTGGCATCCAGGCCTAGCAGGTGGCAGGCTGCTCCCTGTCTTAGTCCTTGCAGAGTCCTGTAATGGAAATACTAAGGCTGGTATGGATGCTAGACAAATGCAAGCTCGTGTGTACTGGGAGAAAAGCAGAACGGGGGCTAAAAGAAGGGCTGTATTCATAAGCAAGGATGCATTTCCAGTTAGTCAAGCAGAGCACCACCAATCCCAGGTCTGATAAGCCTCAGGACAAATGCTGTGTTAGCAGAAGACAGCAGCATGTTATTACGTCCTGTTAACCCAGTAGGAACATAGTTGGAAAAGACAACTCTGAACAGACAGACAATATCAGTCCAAAAAACTAGTTCAGGATTTCCCAGCAAGAGGAACGCAGGAATCATAGGGAGGACCCAGCAACCAGCATCCCCTGTTCTCTGGGTCACAGAGATCCTGGAGAACCCTTGGGGACACACATCTTGGTGTTTGTACATAAGAGAACGTGAATGGGAAAACACATTAGAGATTTTGTATAATAAAGTCACCTTCCCCTCTGTAAGACCTTGTCTTACATGTCTTACTTGTCTTTCATGTCTTGCACCATGATTGAATGATCCCGCTCTTCAATCACTGACAGGAATTTTCAGGACACGTGAGTGTGTGGATGTGGATCACCTTACCCTGGCATGGCATGAAGGTGGCACTTGTGGCTGGTTTTGATGGCCCTGTCATTTGTTCTGGGGTCAAAGCAACCCATGTACCTGAGGATTACTGAGAGATAGTTTCTGAGGGTTTTTTCTACCTGTGTGAGGCAGCTGGGATGGCTCTGTGGGGCTGGCAGGGAGGCAGCAGCCCAGGACTGGTTAGGAAGGGGTGTGGGTTGTCAAAAAGACACACTGCTCTTTAACCAGGCTTCCAATCTCCAGTCTTCACTGACACTTTCATGAATTCCCCTTTTTCAATCCAGTGAAATATGGAGTGTCTTAGTAAATTCACACCCAACCCCTCTGCAGATTCATACTATGTGAATGATTTTTATTAAAAACACCAGAAGCAGTGTTAAAGTTACTACTGTATTTCTAAGTCCCAAGGAAATGGGACTACAAAAGATACAGGCTGAGTGAAAGCATTGACTTGGATACAGCATGATTTATGGGGCATATTTAACATCGTGAAGGCTGAAGTACACCTTTAAAGTGAAGAAAACAAAAATACAAAGATATGTGTAAGTCCAATATGGCTTTTGATACTGGCTTAGGGTCTCCATCAGTAGATGATTTTTCTCTTGACCTCACCTCAAGGGAGGTGGGAACAGGACTGGGAGGGATGACCTGGGGGCTGAGCAAACCTGGGGGAGAACTGCACTGTGTCCCATTTATGTTATTTTCTGTGCTAGGAGTAAGGCAGACCCCAGGAACTTATAAGGTTTGACCTTTTCCTGGGAGGTTTCTCAGGAGTAAGATGGGATGCTAGGGGCATGACCAGCCCAGGCTGTTATGGGTCACAGTGTGCTAAGCAGGTGTGCTGAGCCAAGGCAGGATCCTTAGCTGAGTTAGCACAGCTGCTCTCACGGTCAGTCCTGAGATGCTCTCTGTGCTTGTGGGGTGTGTGCTTTCAAACAGACATCAGGCAGGCTGGAGAGACCAGCAAGAATCATTAAAAGCCCAGAAAACTCTGCTTCAGTATGAGAGATAAAGAAGTTTAGTCTATTTAACTTCTCAGAGAGAAGGTTAAGAGGTGCCTTGATCATGATCTATTAATACCTACACAGGAGAAATAGTTCAGATAGCAGATAGCTCTTTAATCTAATAGGCAAAGGCATAATGTGATCCAGTGGCTGGAAGCCAAAACTCAA
Organism: Ploceus nigricollis; assembly: GCA_013399945.1. Classification (NCBI taxonomy): domain Eukaryota; kingdom Metazoa; phylum Chordata; class Aves; order Passeriformes; family Ploceidae; genus Ploceus; species Ploceus nigricollis. The sequence continues at coordinate 2,375,587 of VXBC01008934.1, read as the reverse complement.
TGTCTCCAGCCTAGAAATAAGGGGAATGTTTCACCAGCAGGCACATCAAGCTCTGGAACAACTCACTCACAGCAGCAAAGGCATCTCTCCTGAGACAAAGGTGTGCCCATGCTGCCAGCTCTGGTGCGGGAATTACTGGGTACAAGGCTGTAGCCTGTTACCCACAGGGCAAGGCTGAGCAGCCACAATGACTATTTGGCACCGAAAATCTGGGATTTTACAAATGGGTGGTTGATTGAGTTTATTTTTGTATAGGGGAGGAGAATCTCTCCCACCACGCCTGCCCAGCAATTTAAAACTGATCTGTAGCCACAATTCTGTGAGTATGTCAAAGTGACGGCATAACATTGAGGCAGTTCCTTTTGTCCTCATTCATTTCCTTTACCTTATGTGTTATATTGACTTCTTGTGACTCTTGGGAGGGCAAACCGAAGAGGAAGGGGGAGTAAAAGGCAGGAGTAAATAAACACATCCTTGGGACATTGCTACTCCTGCACACACAGAATTTATAAGCTACTCAGGAGAAGGGATTATAGCATGAGCTGTTTATCTTCCCTTCTGAACTACAGAAGCATGATAAGTGTCAAGTATTTTGTTAAACCTTCTACATGAAGACCAATGAGAAAGAACATTTTTTGAAAGTCAGGTGTCCCTAAAATATTCCAGTCTTTGTCCCTTAAGATCGAGGTATCAAAAAATCACTCCATGAGAAATCTCGGCTGGCGCTCCTGCGAGGCTTAGGAACGATTTCAGTAACCCCATCGGGCTCTGGCACACTTTCGAAACTCCTCGAAGGGAGGCTTGCACCCTCCAGCCCTTCAAAGGGAGCCACAGGGCGGGGAGAAGGCAGCGGCAGCCCCGCTCCGTCGCAGCCCTGCCGCGGCTCCCAGCCTGCGGCAATGCCCCAGCCGTGGCCACGCCGCTGCCGAGCGGCCGCCAGCGAGCCCACAGCAGCCCTTCTGTGCGACACACCTCCCCATCCTCCGGGGACGGCAGCAAAGTTTTACCTTCTCGGCCCGGAGAGGCGCTTCTTTCCAGCATGGAAAGCCTGAGCCAGGCGGGAGGGCTCCTGCATTGCTGCCGGAGCGGCTGCCGGCACTGCAGCCCAGGGAGAGCCTCCCCTCCTCCGGCAGAAAAAACACGTAGCACGCAGGTGGGCTTATAAACACTGCGCTGCCATCTGACACAGACTTGCAAAATGCCGTGCTTAAGCACACAAATAATGTTTTCGATTAGTTTGCCTTTAAATTTACGTGCCTTAAATTAAGCATTGCTCTTTATGTTACTGATGTTTTGCAGGATATATGGGGTATGTAACGTGGCCAGGTTACTGACGGAATCATAACTTTGCTCCTGACTGTATTTGGAGTGATTAGAACAGTAACCTTCATATCACCTTAACAGCCACATTGATATTTTATTACATATATTCCCAAACATGTTGTTAAGGTAGGTTTTTTGGACCTTTAGAGAAGAAAATACAAACCCTTTGCAGAAATCTGATGGAAATCGGATATTTTCAAATTGCATTTTAGCTCAGATGAAAATTACAAGGTGAGTTTACTTGACTCACCAAGTCATCAGCAGTCTCTCTGCTCTCCTGCCTGGAGCCACATAGGGGAAAAATGATGCCTTTTAAACAGAAACAAATTTTCTTGATGAGGGTGAGGTACAGCCACAGCAGTCCTTCCCTCTGAAAACAAACTGACCACAAACACACACCACAAAGCCTAATTAATATTTTAATATACAACAGTCAGAGATAGAGAGCTGTAATATGTACTAACAAACAGCACCTCTCTAGGTTAACACTTAAAATACCAGGGCAGCATCAGAAAACATGATCGTGCCCAGCTGAAATCATCAGAAGCATCTGTTTCTCAATTAACCCTAGTTTTATTCCTCATTTTTTTTTGCACCATTCTTTCAAATTGCTTTCTTTTGTATGAGACAGCCTCTACAGCATCTGGGGGTACGAGTCCAAGTATCTCTGGGACTGTTTCAAGTTGCAGGACACCCTGGATTTCTGCAGATGAACTTCAGAGCAGTCTCAGTGATGTGTAAGAGAGGAGCAAGCCCTGACTCCTTGGAAAGACTGGGAACCATGCAGGTCTCATATTCTTACTGTGAGCCCCTTGATTTCTTCCTGGCACTGGTCCCTGGACTAGTTTATGCCCCCTTTGGCCAAACTCCTTGAAATTCTGCCATTCCTGCACTTCCATTGCCTTGGCCCCCAGTGGGAGTGGAGCACAGCCATGTCTGTGGGCCAGCTGGATGCCTGCTCACAGCTGCTCCCCACCACTCACTGGAGGTGAGTGCCAGCTAAGTGGGAGCACAGGTCAGGTGCATGCCATGGGCACCTGGAGCTGTCGAAGGCCTGTAAGCCACACAGGAGTGGCATTGAGGGCCATTGCACAGGTACAAGGTGGGCTACACCATGGCAAATCAGCAGGAAGGAAGGGGACAGCCTGATCCAGCACATCACCTGAGAAGCACCAGCAACAGAAGCCCCAGGGCCGCTGGCTTGTTTCCAGCAGCAGCTGGTGGCATGGCTCTTTCCCAGCTCCAGGAAGAGTCAGACAGGCAGGAGCCTCAGTCCTTGTCCTTTGCAAGGTGTAGGAAAACAAGCAAGAGAGCCAGTGGCTTCAGGGCTTTCTCGTTCAAAACAGGGATACACCAATGCAACAGCACTGTATAGCAAATGCTACAATGGGGAGCTGTTGCTATGGTGAGGGAAATAATATTTAAGCACCAACTGTTTATAAATATAAAATCCCTACAAAGTTTTCTAAAATTAGATTAAGAGGGCTAGGGCTGTGAGGATATTGTAAAAATCTTGAGAAATACCAGTATTTTTGGACACACAAGATCTGAGTACTCCTAAAACAGCAAATGTAAGTCCAAAGTGCTAAAAAACAAACGTGACAATCTGCCGTTGTGCTTCCCGAGTTTTAAAGGCAATCTCATAGCCCTGAACTCACTGTTGCAGCCTGCCAGACCTCTGAGAGTGGAAGGTGAGATCAGTGTTCCCAGGGATTTATTCTTGCCTTGATACAAGTGCAGTGCAGAGACCTGGGCCCCACTGCTGCTCGTAGCCTGCTCTCTGCCAAGGGTAGTTCCGAGCTGCTGCTGAACCTGCTGGTACTGTGATCCCACAGTTACATGTTGCAAATCCTAGAGGCAGACGTAAAGATTTGGAAATCCCTGAGCTGGGGAGGCAGCTCCTTGCAGAATTCAGGGCTTTTCAGGAGATGGATGTTGCTCACATGGATGTAAGAAGAAAACTGCTGTGCCCAGTGCCCAGGCAGCTCCAAATATGCCCCAAATAAAACGGGATATAAAAAATGAATATCCATTGTAGCATCTCCAGAATCATAACCTATCTTTTGCTGGCAGCTGCCATTTCAGCAGAGCTGCAGTTAAACTGCTAAAAATGCAGCTTAGTTGGCAAGCACTGGATAAAAGGGAAACATTCAAAAGTTGCCAAAAGTAAATGTCTGACCTGTTTCTAGGGGTCGAACAGAAGCAGAAGGAGGAATGTGACTGTCAGAGCACAGCCACCAGCTGCTCTGACACACTCCCATGCTTCTTTTCCTCTGTCCTATCCCACCTTCCGAGGTGGGGATGGATGGTGGGAAGGTGCCATCACCTGCCAGTATTTTTCCACTGGCACCACTGAGGATGGTTTTGGACCCTACCCTTGGCGGTGAGCCGTGATTTAGGCGGCACGGGGAGGATTCCTGATGCTGGAGAACCAGTCCCCATGACAATATTGTTTTTGATGAGCAAACGCCACCGGAAAAGAGGAAATGAATGTGCACCATCATCGCTACCAAGTCCGGCAGGGCCCGAGGGGCTGCTGGTGCCCCAGCAGTGGGGGGAGAGGAGGGTGTGAGGGACCCGCTGCCCCGCGTCCGGCCGGTCCGCAGGGATCCCCTGTCTCTATCAGCACCCAACCTGGGGGACACATCTCACGGGGGGAGCCTCACCGGGCCCCCTCCCGCCCCCCAAACGGGAGGAGCTCTGGCCGCTCCGGCCGGGCGCCTCGGGGAGCTAAATAAGGAAAGGGGAGTTTCCTGCTCGGCAAAGCCGGGGAGCCCGGCGGCCGGGCTGGGTGAACGGGCGGCGCGGAGCGGGGCTCTGCCGGAGCCGATGCCGGTGCCTGGCGCTGCGCTGCGTGCGCCCGTGCGCGCTGCCGGGCGCAGGGAGGAAGGNAGGGGGAGTCGCCGCCCGTGGCTGCCTTAGCGGCGGGGGCGCAGCAGCCCTGGCCCCGGACCCCCGGGGGAACGAGCTGCCGCGAAACTTGGGCTGCTGTTGGGCGAGGAGCTGCGCCTGGAGCAAGTGAGTAAGTCCCCGGTGGCACAGGGAGGCCAGATGCCCTGCTCGGCCGCGTAGCCGCGCCAGCCGGCGGAGCAAATGCCCCGGCGTTTGCTGTCAGACCTCCAGGCGGTCTGAGAAACCTGCCATGAGGGCGCAGGCTGACGAGGAGACCTCGCAGAGTGGGGTGCAAGCACGCCATAGCATGGAGCAATCCTACGGGAAAGCTGTGCGGTTCGAGATTTGGGCTCTTGACGCGGCCGTAGGTTACGGACGTTGCAAAAAGAGTGTTTTGAGGTGGTGAATGAGCGCGTTCATCCCAAAAGAGCCTTTCCAGCTCCTGCCAGGGAATGCTCTGCCAGTGAGCAGGCACCAGCAGGCTGGTGCATGGCTCAGGGGAAGGTGGAGAGCACAAAACCCCCTGTATTTGGTTTACCAAGGCGTTCACATCCTCGGGAAGAGGCAGATGCAGCTCAGAGGATGAGGGATAAACAGACACAGGTGGATGTTGCGATAAGAAAACTCTGGGACCGGCTGGGGTTGGCGTTACTTGGTAGTGATTAATTAACTGAAAATGTATATGCTGTGTGCCAGTAGGAAAGAGAGTGATTCCCTGTTGAAAGTCCTGCGATTGTTTAAGTGCTGGTCAAAGTGGGCAGTAATCTTCTGGTGTTAAAGGGTCTGTCGGTCCCTCTGAATGCAGAGGGAAAGAACAGAGATAGGGGAACAGGGGACATGCCAGGGTGGCTTTGAGCACAGGAGTCCTGTGCCTTATCATAAGAAAAGTGCTCCAGGAGGTGATGAATGCAAGAGCAGAATGAGTCTGGGGGCACGAAGTGCCTCCGCTTGGCACGCGGTGAGGCACCCGAGGAAGGTGGCGGGCATGAGTCCCAGCTGGCATTTGGAGCTGTGACTGTAGGAAAGCTCTAATCCTGTATGGCTGAAGAGAAGGCAAGGCTGAAAATTCATTCCCACCAAGTCAGGATCTCATGTTAGTGGGGCTTGCTGAGAGGGAGGCTTGGGGGCAGAGACCAGCCCTGCTCACGTGTCTGTGGTGGTGCCCAGAGTCAAGTAGGGGATCGGGGACAGCTCAGCGCTGCTTTTTCTCAGTGGTCTCTCTTTCCTCTGGGAGTGGTGGGGTGCAGCCAGCCAGCGCCCAGGCTGGGTGGCCCACAGGCATGTTTGGTGTCTGCCAGCCTTTGCAGAGCCAACAGCATGACTAAGCCACTGCGACCAAGTGGGTGCTTGCACCCCACCAGAAGCCCGTCTTCCCTGCCTCAGTGGCCACAACGTTGTTGTACAGGATAAACTCTTTGCTCGGTGGGAGAACGCTGGGATGTGTTAGGGCCTTTGCCAGTGGGTCACTGGCTGAGAGTAGTTTTGCAAACCTGCGACTTAACTTTTGTGCCTGGGTGGTGAGGTGGGGAGGAGTGGGGCTGCAGGAGGGAGCTGCTGGCTGGGCAGGGAGGCAGTGCAGGGTGCTGGCTGCCACTTGTCCCCTCCAGCAGCCCTCAACAAGCCGAACTGCTCTGGGCACGGCATGCAGGGGTGTCACATGCTGGGCAGGGGACAGAGGCGCAGGTGCAGGGCTGAGCAGGCGCTGAAGTTGGTGCTATGAATTCTCTGGGTGACTACGCATGCATGAGTCTCTGGGTGGGGGAAGGGAAAGGGGGAAGAGGGGTTGTCTTCCATGAGTCACATTTTGGGATGCGTCCCCTGGTGAGCCTGCTGCAGTCTCACTTTTGTCAGGAGAGGGGTTTTGCCTTACAACTCGCCGCCTTGGCAGGGTGTGCCGTGTGCTCCTCTGTGCCGGTGTGCCTGTGCCCAGCGTGCAGGCAGGTGGGCAGGCAGCCCCGCCCACTCCCGCAGTTATCCACCCCTCTCCCTGGCACTGAGACCCCGGCCCGGCGCTTCTCAGGCGATCACTGCTCACAGTTGTGTTTTCCAGCTGGTCCCAAAGTCCTGAGTCACTCTGCCGTTTCCATGGAAACAGCCTTGCTGGCGGGAATCGGTTTTGGGGGTAGAGGGTGCCGGTAGCTGGACTGGCACCAGCCAGGCCTGCGGGAAGGACTGGCAAGGCTCAGGCACTCCTTCAGTGTGCCAGGGCTTTTACAAAGGCGGGAGCAGGCACCTCTGTTGCACAGACCCTCACACCTCCTTCAATTCCCTTTTCCCTTCCTTCCAGCCATAGGGAATCAGAGAGGTTTCCCTGACAGTGGAAAGGGAGCTCAGGATAAGCCCAGCCAGGCTGAGGGTACAGCTTCTGGGAAGCTGTTGAGAGAGGGGGACAGCCTGGAAGGCAACCAAAAAGAGCAGTTTTTTTTTGACTGCCCTGTGAGAGAGCCTTCAGTACAGCAGTAACAGAATCGGTAACTGCAAGGGCTCCTGCCTAAAGCTGCCATCACCCCGAGCTGGCTGAACACGGCCACCTCCGGGGAGCAAGGGAACCCGCAGGGAAGGCTTGGGGCAGGAGTCAAGGCAGCTGCCCATGTGGAGATGCTGTGGGAGCCCCCCACAAGGATGAGAGTGCCACAGTGCTGTGAGGCACTGCCCTGCAGAACACCTAGCTGCTTTTGGAGTGGAGGAGACCTGTGAGTTGTACTGACCCCTGCAACTTCCCCACTGACTCCAGCCTGCCTGGCAGCACCTGAACTCAGTGCCACGGCCTGGCTGCATGGCTCCAAAAGCAGGTAATTCCCATCAAACCTAGGAAGACCATGCCCAGAACAGGAGCCCCCGGTCCCTGCTGCACGATGGCTGGCCGGCCGCATTCACTGCTTCCTGCACCTCACCGGTGACTCACAGATGCCATTCAGCTTAATTCATCACCTCCGATCTCCCCAGCACTCCTGGGCTGTCTTGCTGGCTTCTTGCCTGCTCGTCTCCCTCAGAGCAGTGCTGGGAGTCAGTGGAGGAGGAGGAGGAAGATGAAGGCAAGTGATTACGCATCCGCTGCTGTTGGCAGGTGAACAGGGTGGGGGAGGTTGCACTGCCTGCGCCCATCCTTTCCCTTCCTTTAGGCTCAAGGCTGCGGGAAGTGAGGCAGGGGAGAGGAAAGGCTCAGCACCTTCCTCTTCGCACAGACAATGCTCCTGTCCCTGTGCCAGGCACTGGCTGGCCTCCTGCTGCACTTAGAGCCGGTTGCCGGATGCTGTGTATCCCTTGCGGACAGCCTGGTCCCAGTGCGACTGCAGGCAGCTGCACAGAAATGCAGGCAAGGCAGCAGAGTTCACTCTGTCGTGCTGTCACCACAAGGGGGTTAGGGTTGGGAAAGAGGCAGTGGTGGCCCAGCACAGTCCCAAAAGAGCCCATGTGCCTTCTGGCAGGCCCCTTGCAGCACCAGCAGTGGCAGGGGCTGGAAGGTGTGAGTGATGTACCCCCACCCCATACTCTATCTCATAGTCCAAACTGCCTGGAGGGACACACTGAACTCGGCTCCCACCGCTGGGCTGCATTTGCTCATCTTCTTTGGTGGAGCTGAGCTGGAGACAGAGCAGAGGGTGACTTCGACTGAGAACACTTCTAGCACAGAAACATCTACGAGGCCAGCATATCGGATGACTCCCATGGTCTGGGGCTGAGGAGCCAGAACGATCCATGCCTCACTCAGGACTCTCAGATGCAGCCCCAGGTGGGCATGGCCCTCTCTCCAGCTGCTGTCTGAACTGCTGGCCCTGGGTATCAGGCCAATTTAAGAGCAAGGTTCCTCAGGGCAGGAATGGGAGTGTGAGCGGCTGTCCTGCTGTGCCTGTGTGCAGGACACATCCTCCTGGGGCATGTTGGCTGCAGCCACTGCTCAGCCTGCCCACTCTGAGCCATGTGGAGCCCGGCACAGCTCCTCCTTGGCAGGTGTTCGCACCAGCCTGGCTCTGTCTGACAGATGAACAAGGGGCAGTGGGAGTAAAAGTGATCCTCAGTTGTCCTGGCAGCTCCCAGGTGCCATGTGCTTTTGCTGCCCCAGAAGCTCCTCTAGAGCACCCAGCTGCCAGTCGCCACGGTCCCTGGAGCCCAGGGCTGGTTTGAGCAGGAACTGCAGCCCCTCAGGGACAGGCAGTGATGGGAGGAGGCAGGAGAGCCAGCTGGGAGGTGAGAGGAGGCTCTGGCTGGCTTTAAAGGCCACAGATGAGACATCAGGGAGGGAAGCCTTCTCCCAAAACCTTCCCCTCCCTGGCTGCAGCTCAGCAGATGGGCAGGGCACACGTCAAGGGGCAGCAAAGGCTGAAGCTGGGCTGTGGTTTAGCACTTGCTCAGTCAAGGAGGTGAATCAATGCCTCATTTTTTCCCCTCTGCCACTTGGGACATTGCCAAGGGGAATGGGTCAGTGTGGGTGGAGAACCTGAAATGCTCACAGCGAGTGATCTGATGGGAATTGGGACCAAGAAGGCATCTGGTCTCTGGTTTGCCGTTTTTGGGGAGCCAGCAGCAGGTTTCTCCTATAAACAGGATAATCTGAGTCTCATCTCCTCCAGCATCCATCAGCAATGAAGCAAAGAGTAGGAGTTGAGGTTGTGTGTGAGGGATGCAGTGTGGTTGGCCATCACTAGAGAGCAGGAAAGCATTCCCACTGCAGCTTTCACTTAGGCAGCATGCAGAAGACACTTGGGCCAGGAGATGCCAGCAGGGACTCTCCTGTCCTGTTCTGCCTTAGCAGACCTGGAAAAACACTTTATCCAAGGGATAGAATATCCCATGTGGACATTGGGGCCAGGTTTCCCCTTTACAGGGTGGGTAGCCCCAATCCAGCAGCAGCAATAGCCAAGCATCTGTGACTTCGCTCCTCCAGCCATATGCCACAATCCTTGGCAGGCAGCAGTCCAGGTGAAACTGGACTGCAGCCTGTATTCAAAACAACAAAAAAAGCATTCAAAAAAAGCAACCTGTATTCAAAGCATCATTTTGGGTCTAAAGCACAGCTCTTAGTGCACAGACACAGAGAACACAGCTGGTGGGGGGCTGCATGCAACAGCTGTGCCAGCCCCCCTGTCCTGGGGTCCTGCTCTAAACCCCTGCTCCCAGTGAGAGGTCTCTGGAGTTGATAGTTCCTGAAGCTTCCTGTCTCCACAAATCAGCTGGGGCAATCAGTAAACAATAAAAACATTAATTTTAAAAAAGCAAGGCTTTTTTACTCACCTGCAGGTCTGAGCTGCCCTCCTGGTGTCACTTGCTGGGTGACAGGGTCTCCCCAGGGCGTGGAACACATTGAGGACATGGGAACAACACACCGTGGCAGCTGCTATGGGCTCTGCAGGAGCCATACACCAGGAACACTGCACTGTCCCAAGCCCATCAGGGATTTCAATGTGCTCTGGGTTAGAACAGCCCTCACATGCTGAAATCCATTGCTGGCCCACTGGTGTCCTCTAGAGACCTCATACAAGCAGCAATAGCACTGGCTCTGACAGTCCCACCCACAGTGACCTGGTGCTGGGGCTGAGCAGGGCACTCACCATGAGCTTGGGGCCAGCACGTTGTTCTTGCTGAGGACCCACAGAGTGCAGGGCAGAGGCAGCAATGGCAGTGATGATACAGTGGGCTCTGCTGGGCGAGGAGCAGAGATACTTGGGTCTTGTCCCTTTGGTTTGGGCAGGTGAATGTCCCACACTGTGGGAGGAGAGACATGGACGGAAGATGGGCAAGGGAAAATTGGTGCAAGGGAGCTTCAAAACCATTGCTAATACTGGTGTGTCTCCCACACACATATTTTAGCTTGTTTGGAGTTTCTGGGATGCATCCTCTATGTTCCATCTCCCAGCCCCACTGATCCCCCGAGAGCAGTAGTATGTGGATGTGAAATGTCTGTGCTTTGGAGAGCAGCAGGCAGTCCATGAACATTATTTGGTTAGTGAACAGGGGGAATACTGAAGCACCACCACAGTTACATCCCCTCCCAGCAATGTGCCAGCTCCCCAGGCATGACAGGTACTCCCCCGCCCCCATCATGGTCCCTGAGCATCCCATCCAAGGGTCCTCCTCAGTTTTCCCTACCCTTGCCCATGTGTGGGCAGCAGCAAGGCAGGGCTAGCACCACTGAAGTTGTTCTTTGCAACTACAGCCCCACTCTTCCTTGCACCCATCCCGGGTGCCAAGGGCTACTGCCTGGTTGGCAATAGAATATTGAAGAGATGCAATTTCACATACTTCCTCCTTTCTAGTATTGTTTTTCCCCTCTGGTGCTCAGAATAGGAGAGCCCTGAATCCCAGAGTGGAGCAGGATATTACCAGCCCCGTGAGCTCATTGCTGAGGGCACAGCTCTGGCTGCACTCGTCCTCAGAGGCTGACAGACCGAGCTGGCCGTTGGACCTCCGTGCAAAGAGGTTTGCAGCTCCAGGAGAGACATTGCCACTCTCCCAGGCAGGAGGTTGCTGGCCTAGGTGGGCCGTGCCTTAGCCTGACAGCTGGACAGAATGGATGGAGACAAGATAGCACCATCCCCTGACCTTTCCCTGCCACAGCTCCTGCACTGGGGGGTCCAATTGACAAGTGACTCACAAGGCAGCTGGGGAAGAGAGTTTACAGCAGCTGGATGAAACAGAGAGTGTCACCGCTGAGTTCTAACCTCCCCCTGTCTGGGTTGCAGTGCATGGGGTGAGCTATGGGCCACAAGATTTATTTACACCCACAGCCTGGAAGGAACAGGGCTGAAGTCCTGGCTGGACATGTTTCTCCAGGCTTGCCAGCCTCTGCCTGTTATTTTTCTTGTCTGAAATGGGGCTCTGCAGTGTGTGACTGGGATTCACATGGTTATGACTGATGGATGTACATTAGGAGGGTATTTGCTGGTACCTGCATCAGTTGGATACTTGGCAGTCCATGCTCAACCTGTGAATTCTCTGTTGGGTTGCAGACACCAAGACAACCTGCGAAGAAGCTCCATGAAGGTGACCAGCCATGCAATGTTCCTGGAAGGCTGTACTCCTCCTAGCCTTGGCATCCATTGCAATCCAGTACACAGCAATTCGGACCTTCACTGCCAAGTCCTTCCACAGCTGCCCCATCCCTAATCCTGTGAACTGCAGCCTGAGCCAGGACACTGATGTGGCTGACAGGCTGTGCGATGAGAATCCAACTTTCCCTTATAACCTCTCCAGGAAGACTCATGTTCTCATCCTTGCCACCACCCGCAGCGGCTCCTCATTTGTCGGGCAGCTGTTCAACCAGCACTTCGATGTCTTCTATTTATTTGAGCCCCTGTACCACGTCCAGTACACCCTGATCCCAAAGCTGACCCAGAGCAAGAGTACAACAGACAGGCGGGTCATGCTGGGGGCCAGCCGAGACCTGCTGAGGAGCCTGTATGACTGCGACCTCTACTTCCTGGAGAACTACATCAAGCCCCAGCCTGTCAACCACACCACCGACCGCCTCTTCCGCAGGGGAGCCAGCAAGGCCCTGTGCTCACCACCTGTATGTGAGTCTCTGGGAGCTGTGGATCTCCACCTGGAGGAAGGAGACTGCGTGAAGAAGTGTGGGACCTTGAACCTGACACTGGCCACGGAGTCCTGCAGAGAGCACGGCCACGTGGCCATCAAAACCGTACGGGTGCCCGAGGTCAGTGACCTCCGGGCCCTGGTGGAGGACCCACGTCTGAACTTGAAGGTCATCCAGCTGGTGAGGGACCCCCGGGGGATCCTGGCATCCCGGAGTGAGACCTTCCGAGACACCTACAGGCTGTGGAGGATCTGGGATGGCACCGGCAGGAAGCCGTACAACCTGGATGTGACCCAACTCACCACAGTGTGCGAGGACTTCTGGAACTCTGTGTCCACCGGCCTCAACCGGCCACCGTGGCTCAAAGGCAAGTACATGCTGGTGCGGTACGAAGACCTGGCCAGGAACCCCATGAAAAAGACTGAGGAGATCTACGATTTCCTGGGCATCCCCATGGACAGCAACGTCGAGCGCTGGATACAGAACAACACCCGAGGAGACAGGTCATCCTCCAAACACAAGTACGGGACGGTGCGCAACTCAGCGGCGACAGCGGAGAAGTGGCGCTTCCGTCTGTCCTACGAGATCGTGGCGTTCACCCAGCACGCCTGCCAACAGGTGCTGGCGCAGCTCGGCTACAAAACTGCTGGCTCTGAGGAGGAGCTGAAGAACCTCTCCATCAGCCTGGTGGAGGAAAGAGACTTCCTGCCCTTCTCCTAAGGCAGCCGCAACGGGCCTGGTTTTGATGCGTACTGTTTCTAACTGATGCCTTATTTTATTTTCTTTCCTTTTGTTTCTCCCTCTTTTTCTCTCTTGTCTTTTTCTCTCCAAAATTTGCACTAAACCTTGAGCGGGAATCTCAAAGGCCGAGTCCAGGGGAAGTGACTGCTGCCCCTCAATACATTTTGGATGCCAGGAGTTGGGTCTCTCCAATCAAGAGCTAGAACTCTGGATGGGTAACAATGTTTACAAAACACACAAAATGTATAAAGCAACCTTCAAGCTTTCCAAACCGAAGGGTATCTGGGGTACTGTACTTTTGCACTGTTTACTTTTACAATGTAAGAGGTAAATATAAATATAATTTATGAATGGTGTCATCCCCTCCAGAACTCCCCCTGCCCCCAATGAACAGGTTAGACTGGAAGCTGAAAGTGGAACAACCTCCTCATTTTTGATCTCAGTGCGACATGTCTGTCTGTTTAAGTCCTGTTACTGGGCTGGGCAGTTGGTCAGCTGCTCCTACATGGTTGTTTGGTAACACCTGTGCTATTTCTTTGTGCCAAAAACCCACTAAAACAAAAAAGGGAAAAAAGCGATTGGGTCATTTGGTAAAAACCCAACACATTTAATGCTTTATTTCTGTGTTTTCTGTAAATAAAAGTGCAATAAAACTGACCTGGGGGTGAACTTCAACTGAAAGACCTCAGCAAGTATACTGGGGTGGATGCACCAGGCAAACAGCAGCATCTCCTGGTTTGCCCGACTCCTGTGAGGCTGGGAGCGGGTAGGACAAGGCTGGGGGAGGAGACACCACAGCCCTCAGGGTGGCAGGGAGCTGCAGCCACCTCCTCAGGCGTGTGCGTCTTTGCATCTGAAGTGTGTCAAAATGCAAGCAGTTAAGCCAAAAGCAAGAACCCGTGGTTATTTACTGACCTGAAAACTTGTTGGTTTGCATGGGGGCGTGGGACTTGCTGAAGTGCCTGACTCCAGAGTGCTAATGGCACCAGCACAGTGAACCCATTCCCATCAGGCTGCCCCCCCCATGCCTGACAGTGCTGATGCCCGTGCTGGCATGGCCTGCCCTGGAGAACAGGGAGAGTGCTCTAGTGCAGGTCATGGAACTGCCAGATGAAAATGAATGAACAAGATGATCCTGGCAATACCCAAGTATTCCTTCATGAGCTGCCTGCAAGACACCTGGGCCTGTGGTCTGGACAGGTGTCACGGCTGTATACTAAATATGGCCATATTTATCTGGCAGCTGCATGCCAGCTACAACTGTGACAGGCAGATCAGAAAGCTGCTGAATGGGGGAGGCAGGCATGTAGGGCAGGAACACTGAAAGCCTTACACAAGACATTGCTGGTCTACTTGATCCCTGTCTGATGAAACAGCTGGCCAGCTCCTCCAACCCAGCTGGCAGAGTCCCAACAGTCGAGCCCTCGAGACGCGTCCTGCAGACCACAAGCAGCTGCAGATGGGAAGCCACTGGGGCCAGTCCCCAGGGTACAGAGGACAACAATGGCCCAGCAGTTTTCCAGTTGCTCCTGGAGCCAGGCAGCTCCAGATGAGAGAGATGGGACCACAACTTATGACATTTACTCACAGCTGCACACTCCCAGTTTTGGGCTCGCTCCTGGCCCAGAGGTGTCTGAGCCACCCACCTGGGCAGGTCTTCTCTCCAAAGGTCTTTTCCGAGCTCTGCTGCCCACCAGCTTTTGCCCCACTCTTACTTGGGAGAAGACTGGGTGCTGCAGTTGCACACAGGGGGACAGGACACGCTGCCTAAGTGAGACAGGGCAAAGCTGTAACTATAGCTGATTTTGCACCATCCTTTCACCCCTTACAAGACCTCTGGAGGAGCAGCTTGTTAGTGGTGTTTTGCAACTTGGCTTAATGTGGCAAACCAGCTGGGCTTAGGAAAGGTGAGAAGCTGTGAAGTACCTGAGAGCTTCTCAGGTGCTCCAGCACCTGTACTTCATCTGTGCTGTCTGCAAGGCTACATGGATGGTTCCAGCTCTGGGAGGAGGAATGGGGGATAGTGTGCACTGGCTGCGGGATGGGCACTTTCCTCATCTCCCTCCCCACAGTGGGCATAGGGGCAGAACCTGGAAGAGACCACGTCCCCCAGGTGTCTTCACCTCCCTGTCATTGCCAAACCTGCTCCTGCCACCAGCTTGGTGCCTCCCAAGCCACACTGCCTGGCTGAGTCTGCAAGCGAGGACGGAGGAACAGGGCACGTGGCAGAGGTGGCTGCAGACAGCCTTATTGGTGCACTGTGTGCTGCTCTTCCCAAGCAGCTGGCAGCAAAATGCCAACCAAATAAATGCCTTGATTGCCCTGTTATTAGTTACTAAATTAATCCTTTTGTCAGCATTTAACAAATGCTGAGCTGTTGGCTCCTGGCCTTGACCCAGTAAAAGGGACACCCTGTCTTGTGGCTGATCCAGCACTGCCCAGCCACTGGCCTGCAATCCTCCCTTAGGGCTGTGCATTCCCGGGAGTACTGCGTGGTTCTGTCCTGGGTTAAGCGCCCGTGGAGCAGATGAGGTGGCTGGAGTTGCTGGCTGTGCCCCCCAGCACCAACACTGCCAGCCAGCCAGGAGAGGGTCAGGCTGCTCCATGGGGTCTTGCTGCAGCCCTGGGGAGAGATGTCAGACCCCCATCTCCTGCAGAAGGAGCAGGCTGCTGTGAGGAGAATTTGCTTCCTCAGCTGGGAAAAGTGGCTATGCAAATCTGCCTGAAGGAATAGCGGCTGTAGAGGCAAAATTTCTCATCTTCAGCTGCTGAGATCCCACTTTCAGGGCTAGGCCAGCTGTCCCCAGCCTGAAAGCTCTCTTATGCAGTGGTCTTTAAACCAACACAAGAAATTGAGTTTAGAAGTCTTATCCAAACTGTTCTTACCATTCCAATCAGGAAAGGCACCTGCAGCAAAATGGCTTTTGAACCATGCTTGAAAGCTATGTCCTAGTTTAAGCAGGGGTGGAGATTCTGCCTTGTTTGGTGCCTCATCTAGAGCCCTTAGGGGAGAGATCTAATTTCCCAAGGAATCTCTAACATCTTCCTTCAATTGTGCTTCCTCTCCTCATTTCCCCCCGCTAGGAACAAGAGCCAGCATAATCATGGTTTTTATCCTCAAATTTTACTGTAATTAAAATACAGAGATGCAGAATATTCCCAGAAACACACTGCAAAACAAACCAAGCAAACAAATTCAGTAGGAAACCAATTACAAACAATGAAATGATAAAGAACAAAAGTGTTCTCTGGAGCCCAGCACTGTGCACAGGACTGTGTGGCTGCAGTTTTGGGTTGCCAAAGGCCTCCCCAGCTCCTACAGAAGCAGAGTTGGGCCCTGGCTCTGCGGCTCTCTCTAACCATCTCCATATTCCCACTCAGGCTGTTGTTTTTACAAGGATGACTTTCAAATGGAGACACGGAAAGGACCCACCCACAGGGATAAGAGCCAACAAGGTAACCCAGAGAAAAAGAAGTGGGTTAAGATTTTCCACACACAAAACACAAGGGGACAGAGAGGAGTGGAAGACATGCACTTCTCTCCCAGCCAGGGGAGTTGCAGGGGCAATCACCCTCTGCCCTCGCAGACACTGCGAGTGTGGATGCTTAATGAAGGTCTCAGCAAAAGCTGTGGGGAGCTCTATCCACGGGCAAGACTGAAAGCTAAGGGAGGGATAAAAAAGTAAAGAATAATGAGACAGGTCAGGGAAAAGGGAGGAGAGGATGCACCTGTGGGTCTCCTTTCAGCCAGGATATGTTCGTCGGGCACAGGGAACAGCCAGGCAAGGTGGGACACAGGGCTGCGAACAGGGCCACATCCCACCTCCACCATGGGGGAGACCCAGCCCCATCATGGGGAGATCCTGACAAAAGCCTGGGGGAGATTTGGGAAGGGTGGGTGATAAGAAGGGAACTGATCTAATGCTTCAACCATCCGCTGAACTATCTAAATGGAAATTGCAAGCAATCGTCATTACTACGGAAGCAGGGCACAACAACCCAGGCGTGTACCACCACCACACACCAAAACCCACATTGACCCACTCCCTTTTCTGTGCTCTTCCCTGGGACAAACTCCATTGCACTCATAATCTGATTCAAAGCCTGTCCTAAGAAACAAATTCTTTCCATGGTCCCTGTTTTCTTGTTCCCTCACTCCTCAACTCCTCCTGTAACACCACTCTCTCCTCATCTTCTGTGTATCAACTCCCTTTAATTCTTCCCTCTACCCCGATGCCACCCCCTTCTATTTTGTACCAAGCTACCCCATCCAATAGCCATGGGATTTATGCACAACACAGTTTTTGTCCTTCATACCATGAATGGGCAGCGAGAGAAGGGCTGCACCGGTGGCCCGGGTGGCTGGAGTCTCTGTAGTGGGGCCGAGCAAAGACAGGGCATCTGACAAGAGCCAGTAGCTTTCCCATCCAATCCAGATCCCACTCTCCTGCAACCAAAGCTGTCAGAAGGCATCTTTGCTTATAGACTGGGAAGACTGACCCTGTTCTCCCTCTGCTCTGGCACTGTAAATGCACAGAAAAGCAGGCTGGGACTGGGTCACCATGGGGAACTGAGCAGGCCTAGCACAGACTTTCTTGAAGCCTTTGAGTCCTGGAGAGTTACTTATGCCTGAATGCCTGTTTAGCAGTGTGAGGCCTTGTTTTTGGAGTAGATTTAATCTTCTACCCCTGCCTGCTAATTTGATCTCTTGCTACTCATGGTCCCTGAGCTGTCCTTTAGCTGGGCTGTAAGAACAGTGATTTAGGCTGTGAGTTCTCCTCTCCAGCTCCTATCTTCTTCTCCAGGCCATCATGCAAGGAAATGGCAGTTCCAGACAAATGATAGGCTTTACCCTATTTCCTGTAAGGATGCACAGAAGAGAAGAAATAGAAAGATGGGAAACCCGCAGGGCACTAGTGGCCTCCCTTACATCACCTTTATCCCATTTGCCATGCCTGCTCTGTACACACAGGGCCTGCAGACAACAGCTTGGGCAGGATGTACTGCCTCCCCCAGCAAGAGCCTGTGTGAGACACTATTTAGCCAAAAGCACAATCAGCCTCCCATCACCCACCCAGGGCTGGCTGCTGAAGGTTCTTAGATTCTATATTTTCCTGTCCAAGACCTGGGAGAGACATTTAGGAAGAAGACTCTTCTGTCCCAATTGGCCAGAAGCTATCTTTCTCAGAGGGTTGGTGACAACACAGCTAGTTACACACAAGCAGCTTTCAGCTTTGGGGCTAGAGCTCGCTTCAGAGGCAGTCTGTGATCTGGAATAAGAGATGAGTTGTGCTCAGGGAGAGCAGTGAGCAGAGATCTGTGCAGTGCAAACTGTCCTCCAGCTTTGCAGGGCATTTGAGACAAAGGGAGAACAGACAAGACTTCTTCTGGCCTTGACAACTGCCATGAGCATCCCAGCAAAGTACAGGCACACATCAAGGCCTGATCTTTCTGTGAAGCTGCTGCCTTCAGAGACAAAACCGGCATGTCAGGGTCAACTTGGCCTTCACCAGAACAAAGGACACAAAGTGAGGAAATGCACACACCTACCAAATGCTGCTTCCTCTTCAGAAACAAAAATGTAAGTCAAACCTTTCTCATGCTATCAAGAGTAGCAAACTGTGGAGATCAGCAGCTTCTTAACACTGCAAACAGCAGGGGCTACCTAGCAAAGGGTATGGAGAGTGACTAACACCAGCATGATTATCAGGGGGACACAGCAACATACATCCCAAAATGGGGATTTAATAAAGGTCAGAATGAAAACTGCCTCACAAGCTCAAGAACATTCAGCAAAAATGGTGGAGGGTGTGTGTGTGTGTGTGTAGTTAAATATTCCCTGATGTCTAAGTCCTAAGCACAAGAGAGCAGTCAGGAAGTGCAACGACCTCCAAGGGGAAATGAAGATCAATAAAGTTGGCTTCAACGTCCAAAAGATAGGGCTGAGAGAAAACAAACAGCACAGACAGGAGAAAGGGGATTTTTCACATTCCTTTGGTTTCAAGAAACTATGCTCTTGGGCAACAGAGGGCAAAACATCCTCTAAAACATGATTTTTCTTTTGACCAGGACCCTATATAAAAACTATACGCTGAAAGTGCCAAAGATGACTGTGTGAACTCCTCTGCGGCAGTGGCACAGGTTTGTTTCCCTGGCTGAAGACATGCCTGTGGACTTACACGTACACACGCACGCTAACACAGATGCAGGTTTATAAAATACAGCACAAGCACTGCTTCACTTGCCTATGCATCCAACACCTACAGACCTAGGCAAATCACCTGCCAAAGCCAGGAGCAGCAGAGTTAATGGTGGAGCCTGTGGCTTTCCTCATCCCAAGAATTACAGGGGACCTTGGAGGGAGTGAGTGAGTGCACGTTTGTGTTTGTATGTGTGTGTACAATGCCACACGGCCCCTTGAGTATCACGGGCCAGGCTGACGATGGCTGTGACTCCCAGATGGATGCAGGTGTCTGGGTTTCTGCGGCACTATGACTGTGGGTGGGCTATTTAGTGCAATGTGGTCATTTAGAGGAGCCGGGCTGGGGCTGCAGGAGCAGCGTGCAGAAGAGGAGTTGCTGGTGCCCTTTGCAGGCTAACTGCTGTTGGAGCACACTCAGCCCCTTGGGAAGTGTTCTCCAATATGGTGCAGCCCACTCACACCCAGGCCTCCACTCCCAGGGTGCTGAGTTGTGGGGAGAGCAAGACTCTCAGCTTCCCCTCTATCCCTGCAGCAGAATTTGGGTGGCATTTGGGAACACACTTGCTCCTGGTTGCTAGTGACGTCTGTGGAGTGTAAGTGTGGCCAAGAGACAAAACGCCCTTGTTACAGAGTGGGATACTGGAAGGACTTCAAGGGTCAAACAAAAGGCCTGGTCTCTCTGTGGAACATCACTGCCTGTACTGCAACATCACAGAGGCCTGGCAAGTGCCACTGTCAGCTCCTTCCCCAAATGGGAACATACAGCAGCTTTCATATTCCTCCCTCTCACCAAGAAAATCTGTGCAGAAGTTGATGGTCTGCGATTATCATGCTCTGGTGAGGCATCACCCCAAAGCTGCTCTGCTGAGCTTGAGGGTTCCCTCTCTGAAGGGTTCAGTTCAGCCAGGGAGTAAGTGACTGGGAGCAGCTTGTGGGGATGGGCCCTGCAAAGAAAAGGTAAGAGGTGCAGGGCAGGAGGGAGGCTTCCCCCTCTTCACAGTATCTCTCCTTTGTGTCAACAGAACTTCTGCAGTTCTCTGCCAGGCACACCTCCCAAACACACCTTTCAGAGGGAAGGGGTGTTTCAGAGGCTGTCTTCCCAGCTGAAGTTGAATTTGACCACACAACCCACACTACAAACCAGGCATAGTTCCCCTCCATCCCCTGTTACACCCTTCACCTCCAGGCAGATGGAGCCTGATGCCTTTTCCCATCCCTCCATGCTTACAAGAAGGGAGGAAGGAAACTACAAGACAGTGACAACCGTGCCTTTAAAGTCCCCAGAGTAAAGATGGTTCCCAGTAGGTGATTGGAGTGAAAGGCATTGACAGTGGCTCTGTGAGCTCTGAGCTAGGCAGGCGGTGCTGAGCAGGCTGCAGCCAGAGTCTGCTCGGGTGCTTGACCCTCCCTGAAGCGGCTGGTTCCAACTCAAAGAGGTGCTGGGTAGGGGGACAGTATGGGCAGGTTGATCTTTTGGAAGGGAGCTGTGACAGGGATTAGTCAGCCTTGTCCTTCTTCTTTGCAGTGAAAGGGACTTTGCTGGCGACCGCGCTGCCCACAGCTCCGACGCCGCCGGTCACTGCTGAGACGCTGCCCTTCACCAGTCCAACGCCAGCAGCGGGGACACTGGTCACAGCTGTTTTGGTGAGCTCCAGACTCTTGCTGCCCACCCAGGCAACTCCTCCCAGTGTGGCCCCCACAGCTCCCCGGGTGATACTGAATAGGCCGCCTGTCACTCTCCAGATGACTCCTGCCTGCTGCTGTGGGTGGTCCTTGCTGGCATCTGTGGGGAGAGAGAGAAAGGGAATGTCAGAAGTGGTAATGCTGGAGATCTCCCTGGGCACCTCTTCCAGCCAAGGATGGTTGTCCTGGCACATGGCACATGCTTTCATGTGCATAATGCCTTGCCTTGCAGCCCTAGACCTCTTGGTGCTTGAAGGAGAAACCAAGGCGATCCCAGGCTTACAGCATAGCAGGAAAGGACTTTGAGAGGGTAGGAGTGGGAAGAGAATTGCCTGTGTGACAGAGAAGGGAAAAAGGCAGGTCAGTTACAGTCCCAAACTTGCAAACCTTTGTGCTACAGTGCAAAGCAAATCCCACTTTACAGGAGATGTAATTCCCCTCCCATACGTGTTGGCTAATGGCAGTAAATCACAAAGATTAATACCAGCACAGGAAGCATGAACTACAGAGAGCAGCAGCTGATGTTTGTGTGGCCTGCAGGTCCTCAGAAGCATCTGTTTGGAAGCAGGTCTGGGCTCGTGTCAGATGTGGAACTGAGGCACGGCACAGACTTATCTGCGAGAGCTGTAACTGAGTGAGCAGAGATAGCAAACTGCAGTAAAGATACAGTGACAGAAACGTCACCTCGGGTTGTACAAGCCCTCCAGAGATCTCAGCTATCTATTTAATAGTGTTAAGACAGTGCTTAAGTTACTACACTGTGTCACTGCTGGTTTACCTGTGCCAGCTGGATCAAGGCCAGCATGATATACCCACCCAAGCTGCCATCACACCTGCCCACAACACTGCAGACATAACGTTCACAGCTCACCACTTCTTGGGAAAGGGTTGACTCTGAACTGCTTCTCACGGGATTCAAACCTGACAACTCTCCTGCCTGCCTGCACACAACCCTCTCCCTCTGCATCAGCTAACAAAGTGGTGTGCAGGCAGCAAAGCAAGAGCTCTTTTCATGGGGCAAGGTGTTTTGGATACTCTGACTTCTCATTCACTGCCAGGTCTGTCCATGAGATGAGTTACTAATAACTGAAAAACACAATAAAGCATTCCCGGCAGGAGAACAAAGGAGTGCATTCACCCTGAAGTCCACGGGGAGCTGGTGTGGAAGGTTTGCAGGTCCAACTATGAGAATTAATTTTCTGCTTTTATTATTCCACTGTAGCTTGTGCTGTGTTCAAACACAAGTGACAACACCCACAAAAGTAGAGGTGGTGGGCAGGTGCTATCAAATCCATTGAAGTTTCCATTCTGGGAGGGTGATTCAGTTCAGAAAGTGGCCAGTCCATCCTATCTGTTAATCTTCCTAATTCTCCAGCATGAAATAATGCCTCTGACCTCACAGTGTAAGAAAATAGCTTCAGCTGGGGTAATGAATATTGTATTTCTGGCTCTGTTAGAGAGACAGCAAAGTGGTGAATGTTTGTGCTTCTGCAACTGCAGATGGTGCTACGTGGGAATAATTTTTAGATGGACAACAAGTTGTGTCAGAGGAGCAGAAAACCTAAATGTTTATAGACTGTGATTTTCCCCCCTCAATGAATCACAAAGTGAGCATCAGCAAAAAAATACAGACAAAAAAGGTAAAAAACAGGCAGAACATGAGTTAGGTCTGTAAAAAGCTAAATAGCAGTTACTTGAGAATGATGCTGGCACATATTTGGTTATCCAACAGTTTTGTTAGATCTTTTCCTGAAGGATGGAAGCTCCTATGGCTTTATTCATTGGATCATCTTGTTAAGTGGAGAGGAATACAGAAGGATATTGCTGGCTGCAATCACTGCAGTTTTGTTGTATTTGCATAAAGTAAAGCGATTATCAGACTCCAATTTTTTGTGAAAGCATCCAGATCCTGCTTATCACAGCCCAGCAGAAGATGCTGAAATATTCCCCATTAGCCTAAGAGAAACCCTAATACAACATCAAGGGTCTCCATATCAGAAAAATATGGGAGTAGCAATGTTGGGGCCCTGCTGCAATCACCATGGCACTGGTGCCATGCCTTTTCAAGCCCCAGTGTTCTTGGAGCTGTAGACTCTTTGACTCTCTCAACCCTAACCCTAAACCAGAATCAGGTGGTGTGATGATCCTTCCCTAGGTATTTTTGTCCTGGATACCTCTAAATTTCTGCAGAGTTTGGAGTTTTCTTGGATTCATACATTTTCCCCTAAGCTTCTTCCAGTCTGAACTGGAAGGTCTCCCTTGGGAAGGGAGTCTGATGTTCACTAGCTCTGATGACTTGGAATAAGCCTTAAATTGCACATCTATCTGATAACACGGACTGAAATATGGAGTTGGAGAAGGGCCAGTACAGAGTTTCCAGTGTACAGTTCTACCCAGTATACAATCTATTCTTTACTTATTCCTCAACAGTTTCTCAAGAGGTTTTTCTCCTCTCCCTCAATGTTACTGAGACTCATTGGCTCCATGTCCACTTTAGCTGTTAGTCCTCAACAGCTTCACAGTGCTTATCAACTACAGCCATTTCTGTGTTTTGTCTGCAGTCCAAGGGCAGGAGGAACTGAGGGGTCCAGAAATCCATGGAACTGTAAAGCAGGACTACGTAAAAGCCAGAGTGGTCCTCCAAACAACGGCTATTCTTCAAGGATGGCAAATCTTGTGTTCCTTCTCCCCTGTGTGAGGAAATGGATCCTTTGTGTCCCAGAGGACTGCAATGCAGAAGCTTTGGGCATTAAACACCTACGGGCATGCTCAGCTGCAGAACCAAGTCCTATATCACAGTAGCAATAATCTTGCTGGCTCTCCCCCAGTAAAACTGCATCTTAGGCTACCTGGAACCTATCTGTAGGCAGATTTATGCCTCTGGAGCTGCCCAGCTATCTGAACTACACTAGTGTAAGAATCTCTTACATGGTATGTGAATGCCTGCAGGTGGACAGCCTATGGACCAGAGAGAAGGTGGTAACTGCAGATGAGATTGAGGGAGGATGTTACTCTGCCAGCAGAAAGTAGAACATATTGGACAAAGTGTCAGGAAACACTAATGAAGACAAGACAAGGACAAAGGTTCTTTCTGCTTAAGCTAGGCAGAGACAACAAAGCTGCAGCACACTGGAGCACCAGTGCTTTCACACTGCCTGCACCTGGTCTGCAGCCACTCTCACAGTTCTTAGAACTCCTCAGGCAGAAGGGATGGAAGATTTGGCCCTGGAAGGGTGGGAGGCTGTTGCAGAAGCACTCTAACAGCTCCAACACAAAGCAGAAGATGTATCACACCAAAAAGCCCCCAAACCTATCGACCAAATATACAAAAAAACAACCCAAACCGCAAAGATGCTCAGGTTTGAATAGATTTGAACAGAAAAAAGATAAATCCCCGGTGAGCCCCAACCACAAGGGACCACATCCTAACTTGGTGGCAAGCTGAAATGGGTCATATTTGTTCTATATTCCAGATGATGCGTTGAAAGCTTTCAAGCCATCCCTGGTTAGTTTGTCTTCAGGATTGCAATAAACCCCACAGTAAGCTGTCATGTAAGATAAGCATCAGATTTACAGTGCAAATTAGTCTCTCAGACAATGGAGTGAGCTAAGCATTTTGTTGGCACAGAGGAGTCCAGATTAAGAGCAAGACAGACAGCAGAGATGAAATACACAAAATAATCAGAGAGACAGACACACTGCCTAAGCAGGGGAACAGTTCTGTTCCCTGGAGCCAGCTGCAGCCCATGCTGCTCATGAAAGCTCTTCACAATCTGCAGAGCCCGTTTTCCTCTCCATCAATGCCCTGGCCTTTTTAAGGGTCCCTTCAGCTTCACTTCACTCCATGTCAACTTAGAAGAGAAGAATAACTAGGAGAAGAGTTGATTAAAAGGCTCTCCTGTATGAATGCCTGCATTCTGGGCTGGGGCTGGCACCCCACACAACCGAGGTGTCTCCCCACACTCTCCTCCTTGGCCACCGCCACCTGCACTCCCCGCTGGCTTCTCTTCCAGAGCAGGGGTCCTGCCCACCAGGGCAGTTCTTCTCACCTGATCCTAACAGCATCTATGAATCAGGCAAAAGTGAGACTGTTAATAACAGATACAACTTTCTGTGCTGACATGACACTTTTCAGGGCTTTGCACTGCAGTCATTTGGAGAGACAAAATGCGAGCCTGTGCTGGTGCCCAGTACAAATTGCACAGGCACTACTCTTGCCCTCAGCCCCTGCCAGCAGGTGATATGACAGGCAGGGTGAACTCTTTACTTTAAGAAGGACTTGTGCAAGTTGCTCTTTCCTACTAACTTATAAAAACAGCCCCAAGCCAGGAAAGCAGTGTCAGAGAGCAGCACTAGTTTTGCATCTTTCCATTCCTGCTGGGCCACAGACAAAGCAGCCAGGCTGCTCAGAGGCCTAATGAAAACAGTCAATGTCATCCGTCTGTCCCTCAGCAGATGTGAGAGGAAGGGGTGAGGTCACTAGTTCAAAACTGAATTACTCCTCTGACAGCTATTAAGTGGCCACTGGTTGATTTAGGCAGGTTCCCTCACCTAGAAAAATGTTTGGTCTGGAGGAACAAGCAGGGGGTGGAGGGTCAACTACTCACACAGTTTAGTTCCATCTTTTCCGAGCTCTTTTTTAAGCGACACTGAGGAAGTCGTTCTGACCTTTACTGCCTCTGCCCCACTGTGATTGAAGATGTGTGATTTTCTGAAAGCCTTGGTTGTTGAGTCACAAACAAGCATATATGGGAGAGAAGTTTCCAGTCCTGATGTTTCTTGGAGAAAAAACTGAAAGTTTGATTCAAGTGCACTCTTAAAGCTCTGAGAACCCCAAGTGGATTATTGTTATTTTTAACCTTGTGACTTTTTCAAGCCTACCTCAATTTGAAATGCATGGGGCTGGCACTGATGTTTCTCTTCCCTTTCTGTAAAGCAAAACTGAAGTTAATGATCCCTATTTCCTTGTATTGCTGTGCTGTCATGAAGGTTAATTAGGTACAGGTGGTGCAGTGCTTTAAACAAAGAAATTGTACTTGTATCGTCAGGACTGGCACTGATATGATTCCTGTTCCCATTCTCAGTGAACACACCAATGACAACTTCCAGGTTATCTCTGGAGAGGTTTCCAATTTCCACACAAATCACAAGGATGAGAAGAAAACTTGGCCCATCCCCATGCATGCCAGCCTGCTGTTGTGGGGCTACACAAGTTTATCCTGCAGCCGAGACCTTCCTTTTTGGTGATGCGCTCCTCGGCTAGCACAAGCAGCTGAAGCAGGCAGAGACCACTCTGACTGCTGGGCACAAATGAAATCTCACTATCTATCACCTAGCAGGACCCTTCTCCAGAGAATGACCAACACTGCCCTCTTCCAAGCCCTGTCTGCTGCTGGAGAAAGCTTAGCTGAATCTTGCAGGTCACATCTGTAACAGGCATTTACCTCTGAGAGGAAGGAACTGCTGTTCATGTCCTTTTTGGATCAAAGATCTAGATCCTGCAGTGTCATAGGCAAAATGTTAAAGGGAGTGCTACAAAGTGTTCTTCAAACACTCGTGCTTCACTCCTGCCGTCAGTCCCATGCTGCAGCTGTTGGAAAAGGCTTTGCAGGCTCAGCAGCTGGGCTCTACCCAGCCCAGCTCTGCCC
Source organism: Ploceus nigricollis (assembly GCA_013399945.1). Classification (NCBI taxonomy): domain Eukaryota; kingdom Metazoa; phylum Chordata; class Aves; order Passeriformes; family Ploceidae; genus Ploceus; species Ploceus nigricollis. The sequence goes on along the minus strand of VXBC01008934.1, from coordinate 2,349,567 downwards.
AGGCACCAAATGCTACAAACCACGACGGCTGCCACCAGCAAAAAGCCTAGAAATGCCACATGGAGTTTAGCCCTGGAGTTTTAAACTTTAACTCTGCAATCAGCAAGACATACTCATCTCTCTGCAACAGGACTGTTCGGGAAGCTGCTGCACACAGCAAAATGGGGCAGCTGTCTCTGCAGCCCAGCTCACCCCAGGGCTCTTCCCTGGCACAATGAGCTTTAATTATTCCTTGCACATGCCCAGGAGCAGTATTAACTGCTGAAGCATCTACCTTGAAGCACTGAGAGACAGGGTTCAGGAGGGTAAACGAACAGTGATATGGAGTGGCTTGTTTTCCTCAGCTGAGCCCTGGGGGAGAAGCAGCCAAAGCTCTGACTCTGGAAGTGTGAGGCTTAGTTGGTTGGGAGCTTCCTGATCTCTTTGTTGGGAAGCTTCATGTCACCAAAACAGAAACTCTTTGTAAAAACATGACCATATTCTTCAAACTTTCACTGAAGAAATAATTCAGGGAGATTGGCCTCAGAGCAGGTAATAACCCGGTGGTCAAGGGATTTGACCAGGCTTGAGTCAGCTCAAGGACACTGCCAGCCACATACACACACACTAAATGGCCCAAGCAGCAGCTATTTGCAAGAAGAGATACTAATTGGGGGAGAAATATAAACTTATCCTCTCACTTCCTAAGTGCTTTCAAATACCAGAGCCAGGATCTCCTCTGATATGGGTTTCTGTTTCTTGAAAAGTAGTTGTTCCTTTGCTTTGCCATTCCTTTGCAGGAAGTGACTGGGTTTTTTGATCCAGAAATACCTCTTTTATATAGCTATAACAGTTTGTCAGGAACAGCCAGAGTCTCCTTCAACCAGGATTTCCTGGGACCCTTTGATTCTTACAAGACTTCAGCTACTCTGGTGCACTGAGATGGTCTCTAATGAAGCTGAAGACAAGATGTCCCACAATGCAGAGGTAATGGTCCATGTGCTCCAGAAAAACACAAGTGCCAGACAGGTAGTATCATCTACTAGAAAGGACGTGGATGAGGAAGGAGCCTGGAGACCCAGCTCTGTTCTCAGCATTATTGCTGACAGCTATGTTTCCTCTGCCTCCTCGCCACATTCCTGGCTTATTTCAGCCATGGATGGTGTGACTGCCCAGGCAACATGCTGGGGATCCTGCATGACCTGCAGTGGAGTGGGCTGGCAGGCAGGAGTTAACCCCAGCTCTTTGAAGCCCAGCAAGTTGGGAAAGGAAGAAGTCCACCCTTTGCCGAGGGGAAACTAATGAACACTAACTGGCTGGCCTTGTGGTACTTAGGAACAATCTCCCAGCTCCCACTGACATACTTAGCCTCTCATACTTAGAAACAAATGCACACCAGGACAAAGTTCTCCGAAGCTTGCCATCCTTCTGATGCAGCTCACAAGGGCTTAAGGATGAGGATTTACCCTTTCTATTGGCAGCTGGTTTAAGACTCCTGTCTCATTTGATGTAAATATCATCTCTTACTATGGTGTATAGGTTGTAAGAAAGATGAGCCCACAGGAGAGAACTAGAGCAAAACTACCAGTGGTGTTGGCCCTTCAGGAAGAAAGAAATCTGGACATTCCCCCTTCTGTCTCCCTTGCAATATCTCTCTCCATGCGCAATAGATACAGAAATAGGCTTTTGCTGCTGGCCAGACAGGTCACTAAAGAGCCTATAGGATGTCTCAAGCTGCTGACAGAATGGAAAGATGATCTTGAAAGGCAAGAGATTCCAGCTTGCTGCAAAGAACTGTGCACGGTGACTGCTTCCTCCCTACTCTCGCCATTCTCTGGGCCCCGTGCTAGGAAATGCACTGGTGCATTATGGCAAGCATGAACAGCAGGGGACAGCTATCAGCTGGGCTCTACCTTTCCTCTACTTGTGTTAAAAGCATCAAAAGCGGCCATCAGACTTGACTTGTCTGAACTTTATGTTCCTGCCTGTCTTCAATCTCCATTTTTTGCTCCACCTACAAGCACTTGGATCAGTTAAGAGGCTTGCTTAAAAGCTTGGCAAGAAGGAACACATAAAGCTTCACCAATGGCTTCTTTTCCTTTTGGAGTCTCGTCACTGCTACACTGAGATTTTGGATCACAAGGACAGGAATCACCTCTTGCCATGAATATGGACTCTTGAGCCCACTTGGGGATCTGTGGGTGGAACAGGAGTAATGCAGCAGACTCAATGATTTTCAGTGGCCTCAAGCTTTAAAGGTATGAGGAGGAGAGCTTTCCAACAGAAAAATTTATTCCTTACAAATAATCCTTCCTAGCATTTGTGCCCAGGATGAAGTGACCATCTTTTTAAGCTTGCTCTTTGACCCACGCTAGCTCAGCTCTTGTCAGGGCACATCACCTCCTCTGTCAATTCTGTAGCAGTGGTTGCACATTCTTCACTGAGCTGCTTTCAGCTGCTTGTGATCGTACCTGGCACAAAAAGACCACAAATGAATCAGAGGATCTTGTTAAAGAGTCTTGTTAATTCAGCTCTGATAAAGACACAGGAGGGGGAAAAAAAATCAATATTTGTAAAGTGAAAAAGGACAAAATCCATAGAGAAATAAAGGTAATTTTCACGGTGCTATGAGGCCCTTACAAACAATGGAGAGCAAATAACATAATCCAAGCTTATGTAAGAAATAACTTTTCTTCCATGCTCCAGTGCTATCCAGTGGATTTTAAACAAAGGCAGACTCCGTTAAGCCTCCTCTGTCCAGTCAGGCTAAAAGTACTTCCCATGACAGTATTGCTAACTCACAATTTATCAAAAAAGCACATGAAGTTAGGTCCCATCAGCAGTTTGGGGAGAAGCACAGGAGTGAGACTAACTAACAGGAAGGTGCTCTAGGCTGTCAAGATCAGACATCAAAAGTCCCCTCTATTTGTTCACTAACTGCCATGAATATTTTCTGTACTCTGCCATTATATAAAGGCTTAATCTCTTAATCTCTGGAAACATGTGATTGGAACTTGAGCATTTTACAGCTGAGATATCCAAGAATTTGTCCAAAAATATTCCTAGTAAAGTTGGGAACATATCCTGCCTTGGTAGTAGGGAAGGATCCAGGTCCAGACATATCCTCTTTCCACTCCTGGAGCAGCTGAGCAATGGATGCTGATGCTTTTCAGCAGAATGGCTGGCACCAGTGAAATATTCAGAAATTCTGCATTTATTCTGATTACGTGTTCCCTACTCCTCTCCAAGGCACATGGAAGAACTGAAGAAAAAAATGAATGGCAGCTCAAAAAGCAAAGGCACAAATTTTAAGTGACCTTTGACTCAAAGAAATGACCTGTTCATCCCAGAGGCTATCCAGGGGTCTTTCTGTCTATCCAAAGGATAACAAGGCAGTTAAGCTAAAAGCTGCATCCTACAGAAGCAGCTGAGTGGGGGATTTACTGGGGAGGTACAGACATGCTTGCCTGCTCATGCTCCAGTATGCCAGGAATAGGCAGGATAGGCCTTTATTATTCTGCTAGAGGAAGGTATTTGATGGCCTAGTCTCAAAAACTCAGTTTCACATCTCAGCTGACAAGGGGAGAGGACTGCAGTCATGAGTGGGCAGGTATGCTGCCTCTGGGAGCAAACAGGCAGAGCATTCCTCCCCCACAGCCAGGCTGAACAGAGAAGGACAGGACCCATCCATGTCTCACACTATTAGATCTATTCTAGTGCAAAAATCATCCCCCAGCTCTGCACACAAACCTCTCAGTGTCCCCTCTCAGTGTCCCCTCACCTCTTCAGAGAGTGAAGTCCTACCTGTTGTTTCCTCATTGAGCCCATCACCTGGAAATCTCAGCCTGGAATGCATAAATTACATATAGCACTAACACTGCCCAAAGAGACAGCAAACCTCTGCCTCTGCACTGCACAGACAAAGAGCTGCTGCTTAGGAACAGGAACCTGCAGGTGTGACAGCTCCCTTTGCTTCCCTCCATATTCATGTCCTTTCTCTTTCCAGAGCATATTTCAATACAGCACAGCAGGGATGCTATGCACACTTGGCTTTTGGGTGGTTACTGAAGGGCTCTCCCTGGTGCTGCCGGTAAATTTGACTCCTTTGATATTGTGGCGGGACTGCCATGGAGCCAGGGTCCAGTTTGCCCCTCAGAAATGCTAGGATATCTAGGCCTCCCTTTAAGATTAGTGCTTCATATAGTTGGAGGAATATCTGGAGTAAGAGAGACTCCTGTGTGCTGGCACAAATCAGTCCCTACACTCTCAGTCTCTCATGGGAGGGCCTGATAAACAGGCTGTGCTTTATCTGAAAGGTAGGAGCCCCTGCTGCCTCTTGGCTTTCTCCTGAGCCAGTCTTGACTCTAGCTTGGGATATCCCCTGTCACTGCCTGGAGACCAGTTGACCATAAAGTAGTAGAATCACAGTGTAGGAAGTGAGAGAGCCCAATTCCCTCTCTGTTCCAGTTTTAGTTCTCCTGAAGATTTTCTATTCTGCAGTGTATCTCTGTTGCACTGGGAGGGGGAATATCAAACAATCTCCTACCCATTTCAGCAAGACCTTCCCTAACTCAAAGATGTCCCTTCAGTCTGGTGGACCCAGCTCCCAGCAGGGATTTAATGTATGATCAGTTTCAAAAACATTGCTAATAGTTCTGTTGTGAAGCAAAGCCAACTTGGCTGTCAGAACAAGGGCTCTGTGAAAAAAAATCAGCAGCACACCTACAGCAGCCTTTCAGGCCTTCAAGTTAAGACATTTACTGTCTTGATTCTGTGATGCAGCCCAGCCTGGCAATGCTGTCATGCTTCTACTATTGGGAAATTAAGAGCAACATTACCCTCCTCTACTGATTCCCCTAAATTTTCTTCTGCAGTTCTGTACACACAGGGCACCAACAGGGCAGAACAATTGATTCCTTTAAAAATGAGGGAGCATCCAAGGATGCTTTCAAGTACCACACTGCAGAGCTGCAGGATCTATGTGTCAGGCTCTTCTCAGATTTCACATAAGGATTTCCAGCTCAGCTTGTGGTCCACATGCATGTACATGCTACCCTCCTTCTCGACAGAATAAAACTTTTGAAACTCCAGATCCCACCATGCCACACTCTTGCTTGGCTAGTGCAATCACTACAGAAACTCGTTTGCACCTTTATTTTCTTCCCTTTGTTTCCAATCAGATGCATACAGGGAGTGACATGAATCTAATCAGAGGCTGATGCCACATCAGAAATCCCATCAAGCTATCTTCCAGTCCCAACAAGCTTTCCCCTGAAACAAACCATCTTGTCATGCCTTGGAGAACCCCTGTGTATATTGTGTTCCCAGCAGGGTTTCTTAATGGGCTCAGTAGTCAGAAACTGAGTTTTATTTTACAAACTACAGACAAAAAACTTCTCTATTTAAATACCCTCCTACTCTTATTGGTGTTTTTCTGGAGCTTTTCCCTATCGAAACCAGCTCTCTATTGAGGGATTCCAGGCAGAAGAATCTTAATTTTCCAACAACACGGAGCCTAAATGGCCTAGGAGCCCCTGCACTTAGCATTTCATGCCTGCTGTGCACAAGCAGGGCTCAGCAGGTGTTGGCTGAAGGGAGCCAGGCAACCTCTGCAAATCCCCTGCTTTCCTGTCGGGAATACAAGTGGAAATCACCTCCTGACCTTCAGCTGAATGATGCCACTGGCAAGAAGAAGGAAGAGCTGGAGGGGCTGGAAGCCTCTGGCCCCAGCGAGCAGCTGGGAGGGGCAGCAGGGTGGGCAAGCCTATCAGTGCCAGAGAACCAGCCAGCCTTGCCTGGTGCTCCGGAGGAAGAGGGGCACTCCACACCCCTTGCACCTCCAGCACAAGAGGAGGCAAATTTGGCCTCTCTCTGTGCATCAAGCAGGCAACCCAGAGACTCTGGCACAAGAGGAAAATGCAGCCACTCCTCAAGCTGTTCACCAGGAGACACCGACAGAGACCCCAGCACAAGAGGAAAATTCAGCTGCTCCTCAATTTATTGAACAGGAGTCACAGACCTGGCACCTGGAACCAGGTGCTGCAGTGAAGCCCTTCTGCATGTGGTCTCTGAGGAGAAGGCAGTATACTGGGAAGGGCACTGGCCCATAGAGTGGCCACCGGGTGACACATCTCACAGGAGCTCTGGCACATCTGGAGGAGGCAGAGAGCTCCCTGGGTCCAAACCAAACATTCCACCACATTCTGGATGGTGTTAGCATGGACGAGGTGCCACTGTTCTGCTGCCCAGCTTGCAGCAGGGGTCTCCACATTCTCCCCATGAGGTAAAAGGCACCCAAGAGCAGGCCAAGAGGGACCTTCAACTTGGAAAATCCAGTTGTCACCACCAAAACTAGCCCAGACTGCAAAACTTACTACTCCTAAATGCTGAGTCCTGTTTCTGGAATGGACTAAAAGACACATGGCCTCCAACCCCTAACTTCCAGACTGGTGTTTAAGAAGTTTTATCAAGCCTCCTGAGGCTGCATTCAAGCACCTTTCCAGCTTGGGGCCATCCTGCGCACGCATAGCTGCATTCTGCCAAGCACTAAAGGCCTCTCTTCCCCTACAGCAACAACTTGGCTGCCCGTTCCCTAGCTGGCTGATGGCAGCACCTGGATGCTGTCCAAAGGCAGTAAGTTTCTTGCAGCTGAATATGTTTAGTCCCTCTCCTAGGGCATGCTCTCCATTACACAGCTATTGTTTATGACCCCAATTATCTCCCAGAAACTGGTCCTTGCCTGCAGTTAATAACCAAGGCTAAGTGATCAAGTGTTAGGGCTCAGGCAAACTGGTTGTTAACTTCTCTGTCAACCAAGTTCAGAGTCTTTTACTGCTATTAGAAACTCAGATTAATGATGCATAACAGAAATGAACTCTCCAGTGACACAGCTAGGTGAGGTTAGGAGAGGGAGGAAAAGAATCACTTCTTTTACCTGGAGGTATCAGCTGAGCAAGGAGGAGATGAGCCATCCTTTAACTCTCTTCTCAGCCTCCCTGATGTCTGGGAGACAAATATCAAAGAATATCTTATTTTGCAGAGTACTTTTAACTTTCTTAGGATCTGGATCATGTGGGCAGATCTGGAAATGAAATGGGCTCACTGACCAGAAACTGCTTTCAGAAATGCATTAGATTTGCATGGCAAGCTTTTGGTAGCAGGGGTGCTACAGGGGTGGCTTCTGTAAGAGGCTGCCAGAAGTATCCCTCATGTCTGACAGAGCCAATGTCAGCCCATTACAAGATGGATCCACCATTGGACAAGGCTAAGCACATCAGCAATGGTGGTAATGCCTCCATGATAACACACTTAAGAAGGGAAAAAAATTATTGTTCAGAAGTACTTGTGGCCAGAGAAGTGAGAATATGTGAGAGAAACAACTGCACAGACACCAGGGTCAGTGCAGAAGGAGGGGCAGGAGGTGCTCCAGGAACTGAAGCTGAGACTCCCCTGCAGCCTGTGGTGCAGACCATGGTGGGGCAGCTGTGTCCCTGCAGCCCCAGAGGACCCCAAGGTGGAGCAGGTGGATGCCCAAAGGAGGCTGTGACCTGCTGGAAGCCCAGGCTGAGACAGGCTCCTGGCAGAACTTGAGGACCCATGGAGTGAGGAGCCCATGCTGGAGCAGGTTTGCTGGTTGGACCTGTGACCCTCTGGCAGATCCAGGTTGGACACTGTTCCTGAAGGATTGCAACTCATGGAAAGGGACCCACACTGGAGCAGTTTGTGAAGAACTGTGGTTTGTGGGAAGGACTCATGTTGAAGAAGTCTGTGGAGGACTGTCTCCTGTGGGTGAGACCTCACACTGGAGCAGGGGAAGGAGTCTTTCCCCTGAGGAGGAAACAGTGGCAGAAATCATGTGATGAACTGACCATAATCCCCATTCCTGTCTCCCTGCATCTCTGAGGGGGAGGAGGTAGAGAATTGGGAATAAAGTGGGAAGGAGGGAGGGGTGGGGGAATGGGTGCTTTAAAGATTTGTTTTACTTCTCATTATCCTACTTTGATTTTGCTTTGTAATAAATTAAATAATCTCATCATGTTGAGTCTGTTTTGCTTGTGATGGTAATCAGTGAGTGACCTCTCCCCATCCTTATCTCAACTCATGAGTTTTCGTTATATTTTCTCTCCCCTGTCCTACTGAGAAGGGGAGTGAAAGAGTAGCTTTGGTGGGCACCTGGCATCCAGCAGGGTCAAACCACTACAAGGGACCTCTTCCAAATTGTAATTCCTATCCTAATATTTCAGATTTCCAACAGTTAACAAGGGCTGGTGAATTCTCCAAGCCCCTGAAGGCCAGGAAAGAAAACCTCACTTCAGAAAGAAAGGCTATATAGAATGAACACGCATAGAAATGAATCTCGGGTTTCAAAGGGATATCTACACCCAATAACAGATGTATTGTTAGCCTTTCCCAGCCTGCTCCTCACTGGTTCATCTGTAAAGCAGCCCTCCAGTAACTCCTCAGAAAATAGTAGTTTCAATCCAGAAAATGCTGATGCTGAATCCTTTTCACAGATCTTTCTGAACACTAATGGGAGACCATCACCCTTGTGCTTACAGGAGCCACTAGGTGTCTTACAGGACAATTTTCTCAAGAGATTCACCAACTTCTACCCATAAAGTACAGAGGCCTGACTTTGGGGAATTACCACTATGGCCTTGGTAGTCAGTTTGACCCAATCCATACAGAGACACTCCAAGAGTACCAGAAAAATAAACCCAGGCAGTGCAGCTGTGCAACCCTGGGGTCTGGGACAAATGGACAATGACAGAGGAAGAGGAAGAGTAGCTAGAACAAGCATAAGGATTTATGTCTGTATATACATAACAGTAGGAGTTGGTGCCTACAAAAGACTTTGGGTGTGATGAGCTCACTGCCTGAATCTTGGAGTATGACTATCTCCTCCTGCCACCACAGATATGCAGGGAATGGGAAAAGAAAGGTGTTGAAAGGTCTTCTGCAGCCAACCTCTCCTGCTCAGATACCTGTCCCTTCAGCTCTCTTCTGGGACAGATGATACTCTAGACTCCTTCTTTTCAAAATCTGCCAGATACCGTCCAAAAGACATTTATTCTCCTACCACTCCATGCATAAGCTCAGAAAAGGCAGACAAGGAAGGAAGATTGGGAACAGAAGAGGGCACTTTTCCCTGTCTGATCACCTGCTGGATGATCGAAGGCCACAGATGTGTGTCACCATGTGTGCCAGCCAGGTAAAGATGGATGCCTCTTCTATCAGCAGATGGTGAAGGAAACACAGTGATACAGGAAGAAAGAGATTTTCTGGTGGTGTGAAGAGGATGCAAGGATCATCCTGCACTTACAGAGCAGCACTCAAAGCATGCAACTTTTCTTGCAAAAGTCTGCTAGTACTTTTTCTGTTCTGCCCAATCCATTCCCAGCCACAACCTTCATACCCATGTGAACACGGTGACACTTACTAACAAAAATGGAGTGCTATTTATTGTGTTCAGGCTGCCATCAAGGGAGAGGCTCGGTCAGTAGACACACCAGCACTCAGCTGCCCCACAAGGACATTTGAAGTGCAACTGGAAGTAGCACAAACAAATGCTTTGGTGTGAGGCCATGCCTGTAAGACAACAGCCATCAGCTAGGGAGCCTGTGGGCTGGCACGGTCCTGAGGGGAGCTGAGTCGTCAGCTGCCATTCTCCACCAGGGCCTGGCAAAAGCAACCTGGCCACCACTCCTTGAGACTGCTCAGGCAGCTTTAAAAACATACTCTTTTATCCTTATGCACAGATTTACTTATTCATGTATTCTCAACAGAAGCACCAACGGCCATAATTGGATCCATTACTGGGTTATTAGAGCTCTCAGTCACTGCCTCTGCAGCTTCACATGGTGCTGGGGGAATGCACAGGAAGAACAAACAGGACAGAGGCACAGCCAGTGGCAGGGGCTTTAAAAATCCATTAAGTTGTTGCTGTGGCAACTAAAACAAAATTTCTGGCAGGAGCTACTATATGTGGAGAACTGTAAATTTCTCCATTTGTGGAAAACATTGGTCATGTCTCTGAAAGGGAGGTGGAGGAAAGACAGAAAGAATGGCTCTTTTCAGAGACTGTTACAGCAAGAGCCAAAACCAGTCTGTTTACAAATTTATTCTTATGGCAAGCCCTGAGGATGGTTGAATTCTACATACCAGAGCTTCCCAGGAGGCAGTGCACCAAGACAGAGCTGGCATGTTTGGAGGAGCATTTCTAGGTATTCAGTCTAGCTGGTCTTGAATGCCAGGAAAACCACTGAACTGCAGCACAGACACAGCACTGCAGTCCACTCACTTCTACCTTCACCTGCCTCCTCTGCCCCACAACCTGTCCAGGCTCTCCATGGAAAATTGAAGCTTGTCTGGGAATTAGCTTTCACTAAGATGATAGATTCTGGAACACCAAAGTTTCCATCCGTTAACAGTGGGAAATGAAAAGCCAGTTGTTAGGTCTGGAAAAACTAAAATCTGTCTAGAAAGGCTGTTTCTGGTCTCAGAAAACACCACAAGTTTTCAAGAGTGGTCAGCAGGGCAGTAACCACCTGGATGAAATGTCATGTATCCCAGCTTCAGAAGGTGTCCACTACTTTAGCATCACAACAGGGGTTGCAAACTTTCAGGCATCTCAAGTTCACGTTTAGTTATGATGTAAGACCTGCAAACGCAGAATCAGTGTTGATTTAATGTTGATTGATTTACGCTAAACAAGCTGTGCTGTGCCACCTGTTTAATTTCTGGGAGATCTCTCAGATCATGTCTGAGCTTCCTTAGCTAACAGACCAACAGCCCCACACCCAACCTTTCCTATTCAGGATCACAGTTCATCAGTTTGTTACTTGTGAAGTAACTCACTCAGTTAGGAAATTCAGAACAGCAGAGATTCCTGATGTGTAACTCTGAATTCTCTCAAGTTTAGTGTATAGGTTAGAGCTACCTAATGGGCACTTTGCAAAAAGATTCAAGAGTGACAGTGGATGCTGCCAGCAGAAAATTTGCCTACTGAGAGATATTGTATAGGCAAAATGACTGATGACAATATCCAGCTTTTCTCTGGAGTCAGCAACTTAAGTACAAAGACTTTATTGCAAGTTAGACTCACTTGTGGGATTGATTTCCACTGTGAAAGGAGGAGCAGAGGGAACAGGAGGACAAAGATATGGGGACTGGTGTTGGGTCAGCACAGGGGAGTGGCATCCAAGCCAGCCCATTATAATGCTACCAGTCTCCTCTCCTTTGTCCCCTGGTGACATAGAGGCTCACAGCTTCCTGACCCTGGCTCTCATGGCTCACATGACTTCACTGCATTAATGATCTCAGTGAGAATTTTTTAAGCTGATTGACAGAAACCTGGAAAAAAACCACCTATGAAATTGCACCATTGCCAAAGGAGAGCTTAATACAGGGCAGAAAAGAGGCACTGGCTAAAGGCACTGGAGGTTTTTAAATAGACACCCTAGGTCTGGTCTGTACAGCATTAAGGATTGTGGTGAGTCTCTGAGGTCAAGGTAAGAAATTAATACTTACAAAGCTCAGTGAGGCTTATGCTTACAATAGAGCATTAATTATCCTGCTAATCAAAGTAAAAAATCCTTCAGTTTTGCAAATCCAGCCAGCAAAAGGCTGCAGATCCACAGCTCAGACATTTAACCCCCAGCTACCCTATATGCTAGAAAGCGAATGAATAGGAAGTTTGAAAGGCTTTGAAATTTTACTCCACTCTACCTCCTTAAAACCTTCTGCCTTCATTTCTACCTTACAGCACTTGGATAAGAAATTGTTAACAAGGAGGTTTAGAGAAAAAATATAGGTTGCTACCTGCCTGTAGCTTTTAAAATCTGAAATCTGTAGTATATGAATGTTGTTTGTCTAGACAAAAATCTTTTGTTGGCATAAACATCCCCCTCAATTTATACTTCTGTCATGCACTGAAGTGTATGTCATATATCAAAACCTTACATATTTTTTTTAGGTCAATGCAGTTCACTGTGTGGTTACTTCTAGTGAACAACAGAATTTTCTTCACTGCAAACTACTTCTTTTAAAGTAGCTTGCTGCTTTGAGACACACAGACTTTAGTTTAAATGCTACAGTAAGGAATGAAAAAAAAATCAGTCTATCAAACAAGAGAAAGGTAGACCACACACAGATCACTTCTCAATTTTCGGAGTCACTGATGCGGTGAGGATATATGTTGCTTGAGAACAGGCTTGTCACTGGCTTTGGGTGGTGAAAGATCAGCAGCAGTTAAGGTTGGCTGGGAAATTTTCATGGTGCACAAATGACAATTTGAGTCTTGACAATATAGCTGTTAACATCTGCATCTAAGCATTTCCCAACTCAGAAGCAGTCCCAGGCCTTGAAAAAAAGAGCCTGCTCTCATAAATTTGGACTCTATCATAGCTAATTAGGTAAGTACAAGTTTTACTCTAAATTTTGAGGGCAGACCCTCATTTGTTTAGAACTTCTTTTTAATTATGAAGAATTAAATAGTAGAAATTATAGTCAAGCACACAAGCTATACAGATGATGTCTCTGACTCTGGAAATATCAAATATGGAGAGTGCTTTTTTCAGACTGATCTTCCCACATGCAAATATAAAACCACAGGATAATAATTTTCAGTCTGCCAGTATCAGGTATGGTAGTGGAGGTGCCACAGCTAAGCACATTTTTTTTTTGTTATTATAAAAGTAACCAGATCCTATTTTAGAAACAGTTAGGATTTACCCTAGTAGTTGTACTTGGATATCTAAATATCATACTGTTTTTTTGTTTAGAAACTTAATTTGCAGCCCAAATTTATTCATGGGCCATTTATACCCATTTCCTCTTGTGACAATGTTGTCTTTCAGTTTAAATTGCAGTTCTCCCTCCCTGGTGTTTACTCCTCTGACGTGTTTATAGAGAGCATTCATATCTCCTCTCTGCCTCTGTTTTGCTGGATTAAACAAGCCAAACACTTCTAGTTCTCATGTATACAATGGATTCTCCACTGCCCCCCTAGAGCCTTTCCCTCTATCTATATGGCAGTCTAATGTTGATTTCCTTGCATGGGGTCTTTGGTAGTGTTCAGAGAACTGACAAAGCCATGATACTGCCTTCTCCCTCAAGGGACAGCTTGCCTTATACAATCTAGAATTGCATTTGGTTTTCAGTATACTGATAGGGTATAGGAATTTCTTTCATTAACTAACATACTCTAATCTCTAACCCTTCTCTTCCCTCATTCCCCTAATGAGCTCTCAGTTTATATCACACTTCTTGTTACCAGTAGTTAGGTTACAGTCTTTTTTTTCCCTGGTACTGTTAACAAATGTTACATTTCTATTCTGTTTGCCATTAGTCATCAGTTTTTGCTGTATGACATCCAAGCATTACTCTCAGTAATGGCAATATTCTAATTGCTTTGTATCAGGCCTTTTCATATATCCAAATCCAACGAAAAATCTGTGCTGGAATCTAGAAATAGTGCAAGTCATCCCAGGCAAGTACCTGCTCCAGACTAGGAAGAGGATTGGTTTCCCTCCAGCTGCAGCCTCTACCAACTGAGAAAACCATCATTTCATCAGCATGTGGTCTCCTCCTGGTATGGGCACAAGCTGCATTTTGCTACTCCCTGAGGCTCCAAAACCTCTTACAAACATACTGAATTCTGGCTGTGCGACTGGAGACTTTGGGAAGAAGCCCAGGTGATGTTTTTGCATCAGTCTGGTTGCAAAGACAGAAGAGGGAACTGTACTGTGCTGACAGTGTTTTCTGAATACCAGCCTACCTTCCTGTTCCAATTCCATAGGTAGAGAGAACCACTCAAAGAAGATCAAACATAGCTTTCTTGGTCCTCCAAGCCCTTGCAGCTTTTCATTTTTTGAACCTATTCAGCTCTAGGCCTTTCACAATTTTCTCCTTACAGTATCTGTTGTTTGCTTTTGGATGGTGGGAAGAGAAGCTGCTTTCTTCAGCAGCTACCATATCTGACGCATTTGCAGCCCTTGTGCTACAAAATTACTTTCCTCCCCTAATTACCTCTCATTTCTCCACTTCTGCTTGTTTTGTTGAGTTGAAATTCTTGAGGGCAGCATGGTATTGTGACTACAGCACTCATCAGAGACTGCAGGATGCAACTCTAAAATGCAGCAACAGTAGTAATACTTCTCTCAGATCACTCACAGCCTTGCTACCATAACAAAAGGCATGTGGAAATGCTTATCAATAACATTGATTACAACCCAGATGATTATGCTGGCTAAGTATTCTCTAGTGCTCAAGAAAGCTGCATGAGAGTGATAGTCTTGCTCTAGCAGGACTCAAGTTGTTTTAGATGACTTTGGCCCAAAAGCAAATTGGTTTAATTAATACCCTATCCATATGGGCCTGTAAGCTGAGGAGCAGATGAAGCTCTTGTGAGAAAGGAAGAGGACAGAAAAGCCTGGTCCTGAGACGGCTGCTTCCAAACCTGTTTACTTAACTATTAGCAAGGGTGGCTTCTCTTTAATTTATTTACATAGAATGTTTCTGTAACCATCTGCTCTTAAGCTAAACGAAAAATTATCATCCTTCTCCTGCTGCTGTGGAGACTCCCTTGGATGTTCTTAATAATACAAAAAAATCTATCATTTTAATGCAGACAGCTTGGCTAATAAAAATGATCTGTACCATTAGTAATTATGCCACAAATACAACGCAAACAAGCAGCCTTTCCCTGAACAGCCCAAGCATAAAACACCTCTCTCACCACCAGGGGCCAGAGATGATGGCGCAGGCACAGGACTTGGCTTTTCAATTCTCTACCACCAAAGAGCAGAAGGCAGTTTATTGAAGCTACCATTATTGACTTCTTTAACAAGCTCTAGGTGCTTCAGTCAAACCTGCCCAGGCCCCATTTTCCTAGGGAGTTTTTCTGTTAATACAGAGCCAGATTCCTGAAGAGGGCTATCTTGGTGTCCCAGCTTCTACAGTCCTCACAGTGTCAGAACCCCTTATGGCTCTGAGGCATCCACCTTTGCAGTGAAGCAAACTGATGCAGCTGGCCCCAGTTAACAGATGGGAAACTGAGGCAGGAAGCAACTTAAAGGACCAGCAAAGATGATGAAAGAAAGTGGTTAAGCAAGAAAGTCAATGCAAGCTGTGAAACCATTAACAAGCAATTGAAAGCATCACTCTAAGTGGGGCCTTCTTAAAAAAGCCCCCCCACGGGCAGTTTACTAATAAATGGAAGGACTATTGGCTCATCTGTTGCCTGATACCACTTCACTGGGGCCAGAGTAGCAGGTGTGATACCAAGATGCTGTTTCTCATTGACTGCTGCTTGCCTCTACAAATGGCAGCAAATCACTTAACCTCTAGAAGTCACTTTTCTCCCCCAAAAGAAGAATTAAAATGTTTAGAGATTCAGGGATGAATGAAAGAAAAACAAACCAAAGCAACAGAGGATGAAATACTGTTTTCTTTAAACAAGTGCTAAGGGAAAAGGAGTAAGATTACACCTCAAATTATATCAATAAAATATGAACATACCTCTTTACTAAATAATTCAATTGATAAAGAAATGTGTTTAAAGAAATATAATCAATGTCTTGGGGATTTCAGACACTTCTGCAGAGAGATGAACATTCTAAGAAATAAAATGCGAACAAATTGGAAGGCCAGTACATGCTCTGAAGGCTTGTAGCCCAGAGGTCTGGCAACTCCCATGTGCTGCGTGAAGAAATGGGAGTGGCACTGGCAGCTGGGGGGCTGCTGAAGGGTTGCTCATGGGAGCACACTCGAAGCAAAAGATTTAGTCATAACTGTCTGTTGATCCTAATTTCCTTTGCTTCTGTGTCTCAGTCCATAAAATGGGGCTAAGGGAAGGTCTGCCGTGGGATTCTGGGATGGGTCATATCTGCATTTCATTTCAAAGGCTAAAGATGCACAAAGAAGGGCACTTGTTTGCTAGGCAGGCAGGAAAAGTGAGCTACAATGGATGATACCAGGCAGGCACTAATTGATTCCTCTGTGAAAGTACTGCAGAAAAGCATCAAAGCTGGTGCATCACAGGACAGATCATACAAAAACATAACCAGCAATTTCCTGAGCTACAGCTGAGGAAGCAATCCATGCAGAGGGAGACAGAGCCATGGCTGTGAGCCAGTCCAAGAAATGCAGGGAAATATAGGAGCTTTACCCACCGATGTTTTATACTGAGGTTAGAGATGCAGAGCGATCTTTGACATGGATGGTATCTTGCCCATGAAGGGGATTATAAAGAATAAGCCAAGCTACTTTTAAAAACAATGCTTTGGATAGCTGAAGAGCAGACCTTGGCTTGGTTAGGGCTGCTAGGGAAGATTGACAACTGGTGCACAGGGATCAGCTACTTTAGTTGCACTCATACCTACACAGAGACTGCAAGCTGCAAAGCTGAAATGGGTTCAGGGAAGCTATCAAATTCCCAAGCCCCATCCCCAAATCTGTCAGGGTTTGTGAGTGACGAGCTGAAAGCAGAAGCAAGGTAAAAGGGAGGCTGTTGTGCTACACCAGATAGCAGTTGCTCAATCTCCACCTCATCACCATTTTTGCCTTGTATTTTTTCAAGGCCTATTAATATTCATAAGAGCAGTTTTATTGTGTTTGCAGTTTTCTATCATGCTCACAGGCCTGATCCGTTCTTGCCTTAATAGGATGCAAACCTCATGAAATCAGATCTTATTAGCCAAACTCCATCAGACGCCCTCAGCAGCACAGTACCTCAGTCCCCTCTCCTGCTAAAGTGAAAGGGAAGCCTTTCATGGTGTTGACACGTGTAGAACTCTTAATCTAATACGACATTTCAATCTTAAGAGCAGAAATGAATAGGAGTAAAACACAGTGCAGGGAAAGCCACTGAGTGCTGCTGAGTCAAGCCCCACAGCATCACAGCCAAGAGATGCAGAAGTCCTTAGAAAAAAACTTTCTAATCCTGGCTTGCAATAAACTTGATTGAACAAAGGTGCTGGTTCATTAACATCTTTATCTCACTAAGAGAAGACTGCCGACTTACCCCCAAATGAATTCCTCCGAACTGTCTTAGACCACAAATTTCTTGGCTTCCTCCCACATGACAGTGATTCTGTTGTGGTGTACAGCCTCATCTCTGGGGGCTTTGCACCAAGAAAACTGAAAGGAATGAGCAAGAAAAGGCAGTGCTGAGTGCAGATGGTGGTCTTATCCACCATCTCTGCTCCCTGCCCCTCCTAAGCTTTAAACCTACTACTTGACCAACATGCATAAATTTTCAACTCCTGGTCTTGCAGAGCTGAGAGACGAGGAGGAGGTTGGAATCTGCAGTGCAGCACCAATGAGGATCCTCTGCACTTCTAGGACATGTGCCTTGAGTCCTGCCTTATGTCTGCTCCACTGTGACGACAATGCCATAGATTGATTTTTCCAGATCCCAGGTGAAGTCTGTGCCTCTGGCAGGAAGAAAAATCATTGCTGGAGATGGAAAGTGAACAGATTTTGTAAGTCACTGAGTGAAAACAAACACAAAATGTAGAGTGTCACACTGCTGCTCAGTCATTTTCCTAAGTAGAACAGTACATTAACAGAATAATTTCAAAAGTATTTCCAGCTGCTGTAGCTAACAAGGACCTTGATAGGAAGTTCTTACTCACTGAATAAGAGCTGCTCAGATCTTGACCCTGAACTGCCCAAATCCTTTCTGCTTAAATCATGACCTTCATACTGGATCAACAATAACTGATAGCAATTTGATGGAAAATTGCTGACCTAATAGTCTGGACACTTTGCCAGTCAGGTTTGATACAGAATGGTTCTGTGGTGTATGCCTCCCACTCTCAATA
The DNA here is from genome assembly GCA_013399945.1 of Ploceus nigricollis. Taxonomy (NCBI): domain Eukaryota; kingdom Metazoa; phylum Chordata; class Aves; order Passeriformes; family Ploceidae; genus Ploceus; species Ploceus nigricollis. Next base: position 2,331,763 of record VXBC01008934.1, on the reverse strand, counting down.
CAAGCAAGCATGAGCTCTTGCCCAAGATCACATCTTATTCAATAGATGGTTAAGAAAATGAGACTAGGCCCATATGGATCCAAATTGCTGACAGCAGAGCTGGGATTCACTCATAGCCTTTCTCGCTGTGGAAGGGTAAAAAGCTCTCTCAAATAACCCACATTATCAAAAGGTCCCAAGTGCAAGAGCTCAGGACTATCTTATCTTTAATAATTTCTAGTTATAGGCTTTAAAACATCATTTTAAAAAATCTGTTATGTGAACATCAAAGGAAGGGAGAAATCTGTTGCTATTATTATCTAATCAAACTTACAGCAAGGAAATTCAGCCATACTGTACAACCATTATCTCTAACTACAAGGATTCTTCTGAGTGAGAGGATTAAAGGGAACTGGTACTGTGACCAAAGGACAGCTGTGAAGTTTCAAAAAAATACTCAGATATTTAGGTTTTCAACTTATTGTAACAGGTATGTACTGTAATTTATAGCCGGTTGAAACTGCAAAAGTTAGCTGGACAAGAGTAGATTATTGTATCGACTAAGGCTTTGTACAAGGGTACCACCCCAATTCTGGACCCCAGTGAATAAGGTTGGGAGGGACTGGGAATTCTGATACATAAGACAGTTTTAGGAACACTATTCATCTCAGCTTAATTGCCACTTTCTCTGAATCAAGATATCTCTGATTAATTTACAGACCTCACAAAAGGTTCCTCTAAAACGTGAAAATAGATTCTCCACAGGAATAGGTTCTTGGAGCAGAATTATAGGATACTGCAGCAGCTGCTACCTCAAGGTTGTATGTGCAACACACTGAACTCATCCCAGCAGAGTATGATAAAGAATGCCCTCTGGATCCCAGATATCTTAAACAAATGCAAGCTTTCCCAGCCTTTCAATCAGTGTCACAGATACACAAAACCACCCCTCAATACCATGTGGCTGTCGTTACTTGTGTAGTGCCTGGAGAAAAAGATGTGTTGTGCTTTCCCTGTTGCATTCAACTAAAACTTCAAGAAACCTGTTCCTCAAGCTGTGCCAACATCATTTAGGTTGTTGGTGTGCAAACAAAGATGTAAACAACAACAACCACAAAAAAATCGTGTTAATTTCAAGCTCCATTAGAAATGCAGGGTTTTGCAGCAAGAAAAATCAATGTTTGTCCACTGGAAAAAAAAAAAAGCCACCAGCACTGATAGGAACAAAGGGCTGTTTTTAAGAGGATGTAAAAATCTTGGTACTCAATATCCTCTGAGCTGGGGAAAAATTATTTTCTTATCACAGAGACTAGTTGATTCTGACACAGGGAGTATATTCATGTGAATTTTCCAGTCCTAGATACTGTCTGGCAATGTTTTCCTTCTTTAGACATCTGATCATCCTCCCTGGCCTCATTTAGGGAAGCAGCATTTTAATTTCTGAGAAATAGCAGGTCTCTATTAGACCCACAGTTTGTTCATCTTTAGGAAAAATCACAGTCATTTGCTGCCATGACTATGTTAATTTGTTTAAATGCAGCAAAACTCTAAAGCTCTGGGCCCTCCCAAAGCACCACTGTGCATTAGGCTAAACTGCAGTCTACCTCATGTGCAAATTCACCAAACATCAGGGCTGCTGCCTGATGGGAAAATCCCAAGACTTGCACTCCCCAGCAGCCTACTTGTGTGCTTGGGGCCAGACTCTGCCCTCGGCTATGCAAACCCAGGAGGCTCCTCTCCCTTTTAATGGGCTCTGCAGGACCAGGAGCCTGCCCCTACAGGAGAACTCAGCTCTACCGAGTTGCTTGGAGCATGGTGACCAATCCACCCCCTGCAGTTGCCATCTTGAGCACTTATTTTTCCTTACAGAAGCACTAAAATAACCTCCTGGGCAAAAAGACAAAAAAAAAAAAAAGAAAAGAAAAGAAAAAAAAAAGGCAAACCAGAAAGCCAAACGACTCTGTTCAAAATAAAACAGATATCATCATTTTTCTACCCTTTGCTGGACATTATTAGTTCCCTGCTGACACAGTCCAGCATGGATGTAGTGACAACTATGTATTATTACATGAGGAGGCTGCAGCTAGAGAAAGTATATGATATCAGCTGTGCTCTCCTGTCACTGGCTGGAAGTTAAACACTCCTTGCCTGCAGGTATTCCTACAGGAGTGTGAAGACTAAAGTTCATCCAGAGATGAAATCTCGCTGTTCTGCTCAGCAGTCCTAAACCAAAGAGAGACCTCACTGCCAAAACCCAAGAAATAATTCCCCTTTGTTTTCAACAGATTGTCTGTCCTCACTGTCAAGAATGAAAAATATCCCAGAGAAGATGCATTTAGCAGAGACGACACATTAAATGACCCATACCAGGGAGGGCTGATATTGTCCTCTGGCAAGTGCACCTTAATTTTCTATGAGAAGTATCACATCATGTGCCAGCTTTCAACAACCCAAGAATCTCAAAGTAAAGTAGAACTTGTGGAAATCAGAGAACCAAGAGCAAAATGAAATGCACCAAACACTTTGAGTTAAAGCCTGTCTCTAAGTGTTGGAGGATTTCTCACCTCGTATCACAGTTATGAGGAGGAATCCTGCTACTACTGAAAAGACCAACACCTGACAGTGAAATGTGTAACCCAAATCAGAACCAGATTTAATGCACAGCACTGGCATGTGTAAGCTTCCCCCTCCACTTGCAAAGTTAACTAGTTGCTTTGCAGCTTGACTTCCTGCATGTTTTTAAATGAGCTATAGCAAAAGTGAAGATGCTCATCTCCAATGTAGACAAATCCTACTGGGATATCAAGGAGAAAGCATATGCTAACACGTGCCAGGGATCCACTAAAGTCTCAGATTGTATCAATAAGTAAACAGACAGCTTTGCAACTTTTACCAGCAGTTAAGAATGATGTACACTTCAACGGCAATACAGCATCTGTTATGCACTATCATCTAAAGAAAAGACTAGGCAGTTCTGGTGAGGGAGGGTAAGGTCAGTAGCTGAAGAGATTCAACAGCTCTTGCTTCAGAGAACAAGCACAGCCATGTGTCAATTCATTCACGAATTCAGGCACCAATTTAGGCTAAGTCTGTCTTTAATTTATAACTTTCTGCATTTTGACAGCCCTCTGGGACTGTTAATTCATTTGGTGTCTATAGAGTATGTATCAAAGGATGTGAAAAAACCCAGCTCAAATATATTATCCAGGCAGGAAGGCAGAGAGAAGACACCTTTGGTAGGAAGGCTTTTTTCTTCCCAGTGAAAGGACTTACTTTTCTTTAACCTAAAATACTTAGATGTAAGGTTCAAAGGTGATTTTTCATTATAAAGCTCTATTTCCAACCCAACAATCCCTCAAAAGATTAACCTCTCATATTCAAATTTCAGAGTCCTGCACCCTCTTCAAAGACACTCATTTCTTGGGACACTTGATCAAATTGCTTCTGACCTTTTCCAGTATGCTGAGAAGCCGTGAGGAAAGCAAGAGGGAGAAGGATGGTAGGGGAGGGATATGGAGAACAGGAAAAATTCTCATAGAGGAAGAATTCTCGTTAGCCTATTCTTGAACAGCTCCACAATCAAAAGGTTTTGAAGTAGAAATTGGCATGGAAATATTTCTGCCTGAAGGATTTCAAAGAATAATCCTGGAAGGGTTCATTGGGCATGGCCGGACTCCAGTGGGAATTAGTTTTCATTTGACCCAATTATACATGTTTAAAAAGCACATGCTGAGTATGCCTGTGGGGTTTTCTGCTAAGCTCATTAAAGAGTTGATTTTGTCCTGCACCAAGTGTTCTACCTCAGTCCTGAAAAATGCTTCCTAAAACCAGGAGACTCATAAAAGTGTCCATAGGACACTGCATATTCCTTAAAATTAAGCCGGTGTCTTTGTGCCTTGCTGGATTAGACTTGACCTGTGGTTTTCCATGAGTTCAACCTTTGGTCCCAGAGTGGATTTCTAACAGAGATCCTGATCTCTCTGAAATTTTACAAATGTGGCATTTTGCAAATGTTTGCAAATACTAAGTTATCTTAACAAACTTTGCAGACCCATTCAAAATAATCCAGAACTGGTCCCAAGCTATATATTACTAATGATGATGATGATGACAATGATAATAATAACAATAATACCATCCCAAGTATGTTGAAACAGACATATTATGAAAAAAAATATTGACTGAAAGATCTGTTTCAACTGAAGTTCAGTATAAAATCCTTCAGCACAGAGAAGACAGAACCAGAAAACATTGCCTTGCTCAACAGGAAACACTCTAGTTTATCCAGAAAACAACATGCCCTTTATAGTGATTTTTAGTAGGAAAAAAAAATTATGGAAATGAATGGCTGGATTCACAAAACTGGGAGTGCATTAAATTCTTTGTAACAGCTCAGAGGTGAGAGCATTCACCAAGGATAGAAGAAAACTAGGCTTAATGACCCTAAAGATTCAAATTCTTATCTCCAAACTGCTTGTGGAGTACTATATACTTAGGTTACTCTGGTTTTCTTTTAGCATTTTTTTCTATGCAAAAATAATTAAACATGCAATGGAGCAATAAGTGGAATTAAAACACTCTCTCTGCCAATTGAGGATTCTCACCATCAGTACCTTCACAAGACTGCAAGAAGCATGACTAATGGCATTGGCCTCAAAACACTCTCTAACTTGTTAGGAAAGGAACTTTCTTAAAGAATGGAAAGCCCTCTGACCCAAAAGGATGGACTTGCATCTGCCTCTCCTATTTTCTGCATGAGCACTTAAACTAGAAGTCTTCCACAGGCAGGATAGGATTCAGATAGTAATTTCTTGTAGTATCTCCTTGTCTCCCCCTTGCTGTTTCCTCATTGAACATTACTAGAAAATAGAGGTTTACATGAAAAAATGGTTAAGCAATTACATCCCATCCCTTTCCTCAAACATACTTACATTATAAAAAATGTTGCCAAGCTCAACTAGATATGAAAAATAATTGCAGTTAAAAGAATGTAATTTAAACTTTAGCAAAAGCAGACTGACCTTAACAGACCAGAGATGGACTTAATTTCCCTGGGGGAAAAAGGAAGTTGAATCACATGTAGGGTTAATGCACGACTGCAGATAATTTAGATCCCTATTTATTTACCTTATTCCCTAAATTACAGCTAAGGAGTACTGCATTCAGCATAGGTATGAATAGTCAAATCAGGTACATCATTAGCTGCCTCAGCTTCAGGAAAGAACACGTCTAATAAGGTTACTTGTAAAATTATTAGTGCAAATTATTTACTGAGAATGTCTGTAAGAGGTCCAATTCAGACACCTCATGACAATGAAAACAGGGAAATATAGCACAAGAAAATTAAAATCCTACAAATGTTTCTAAACTTGCATACAAATTACCATATTCCATTATAATGTTTTATTTGAGAACTATTGTCATAGTATTATTAGATGTTACATTGTAATGCAAATGCAGCAAAAAGCAGAGACAGGATTTCTCTGCAAAAACTGATGATATGTAATTTCAGAATTTTGCATAGTTTCTCTTGCCTCCTTCGTGTTCTCCTGCTTTCTCTTCAACTCTCTAGAGTCCTGTACTCTCTATTGAGCCATGGTAGGGCACAGACTAGGAAGTTCAGGCTCAGTATAAACTGCTCACACTGGAACCCTACAACTCTTGGAAAACACAATAAATACAGAAACTGCTACTGGACAGCAGACTGCTGCAAGAGTAAGAGTTTACAAGCCATCTACTGAAGATAGTTTGTCATGTATTTTCACATTTCATCTGGGGGTGAGGGAGGCAGAGGGAGAAAGCCATGGATGCATGAATGAAGCAGTAGTGGCCACACAAACTACCTCTCTGCTGGCAACCGCTGCCACTAAAGGAGAAGCTGGAGGAAGAACAGACCCATTGGGTAAATCCACTTACTGCAAGCACCAAAAGGTCCAAATCTTCTGTGAACCATGAAACAGACAAACAAATGTTTGATAGAAATATAATTCAAGAAAATAAAAGCCCCGCTCAGCTTAGCAATGAAATATACTGGTTATTTGACCTGTTGGAGGAATAAATCTGCAGCGTGCATCAATTACATCCAGCCTGTGATGTGAAAAATCTCCCAAAATGGTTCCTGAGGAAGCAACATAACCTTTAACATGAAAAAATTTACCGTATGCTGGGACATTGCATTTCAAGGGTCACTGTTGTTGCAGTTTAATTGCTTGCCCTGTAAGTACTGCTCAGACATTGTCCTACACTGATGTACTATTCTACTCCATGAACTGAGGTCCTGCCAAGCTTAGAGCAATCCTTTAGAAGTCAGCCATTAGATTTCGTCGTCAGGATGCCTTTGAAAGGAATGATGTAAGACCAAACATAAAACCTGGGCATTAAGGAGTGGGAGCACTCTGGAAAATGCACTAGAACATGAATCCACTCATACAGAATTTTAGATAGACTTCTGCAAAAAATGGGATTTTGTCTTGTTATTTCTTTGTAAAGGAGTAGAAGAAAGTGCATGAAATGTGAAAGAAAAATGAAGATTCTTTAATGACATTTGGAAGTCAGTGGACAGCAGGCTAACATTCCACCTCTCACATCAGTTAAATGGGCCATCAAGGTCTGCATAGTCCTGCCATTAATCTCTAGTTGTGTGAGCTCAGGGAAGTGATGGAGATCTGGTAAGCAAGAGCTAGATAAACAAACAAACCCACATACTGAAGCCTTGCTAATGCCATTACAATCTTCAGCATTTTTCTAGTGGCCACTCTGAAGATTTTCCCTCTCTTTGCTCTACCTCCTACTTCATTTCACCTGTTCCCACTCCAGGAAGACCTGCTTCCATGGGTACTATGAGCAAATCCTTCCCAATACATCAGCTAAAGGCAGGCAAACAAGAAGCCCTCTAGCCAGTGCAACCATGCAATGCATCACCTTGCACAGCATCTCTCTTCCTCTGGACTTCTGTAAACTTTCTGGAGAAGAGATCTTCATTTATTTGTCATGTCCAATAGTGAAAGAGAGAATGAGAAGATCTGAAGAGGTGACTTCCATCTAGCTTCCTGACAGTCACAGAAATAATGAACAGTAGTAAAGCTGATTCATGGCAGGAGATGCAGAACAGAGGCTCACACAATTATTGTGTAAGCCTAGGTCTGAAGACAAGAATGCAGAACTGCGTCTGCAAAGCACAGGAGGAACACAGAGATGAAACCTGTTCACTGTTTTGAAACATGTCCACAGAGGTATTGTTTTGCTCTCAGAAGTTACAAAGGAGAAGGAAGCAGGGAAGAAACAGAAACCACATAAAGAAAATTCCCCATAGGTATTTCCTCAGGATTTTTGCAGCTACTCTCTGGTTTGAAATGAAGGGTTTAATTCCGTAAGTTCACAAGTACAACAGATTTTATAAGTAAGAACAGGAAGGGGAGGTGGTTTGGCATCAGGGTAAGAATTTAGGCAAGTATGCTGTTAGTCTGTGATCCAGACACAGAATTAACATCTCATGAATGAATCATGCCATACAGACTGACAATCTGACAAAGCTAACCTGAGCTACACCAAGAAATCAAGTCTCTAGAACTACCTAGTCCTTTGTCTTAATCTGTGCCTGTGTCTGTCACCTTTTCATCCCTGACACAGTTTGTTTATGCAGTCATGGTCTCCAGGCCCACACTGATGAAGCATGGGTGACAATCATTTTGAAGCAAGCAAAAATCCTGCAGCATGGGCTGTCTGAACACATTTGGCTGGTGTCTGTGTCAGAGATGGTTGTGCTCTGATAGGAAAAATCTAAAAAGGCACTGGAGAGTGAAGTATCTGAGAAAGAGACAGAGCCAGATGAGCAAAGTCCTTACATTACTGTTTGTCCCTGAATTAAGCCTAGCTTGAGAAGAGGAGTTGTGTACTAGGGATTAGATTCACTAGAAATAAGAACCATTACAGTTTGTGCATTAAAGGGATCAGGCAGCACCTGTGACCAGCACTCAGAGCATATCAATTCTGCATTTCCATGCCTGTGGCACCAGAGGAAAAACAACGTTATGGCTACAACTGAATCATACTCTTGATGATTCATTCACAACAACCCTAGGGCACAATAAAAAATTGTGGCTTCCACAGTCTGCTGTCTCTCATAAGGGCTGAAATTTCAGACAGCCATGACTTGAGTTCAGATGCATTGCTAATGCATCACTTGTGCATTGCTGTCAGCACGGGGAGGGGAAGAAAGAAAGAAGGAAAGAAAGAAAGAAAGTGAAAAGGGTTTCACATTTGGGCTTTGTGAGGTGAAGGCAGAGGAGATATTCTAATGTGCATCACAGAGCTACACTAAATGACAGCACATACAGGTCCTTGGGAAAAAACACTTCCCCAAACACCTGGAAAAAATGTTGCTCTCAGACCCTTAGCAGAGATGAAGGCTCAGAGGGGAAGAGAAGAGCTACGATAAGCACAGTGTTCAAGGTGACAAAAAGTTCAGGTGTCTCTTTACACAGCCAGAGAGGTTTTCTTTCATCACTGCAAGTGACGTTACAGCACTGGGGACAAAGCCACCCTGCAGACTCACTGTTGTGATCCCCGGTCAGGCATCATGCTTTTGCACTGGACAACAGTAAATCTCAAATAGACCTATACAAGGAACTTTCAGCCCATAATTTGATACATCTAGTTTTCTTTCTTATTTCTCCAAGCACAACTTGTCAGGAGACTGGCTGCAAAAATCTTGATCTGCTTTAAAGAAGTTGCAAATGCTTTCCACAGCCTGCTGTTCTATGTGCAAGCACTGAGCCAGTGTGGTGGGTTTCAAACTATATCCTGTAGAGGGGTGGGTCATTTGTATTGTGACTGTCCATCTTCAGAGGCACTGGCAGCAAAAGGGCGATACTGAAGAGAAAAAGGAACTTGTGGCTTCCAAGAGTAGTAGAGCTGGGCCTCAACTTCTGGCAAGAGTTCCAGGACAAGACTCAGTCATAATAATAATTGTCCAAGATACAACACCTTGCTTTTACTCTTGTGGAAAACTTTACTTTCTGTTTGCTGAGTTCACCTTTCTGTTAGCTGGAGTTTTCTTAGACAGATGCAACTGTGTAGTCCTTTAGTTGCCCATGACACAGCCACTCCCTCCCAAGCACATCTCTCCCACTGCACTTCTACAGCAGGTTCCCAACAATATCTTCTGGAGAAAATATTCCCCAAGATCATGTTTTCTTAAGTTCAGAACAGTTGCACAAGAGATTATCAAACAGTTTAATAGGATGTGGAGTTTGGAGTGGGGGAGTGAAGTGACAGATGAAGGAAAAGGTTTGGGATGTGGATGCAATTTCCAGTATGAAAATAAATAACATTCTGAACTTAGCAATTCAATTCAGTCTTCAAAACTCATGCTCCCTTGAACATCCAATTCAAAGATTACCTTTTGTGGGTAGGAGGGCTGGCAAAGCTTAAGCGCAGTGAAACCCACCAAATACCAATGGGAATGACAAAATCACTCTTAAATTAAATGTGAGCTCAGGCAATGTGGCTCATGTCACAAAACAACTGAGGAATATAATTGTACTCATACTCCCTGATTGCTACCTCTTAAAATAGGAGGAAAGTGGTCTTGGCTGAAGAGATGGGAGTTGCACTAAGTTCATACAGTAAAACAAATTTTAGGCACTCAGCCTTCTATGTTAGAGCAACTTGCTATTTTTCAGCAATAACTAGAGCATCTTGGTATTACTAAGCAATAACTCCTTGAAAATACAGCATCCAAAGTGAAAACAAATAGTTCAGAAATGCAAGGCATCCAGGACTTAATTTTTCTAAGTAACAGAGAAGCAGAATTCACCTACATTTCTGACATCTTCCATTAGTAAGTTTTCTAGATGAGCAATTCATGACACTGAAGAAACGAGATCATTAGAATGTGAAATGAAGGGTGATGGATGGAGACCGTAGCAAAGAAAATAATAAATCATGATCTGAGCTACAGATGTGCAGTTCTGGAGAACGTGGCTTCTTCTGACTCGACTGGATTATGTTAGACCACAGCTTTCTAATTACATCCCTCTGCATTCGTCTGCTGTGAAATTAAATCAGGGATGTAGCCCTCATGAAGGAACTACAACCAAGAAGGAATGAAGAAGTTCTAAATATGCTACTGTATAAATCAACATGGAGTACACATCTACAATACTATGCACAATTGTGATTTTTTTCCACCTTGAAAAGAACATAATAGAACTAGATAAAATAATTTTGCAATTCTGTTGGTTGAGAGTTACAAAGCAGCTTCCAGATGAGAACGAAATAAATAGTTTAGATCTCTGAAGCTTGGAAAAGATATGACTGAGGATGAATACGATAGAAAGCTTTAAAACCATGAATGGTATACAGAAATTGAATAGGGGATGATTATTCATCATTTTTTATACCACCCAAACTAGGAGGCAACCAGTAAAATGATCAAGCAGCAGGTTTAAAACAAATGAAAAAGGATTTTCTAAAATAACACACACTGGAATTGGGGAATTAGATCATGGATTTCTCTGGAGGTCAAAAGTATAAATGGCTTCAAATGTAGTTAGATAAATTCATTTAGGACAGGTCTATCAGTGACTATCAGACATGATGGCTGAGATGGAGTATTTGGCTCAGAAAACGCCTAAAATGCAGATTGCTAGAAGTTAGAAAGATACACTGAGGAATATTCACCCCAAACCTCCTCTAGCAGTGGAGTGAAAAACACACAATAACACTTAAAAGTCTCAAAAGCATCTCACTTTGAAGGCAAGTCTGATCACTGACCCAGGCAGATTCACTGTGCCTGTGGAATGGCATGCCTAGTATCACAGATCACCTTGGGAGTGCCAGCTGGAAAGAGATTTAAGAATAGGATGAATCAATTTCACTGGATTATAGAACAAAGGCAATTATTTGGATTATGCAACTGAGAGGAAAAACAGGTACAGTAATTCTGAAGGAGCTCTGCCATAGACTTTCATTGCCTCCTTGGATCTTGGGAGATTTTTGTGCAGTCTTCTGGGGAAAGGAGGCAAACAACAAAGTGCGTTAATATCTACTTGAAACTTCATTCTGATTTTCTGCTCTGGATTCTGTCCAGTGCTTCCTCCTACAAGGTGTAGAGGACAAACCCAGCAACACTTCACTACTGAGTACTATTTCAGAGAACTAAGCTGGAGATACTTCCTGAGCACTGGCACAGAGGGCTTGAATTCACAATGCAATATGGTGTCTCACGCATTCAAATCATGACTTAGAAGTATAGTCTCACTAAACATCTAGAATTTTTTTTTCTTAGGGCATTTTTTCTTAAGGCATCTGATACTGCCTTTCTTATCCTTCACCTACTCTTTAATACAGGTAAGTACACTATCCTACAGCCATAGTTTAATGACATATAGGAAGAGGGCAAAGGAAACAACCCTAAATGCATCTGGGGGCAAGTTTGCTTTTGGTTGTGGGGGAGACTTTTTAGATAAGTGATTTCTTATGATTTACTACATGCTTGGATTATCACAGATTAGGATGCTTCCCTAGACAACAAAATCCTTTTTCTGATCTCACAGTGTCGTATGAATCACCAAGTACAAAATGTATTCATGCTATAATGATTTTCTGATAATCTCATGACCTCTAACAGAGTGCACAATGCAGCTAGATATGGTACACATCACATTAATACTGCTGACAACTCACTTGACAAGAGGGTTTACACATCATCACCTTTTTCCTACAATACAAGCAAAACATCCCATGCTCATCTGGAAGTTTTTCTTAGCTGTTCAAAGCATTTTGAGGTTAACTATGTTACACTTAAGTGTTTCAACACTACTATCACAGAATCAGAGAAAAATTCATATACCATTGCACTTGTGTTTTTCAGCTTGTCTTTGGCAGCACAGAGAGACCAAACATCATACACACACCAGACAGGTGTCTGTTCCATGCAGAACCCTGCTTGCCCAGTGGAGGGATGACCCTGTAAAAAGTCATCTGTGTAAAGCATCAGCGTAACAGCTCAATTATTTGAGCAATATGAGGAACCTGTACTGTTACTTAATATACATGTGCATCATTTTCCTGATGCAACTTGCCATCGAGCTAGCTTTGTTTTTCTCATTTCACTTCCTACATTCAAAATGTCACCAGCCATCACTTCCCAATAGGCATGTCACGCTGAAAAAGGCCAGTGACTCCCAGACACTAATTTTTTTTCCGGCACATTAGGTGTGTATGAAATCCTTTCAGGCCCAGTGTCTCTGAAGACAATGTTGCTCAGGTCTCCATAGCCTCCCTGAAAGGTCCCTAGGACTGTCTGTGACATATCACGGTTCTCAGTCTCTGCAAGATAGGGTTGTTGCCATCTAGAACTTCATCTCCTCAGGGCCAGTATCTCTTTCCTACCCTTCAGTCTTCACCACTTTGACTTCTTAAGGTGTTTGTGAAGTCTTGACTAAACCTCCATCCCAAGCTCTGAAGTGACAGGGGTCCAGCACAGTCTCACTAGGGGTCAGGCAGTTCAGCAGCCCAAAAAGCCAGTGCCAGGAGCTCTTAATATTGGTATGGCCTCAGAATTCATTTGGTGCTTTTGCCTTCTATTTCATCCTAAACTTGGATAAACAATAACTAGGGTGCCAACCTGGGATCTTTGTTCTCTCACGCACTTTCTTTCTTACTGCATTCTCACTGGATTTGCTTAGGCTGCAAGCTCTAGTGGGACAGAAACAACATCTCTCATATTCTAGGGAAAAGCCAATTCATATTGCCAACAACAATAGGTTGAAAATTTGCAACATGCAAGAATTAGGGAATTAGGTATGACCTGACAGTATTTGGTCACAATATCTGTGACATTTTTCAGAATGATCTGGTTTGGAAGAGTTACTAGCAAAGCAAAGAGACAGCACCCACACAGTGTGATTCCATGGACTCACATCTGCCTTCACTCACAAGCTTCTTGCAGTCATTGTGAAAATGCTGAAATACCTCTTTTCATGCCAAGATCTCTCGCTAGGAAACTGACACTGCGAATGGCATGGACAATGCTGGGTGTAAGTTAACTAGAGCACAAGCTCAGGAGAGCCGGGCTGCAGCACCATGAAGGAGATGACTACCAGGGCAAACACGAATCTGAAGCAAAGTGACAGTTCTTTTCCTCCCAGAACTGCTCAGCTTTGTGTTTTGCCAGTGAGGAAGTCAGAGTGCACACAGAAAAGCAAACATCTAGTGCTCATAAAAAATTGTTACATTTCAGACACATCAATTTGCAAGCATCCTCCCTGTGAACAACTTCTGCTACTTACATTTTTCTTTTAAATGTAATGAAAATAAAACTGTTGCACATTAAACCAGAAGAAGATGCTGTGTTATCTTATTTTCTTCATTGTTGTCCCTGAAGTATCAGCCTCATCATAAACAATCCTTTTGTCCTCCAGGTACACCACAAACAAATATCTGCAGACAAAACCATTTCCAGCTCTTTTTTTCATGAGTTCTTTGCACCCTGTAGTGCATTATCTCTAAAACGTCTTCCAAAGATCAAATCCATCCCACAGTTCCTATAAAAGGTCACGTTTTGCAATGTAGCCTACAGAACGATGACATTTCAAGGATCAAAGAAAAGGTTAAAATATTCCTATAAATCTATTCTTGGGACTTTTAAGTATTTTCTACGCATAGGGAAATGTCATTTTTCTTCAGGAGCAACTGAGGGCTCTGTGATGGGTAATGGGTCTGTTACGTTTTATATGGTGAAAGAAAGATGCACTTCACTCCCCAACTCATGCAAATGAAACCTAATTTAATTTTAAACTTCATTTATTTATTTAGATTTAATCTAAAACTCCCACATCAAAGCAAACAGAAAAACAACAAATACTATTGGGGCCTTAATAAAAAGAAATTGCGGCAAGCCAAAATAAAACTCAGAGGAGCAGCTTCTGCATAATGTTGTAAATTATGGCCTTGTAGAGCACCCCAGCCCGTGAAATCCTTTACTCAGTCAGGCTGACGCCAAGTGAATGCTGAGGATTTAATTCAGTCGCTTAATGCGCTGTAAATCTGAGTTGGCATTGAATTTTGAGATCTGGAGCTTGGTGGTTAGAATAACGGCAGCGAGGTGGAGAAGCTTTTGTGGCGAGAAAGCAGACGGTACCCTCTCTGGGCTCCCAGGAGGCCATTTCCAGGTTCTAAATGAAATGAGCTTATGGCTCCCACTCACTTCTTAATTAGCACTAAATTACACTCACACAGACGGCAGATACTGTACACAGGGGAAAGAAAGTGGCAGGCTAGAAAAGACTGGGAGATAGTGAGAAGCCACAGTTTCCATTCCCCCTGTTCACAGTAGCATGACTGTCTCACCCCTGCTGCTCGGGTCCCTCTGGCTCACGTTACATTTCTAACTTCACACGTTCTTTACTTGAAAATACTTGTAAAAGGGAAACTGAATGGCTCAGGAATCAGAAGGAAGATATAAAACTTCATTGTTTTAGCTGGAATTGGATTTATTCACACCAGTTCCTAGTCAGTCAAAACTCTCCACAACAAAAATCTAAATACTGCAGAACCTAATGGGCTGCCTCAATCTTGGCAGTCTCACCAGTGCCACATGGAGGACCAAACAATCAACCCAATTCCTGCACACCAAGGATAAAACCCATTGGCAAGAGAAGCACTGTGCATTTTAGCATGTTCTGATGTTCACAGTTACAAAGCAGAACAGTTACAAAGCAGAACTATTTAACTCTACAGTGCTGGCATGAAAATCTTTAGGAGTAAGGTATTGAGGGCATGAACCTGATAATGGCCAGAAGAGAAGCTTACCTCATACCTGACCAACAGGAATTCTTCAGAAAGGAAAACAATGTTTCCTCAGTTTCCTTTATGAGTCTGAGATCCCTCTCTTTCATATTTATGGCTACAGCTTAGGTAACTGGCCTCTGCTCCTTCTTGTAAACATTCATGTTGGGCTGGCATCGATGCCAATAGTGGCTTTATGGGGCACCTTAGCAGAGTCAGGCTAAAACCAGGACACCAGGAACCAAGTTTGACAACATTCTGATCACCCACAGAACCTTGCAGACCTATTTGCAGGCATCCAGCACACAGATCACAAATTCTCCAGCTCAGCCCAGACACAACCTCCAAATGAATCTGCAGATGCTTTCGTGTCACACAGACTGTTTTTGTGAATTCCAGATGCTGCATAAAGCCGTACTCAGAATAGCTGAGACCACTGTGACCATGTTCTAATTGTAGTTCTAAATATCCATCTTCTAATCATCTTCAAACTCAGTTACAGGTTACATCAGAGGTTTCTGACTATAGATGGAGAATCCCCACCCCAGGCATCTGCGTCTATCCCCAGACTCTTCTGCATGGCCATATAATTTTCATAATTTATTGAACTCATTCACTGTTGTTTGCTGTTGCTTTTTGTTGGGTTGGTTTTTTTTGTTATTTTCTTCATATTTCCCTTCTTTTTCTGGATCTTCCTTGCTTATTAATTACCAGTCATTGAATCATGCCAGAAGACTTTCCAGACTGAACTGCTGAAAGGTTTATTTTTGTACTTCCTCCTCTTTTCTCATGTCCATATAGCCTCACTTTATCACGCTAATTGTGTAAATTCTGGACATGCTCAGAGTTGCACCAGACTTCCTATTTGTGTCTTTTCCAAATGCTGAAGCATCCAGTTCTGCTCTGTGTTCTCCTTACATGGATAGTTTACACCCACTTTATAATCTAGACAGAACCCCCGCAATTTTTAAAACTCTTGGTCCCATGTCAGATCTTAGTAATCATAATCTAGAGACAGGAGTTAACTGAGCTGTGACTAGGACACAAAGGATTTTTAGCCCTAAGAGCCTCTTTGATATACAGAAATAATTGTACAATGGAGAATGTGTTTGTGCAAAAGAAGTCATTGGACCTAGAAGGACCTGTAAGACCAGGGCTCACTTGTCTTTTGTGCTGTCTAGTGCTTACAAAACATGAGGACATGAACAAAAGATTCCTACCTTCAGCACAGTCCTAATAAAGACTTTCCGCTATTACAAAAATAAACAAAAAACGAAACAAAAAAAGACCCCACACCTTCCCCCACAAAAAAACCCAAACCAAATAAAAAAAACCCCTAAAGTTAAGAAAACTATGTTATTTCAGAATTTCCTTCATTACTTCTGCTAGGTGAATTTGCTCTGTAATGCAACAATGTATTCTGTTCTACTTTCTTAAAATAAACAATTGGTCTGTAGCTTGTCAACAAAGCTCCATTTTCAATCACCCAGAGAGACAAGGCAAAGCACATCTTGCAGCGCTCCTATCGCTATAAGAAGGGTTTGGGGGCACTTCAAGCTGAGAATTTCTTTTGCTTTGCCTTAGAGTGATTTGCTGCCTAAGATGACAGATTTGTGCTGACAATTGGACCTTACGAGTTTAAGGAAATCCTAAAGCAAGAAGGGAATATTTATTGACAAGCTTATGTCTTGCTCTGGATCCAAAATTCTCTTCCTTCTAGACCAGAGCATCCATTAAAACAATGAAAACTGGAGATGATAACACAGTGGCTAACAGGAGAGTGGATGGTGTAAAGGCAGATCACCTTGCACAGCTTGATTCAGAATACTACACATCTGTCACAGAAAGAGTAATGATAGTTTTCTGGTTTCAACAGGACTTGTGGCATTTACTTTTTGTATTGAATGTTATACCTTCACCTTCTGCGGAGTCAGGCTGAGCAGAGAAAAAAAGCACCAACTAGGATTTCAGCAAAGAAAAAACTACCAGGGATGCAATGAAAAGAAAAAAAAAATCAATCTTTCCCTTCTACTAACGAATAAACCATAATCCTACCTGCACATAATGTAGAACATCTTTGAACTTTACAGTGCTTCCAGGATTAAAGGAGATTAATTTTTAAAAAATGGGAAAGATATTAAGATTCTTCAACATGTATAAGGCACAGGCAGCAGCTGAGCTATATAGTTTGAGCTGAGAAGCAATTTGCATTATGTGTGTGGGGGAAGTAGGCAGTTGCTCACCTGTGCTGCCTCATGATCTTTACAATCAACAGACATAGAAAAGACACACTGACAAAGGCAAAAATTTGCAGGGGAATGCAGAAGACAGGCTGCCCTGTCCCCTTCTTTCAGAAAACTCCAAGAATAAATCAAAGAAAGGATGAAGAGAGAGGAAGCGCAGGGAGCTGTCAGCACACTGCAGTTTTCGGCAGTTCAGTTTCCACACCAGGGAATCAGGGATCCATTTCATGAGCTGACCTGACCAAGGAAAATGACAGTGAAGGACAGGGACACGTAGGAGGGTTGCTAGCTTAGAGCTAGTAGTACCAAAGGTCTCAGAACTGGTCTGAATAAATCAGCACAATTAGACCCCACTTACAGTCATTATGTGCTACCACAATATCAATATTTAATAAGAAGCATGATGACTAAAAAATCATTATTAATCTGCAGCTAAGCAATATTAGTGAAAGCAGAGCCTTTGGACAAGACAAGCTATTCCAAGAAGTTACACAGGAACACAAGACCATACTTTTAGAACAAAGACACCTGGAAAATTTGGTACTATAACTGCACATGCTTTGGAGGTAGAGGTTCCAGGGAAGAAGCAGAAGAAACTCAGACAATGTGAAGAACAAGCCCCTAGCTGAGACCATCTTCTCCTTTTTGCTCAGACTCCAAAGACATCATGGCATGGGGTGCGCAGCAAGAGCTCCCTGGAGAGCATGGGTGAGAGAGGAAGGTCCAGACCTACAGGTAGGAGTGAAGGAACTGGGAAGGTCCTCAGAAATGAGACTTAGTTGGAACCTGGAAACCCTTCAAATGCTTTTCATTCCAAGAGTTACAGGGAAGCTGTAGACTTTAGCAACATGAGTACTTTTGGTTCAAATGTAAAATACAGCCCTTATAAGAGACACTCTAAGAAATGCAAGGCTTTAAAATATTTTTTAAAGGCAGAGAAAAGCAGATTCCAGCTAAAGCAATGTCCTTAAAGTGGTTAATGAAATTCTTTAAATTTCTGAGACATGAGATAAAAGACACAGGAGGACGTTGGAAACGAGAAGTTAAATTACAGAACTTCCTCAAAGCAGAGGAAATTGTTCTCTGTAGTTCAAAAGATAAAAAGCATACGGAAACTAAAATAGAGGCTTAAAAAAAGCCTTTTAAGTTGCAGTCGGTATGCTTTCAGCAAGGTACAACTTTCTCACATTTTTATTGTATGTTTGTATATAAATAAGATTTCCTAATAAAAAAGGTCCATTAGAAAACATAAACTTACAAGATTAATTTATTAGAAGAAGAGTTTATAAGAAATTCTGGGCCATTAGAAGTGTTAGTAGCAAGGCAAAAGACCAGATCCAACAGCCAGATGAGGATGGCCATGTTCTCCCCTACCAGGTAACATTCCAGTCTGATAAGAAGAGAGTCAAGACAGAAGGCATCTTGTGTGACAGGACAGCAGCAATTCAACAAAGCACTGAGCACAGAAGGCAGCATGAGCTGTTGAACACAAGCATGGTGCTGCCTGCCTTCAGGCCACGCAGCTGAGGGAGCGTCGGGGGACACAACGCGCTCGTAGGGGGCACAGATGGCACACGCAGTAACGTCTGTTAAAGGGCTTCCAAATGTACAGGCAAATGTCAATGAAGGCACCCTTTGCTTTTATTTACAAACCAGGGAGCTGGGTGGGAGGTGCTGTGTAGTACCTTGCCATATTGAACCTGCATTTGTAGGACTGCACCTCAGTCCTAGGCAGGATGGCGCAGGAAGTGTACTGTTCTTTCAGGGAAGCAGGAGAGGAGACAGCACAGGTTTCCACCCTGGACCACTGTCTTACACTGACAGGTTCCTGAAGACACACAAACTTTCAAGGAAAGGAATAGGTTGTCTGGAGATTAAAGACAAATTGTCATAAAGCTTTAAAGAAGTTCACTCACTCCTTCCTTCCCTCCTAATTTTGTTAGTCTCTTCAATGTGGTGGAGATGAGGCACTGTATCCTGGGCTGGGAACATTACAGTCAGACAGAGAAGCACAGCTACACTATCCTTCACCACAGCTCTGGCTGCCAAGCTGACAACCAGGGAAGCCAGACTGAAAAGCTGCTTGCAGAGACAGTAGACACCTGACAAAAAGTCACCCTGGCTTGGCTGATAAGGCACTGTTGCAGCACACAGCATTCTTCTCAGTTGTCAGAAGAGGTCCTTCCTGAAAAGCTTCTCGCATAAGGGAAGGCATGCGGACTCTCTTTGTTTCAGGGGAACAGAGAAAGCAAAAAGCTGAAAAAATGCATTATGGAAAACCAAGGAATTCTATTATTAAGACAACACCTATAGAATTATAGAATTATAAATGGTTTGGGTTGGAAGGCACATTGAAGAGCATCCAAATCTGAACTCCCTGACATGGGAAGGGACACCTTCCACTAGACCAGATTGCTCAAAGCCCCATTCAGTCTTGCCTTGAACACTTCCAGTGATGGGGCATCCACAACCTCACTTGGTAACCTGTTCCAGTGCTTCACCATCCTCACAGTAAAGAACTTCTTCCTAACATCTTATCTAAACCTACTCTCTTTCAGTTTGAAGCCATTCCCCATTGTCTTGTCACTACTGGAAGGCTGCAATAAAGTCTTCTTGGAGCCTTCTCTTCTCCAGGCTGAACAGCTCCACCACTTTGACCCTGTATACACAGGTGGAGTGGTCCAGCCCTCTGATCATCTTCCTCACTTTCCCCTGGACTTGATCCAGCAAGTCCATGTTCTTCTTATATTGGAGACTGCAGAGCTGGACTCAGTACTTCAGGTTGAGGCCTCATGAAAGCGGAGTAGAGAGGCAGAATCATCTCTCTCAACCTGCTGTTCACATTGGTTTTGGTGCAGCGGTCCAGCCCTCTGATCATCTTCCTCACTTTCCCCTGGACTTGATCCAGCAAGTCCATGTTCTTCTTATATTGGAGACTGCAGAGCTGGACTCAGTACTTCAGGTTGAGGCCTCATGAAAGCGGAGTAGAGAGGCAGAATCATCTCTCTCAACCTGCTGTTCACATTGGTTTTGGTGCAGCCCAGCACATGGTTGGCTTTCTGGACTGCAGGAGCATGGGTTGGGTCATGTTGAGCTTCTCATCCACAAACACCCCACAGTCCTTCTCCTCAGGGCTGTTCTCAATCCATTCTTTGCCCACTCTGTGTTTGCACTTGGGATTGCCCCAAGCCAGGTGCAGAACCTTGCACTTGGCTGTGTTGGACTTCATGAGGTTCACATAGACCCTCCTCTCAAGCCTGCCAAGGTTGCTCTGGAAGTCATCCCTTCCTTCCAGAGTGTCAATCACAGCACACAGCCTGGTGCTGTCAGAGCCTTGCTGAGGCTGCGCTCAGTCCCACTGTCCATGTCACCGACAAAGGTGTTAAACAGTGCCGGTCCCAGTACCAACCCCTGGGGAATGCCACTTGTCACTGGTCTCCACCTGGACATTGAGCTCTTTGAGTGTGACCATCAATTCCCTATCCACCAAGTGATCCAAACAAGTTGTATCTCCATGCATACTACTGACTGAGCTTGTGTTTTGGCGCTTCCACAACACAAGCACTTTTAGAGAAATGCCAAGTCTCCCAGAGTTAGCATTCTTCCTTCCAGAAGCAGGCTGGGCTGTTTTGAAGTACTCTTCAGAACATTTCATATATGTCTCTATATGATGAACTAGAAAAGCCATAACCCAAGATGGATTAAGTTGGAAAAAGATATTATCTACGACTCCACAAACACAGACCTCTTGGCAGTCATATTACAGTACTGGGGAGACACCAGGATGTGGTATGGGACCCTGGCAAAGTTGTGTAACCTACCTCTAATAGCTCAAGTTACACACATGTAGGACTGGATACAAAGTAGAGATTGTTAAAATCAGAAACTAAAGAAGAATGGAACTTTTCTAAAGAAAGACATTATACAACAGGATGAGAATTTGTTCACTGGGTAAACTTGTCCTGAAACTAAAGTAAGGATGCCTGACCCATCATAGGAAGTTAAGGGTCAATAACAAATTAATGGGATCAGTGGCCCCATTAGTCTTCCCATAATGAACACCAGCTCAAATCAAACCTTCTTCCTGAAATACTTGAAGACATTTTATATTGGCAACAAATTTACCTTATTGAACCTAAAATCATATAAAAGTGATTTAAATGTACTGAACTCAAGACACTCCCTGAAATGCAGAAGGCACTTTGAAACAGTACCACAGTAGAAGGTAGACTGATACCATAAATTAGTGCATTAACCTTCAACTCCTGGAGAGCTGAGTGAGGTCACCAGGGTAATAAATTTTGGTGTTGCCCCCACAGGCTTTGGTGGATATTTGCCTGTTGCAGAAGTTACACAGTATGGCAGCAAGCTGCAAATGGCATCATCCGCTCAGAAATAGCACACAGCTGGGACAGATGGGGATAACACAAGCAAAGCTATTCTGAGTTTTCAGCCTTGGAGAAAAGGATGGATAAACAGAAATAGAATATGAAGTTTACAACAATGGAGGATTAAGAAGTGCTGGCAAATTATCGGACATGACATGCCCATATCCTGCTCTGACTTCCTTTCCTTTTCTGGTTTGCAGTTACAATTCCAGCTTTTATCTGATCTCTTTCACACAAAAGCCTGCACAAGCAGTAATGAAACCAGGCTTAACTGTTCATATTACCAAACTGAAATGGCACTTTCATTAAGTCCAGCGAGCTAAAAAGACTGGCTAGCACAAATTACCAGCTGCATTCCTACCTCTCCTGATTTCAGTGATTTCTGCAGTTAAGACACAAAATAAGATGCCTGAACAGCAGCTTGGGAATTACATGTTCAGCCTGCTCATCAAGCAAAACTGGAGGTAGATTTTGAAAATATTTTATTTCCCATGGAGGCACTCAAAAGAAATAGCCAGATTCTCAGTGGGAGCTGGATATTGCCCTCATGTTAACAACTTTTGAAAAAAACTGGTGCAAAAAACAGACTTTAGGGCAAATGTAATACTTCTGGAAGTCAGGTTGCCACTACCAAGATGTGACTATTGTCCAGTGTGACAAAACATCTCGAGCACACTTAAGAGCAATGAGGATATATTTTCAGTCTCAGAAAGACTCATCTCTGTGAAGACCTAGGGCTTCCTGTGTCTTGGTAAGAAAAGGAAGCATGAATTACAGCCAGATTATTGCTTAGGGACTGCTTTAAACTAAACCTATGTTCTCCAGAAACCAAGCACTGAGGGAATTAAACAATAAACCCAAGCAGTATTTTCTCACTTATTATTGATTTATTCCCTTGTGTTGCAGGTAAGGAAAGGAAAAAAAGGAAAAGAGGAAAAGTTAGAAATCCTGGTAAGCAAATATTCCTCTACAGCTCACATGCACTCCTCATATTGGCACGTAGGACAATACCAGCAGTCAGCACCTTGTCACAGCTGTGGTTTTAAGAACAAAAGGAAAGCATGCAGATCAGCTGGAGGTTTGGGATCATGTGAGAAAAGTCTCTCTGTACCACTCAACCTCCTGCCAGACCACGTTCCTCCAGTGGGACCCTGCCACATTTTATAGCGGAAGAGACAATCTATTTCATTGCACACGTGCTCATACCTGTACTGCTGTCAGGACTTCAACATGTTTTCCACCGAGTGCACTTGGTTCTGAACACACATTGAATCTGGCAAAGCCACAGAAAGCAGTGCAACATTTCCCTCTCCACCAAAAATGACACCAACTGTGGCATTGTTGTGTTGGCTTTTTGGGGAAAAAAACCTTTTAAGCTACTCACAACACAATATCTTGCTCATTAGCTCTGGCTAACAGCTGAAGCTCACCTCAACTGTGTTTGCCTGGACACTCTCAGTTCTGTGTATTTTACACCGTGAATTTACTTCAATTATTGAATAGGGAACTCGGGTGCCAAATGTAAAACTAAACTCATTATTCTTCCACAAAGCAATGTGGAGGAGACTGTTGAAGGATGCTGCTACAGAAAGACCTAGGATTACACACAGACTTATGTCCCACAGAGACCTATATGCTAATTCAAATGAGATCTTCAGAATTTTTTACTGAGAATTTCCATTTTCCATTTAAATGCATTGTGACTCTATGTTCTTTGCCAATGAAATTGCTAAAAATGGCATGAAATTGAATGCCCTTCCAGCATACACCACCTCACAAGACTGATAAAGCAAATGCTGATGTTGAGACTAGACAAGATTAAATTCTATTATTTAGAGTATAACAGTTTGTAATTAAGGCAGCACTGGTCTTTGTTGGAAAGGTGAAATGTTTTTGTATCAAATGCACTAGAAGGATCATCAAATTCTATCACTTTTTCATAGCTTTGAATAAAGATTTTATCATATACTAGGGAACTTTCTTTAATAAACACTTAAACTGATAAAATAAACCTATTCATATTGAATAGCTCCCTACTAATCTGCAGATGCCATACAACAGCAAAACCAAGATGCTGAAAAGGACAGAATGGTTCACTGAAAGTTTCTGCTCAAATACAACTCTTCGTTACAAAGAAATTTCACTGGAGATACTGGACACCAGTGCAGCTTTTTAACTGGCTACCAGAGCTGCCACTTGCACATTTGCTGTGAGCACCACACACAGCACACAAACAAACAAGACTATAGTGCTATTTGCTTTGTGATTTGCATTTCACAGGGGCAACAGGACAGGCCAAACAAAGCATTTCCTGAATAACAATTATTTACTCCCAGACAATTAAATCACTTTGGTTTAGCTTGTATTTATATCAGGGTGGGAAGCAATATGCTGTAACTGTTCAAGAACACGGATCCTTACATGGTTGTTTCTGTTTTGTAATAAACCAGAAACCTATTTAACTAATACCTGTTCAAGTAATTGACCTATTATAAAGAAAAAGTAAGTCAATGCACCAAGGTTATGCATCTAAAAGAACTTTACTTTGTTTCTTTCATTTACATTTCAAAGTCGATGTCAATGTTGTTTCATATCTACAAAGACAATTATTTCATGCACTGTCAGGTTACTTGCAAATCATCACAAATACACCAGGGTCTACCAGGATACTGATTTCAAAGTGCATTGATATTCCACAGTCTTCTCCCTCTGTAGTATCTGGATGGATTGGATTCCCTAGTCTAGCTTTCAGTTATTAAACTTTTCCTTCTTCCAGATGAAGAGAATGAATACACAATGTAGATATACTATGTGATCCTTGGCTTTTCAAGGTTTGATCCCTGTAACTGCAGACTGCCTCCAAACTGTGTTGCTCACTTTTACATAGACTGACTTTTGCAGTCTCAGAGCTCTCTGTGAAGAGATGCTCCTGTGCAGGACTGACACACTACAGTAAAAAGCTGATGGTCTGAAGAATAGCACATTCTTGTGCACTATTACTCTTCTCCTCTTTTCATACTGTGTTGCTTCACAGGTGTTGCTTCAGGTAACTGAAGATAAGCTGTCTCAGGCTTACATCAACATTCATGCTGGTACAAACAAAACTGCTTAAAATTTTCCAAGCTGAGTACTGTGTTTCAGTAAGATCTTGTTGTTTGGCTCCTTCTGACTCTTTTGAAAATAATTAGCCACAGTAAGAACACTTATAGTGCTCAAGAGCTGTCCTTTGTAGCTTGGACCTCTAGAAAATGAAGTTGCTTCCTAACATAATTTCAAAAACAGTATTTATTTTAAAATGTTTAAATGCATCTCTTGTGTTATGCAGTATTATTCCACAGATTAAGACTACTTTGTTCTCTGTACAGAGAAAGTGACAGAAGTTCTTTTTATTCAGAGTGAAGAATCTTATAATAAATAATTCTGATACTTGCTCCTTTGCTTAAATTGAATCTCCATTAGATCACCCTAAACAATTATCCATATTCCTCTTACTTTCAAACTCCAAACACAGTTACAGCATGTCTTATAAATTGCCTTGTAGTCAAGTTACACCTGTGTAAGCTTTTCAATGTCTGTTCTCCTAAGTCACTCCCACACCCTCTTTAGTCATCACTGCTGCTTCTCTGCATGGGGTTTTCACTATGAATGCATAAGCAGATACAGATAACAAAGACATTTTGTGTTGTCTTGTAAAGTGCAACAATTGAGCTCACTTATGGGGACGCAGTACTGAAAAAGACCTAGCAAAATTATTTACTTACAGGCCATGACTGCATCACTATGGATAGCTCTGGTATACAAGAATAAACATCTGAGGCTGGTGAGCAGAAGGGGAGTGCACTGACAGCCAAGCTCTGAAATAAGGGCTTGCACAGAAGTCAAAAGCCTGATGGTTTTTGTAAAGAGTTATGATTCTGACCATTTTTCTATTCCCCAGGCAACAGTGCTCACCCGCTATCTTCAAAAAGCAATGTACTTGTTGCATTAACAGTTGCTGTATTGGTTCCCTACTTTCTTAGTGACCAACCTTAGAGATAAGCTTTCCATTTCAAATACCACAGTGAGGCTGTTACAGGCAAGATCTTGACCCGCACACAAAACCTGCTGCAAAAGTCACGTCACACTTTCCTGAAACAACAGCTCAGCACATGCTTTTTCTTTCTGATGCACACATTTTATTCACAAAGATACCTCATGGACCCAATGACATTAAGGAAATGACTTTGGTTTATGGTTGCCACAGATCAGACCCTATCAGGCAACCTTTAGAAATGTAAGCAAGAGAGCTCTTCCTGAAGCCCTGCATCCAATCCCACATGCTGCCCCTTGCTGCAAGTGGATGGAGTAGGAACGTGCACATCACAATGAACTACAGAGCAAATCCTGCTATCTGATGAGCCTTTCCCATGCAATTCTTCCCCCTCCCAGAAAGCCAGAAGCGTAGGGCAGACAGTTCTTAGGGAGGGAGGCCCTTTTCAGTCTAAAGAGAGCCCTTCCTCAAGCACTGCTTAACAGGCGGACAACTCCCAAAATTCAGCAGTAGGAAACACTTTACCTTTAACAAGCTCCAGCCACTCTAACCAGATTGTCAATAAACAGAGCATATTGCACAGATGGACTAATAATGCAACCCTAATTCAATTGCCTACAACCATCTTCTGTGCACACTCTATTAAAAGCAGCCATTCGGCTTGCAGCAGCTCAGAAACGAGGACAGGGTCCCCTTCTGAAGGAGAGCAGGGAAGGGCACTGACTTTGATCAGCTGGCAGCTGTGAGGCAGCTCCCCCAGCACCACACTGACAAGTTGCCTGTAAACCTCACCCCAGTGGGTGATGGCCTGCAGCCACCTCAGTGGGGAAAGCAGCTTGCTCTTTATCCTTGGCTAACTTTTCAGCTGTGTGGCTTTTAAGTGACTCAGCTACCTGAACGAGAAGTCTGACAGCCTCACCCACCATCCTGCATCAATATCTGTACCTGAAGAGATAATTCAACAGCAAACACTCAAGCTCTGTTAACCTGCGTTCTCCTCCTTGCCCTGTTGTCCAAGTAGCCCACAAAGAACGAAGGCTCCCAAAGAAGTCGGTGTCCCAGAATTATGGTCAGGTCATGGTGTGACTCACTGGTCTTTAGCTTATATTCAACTTCTGCATTGATTTCCATATGCTTGCTTTCTCTCAACACTAACTAGGCAGCAGTATGAGCAAGGTTTAGGTATAGGAAAGAGTGATAGGAACTAAAACTCGCTGGTATTATTTTTGAAGTTTGTTCTACCTATTTTAAAGTCAGACTGCCAGAAGCCACAGGCTGATGCATAACATTCTTCATTATCTTTTGCAGACAGTACCTTTGAAGTGCACAAGATTCAAATCAGTTGCAAATAGGGGACCTGAGGCCCATTGACAGCCATGCTGCTTGGGGCCAGGAAAGTCCAAAGAGTTGTATCATGCTTCCATCTGCACTCCAGACTGAAGGGATGTAACACAGGCCACGAAGAGTCTGGCTCTATTTCCAAAAGCCATTTTCCTGTCTGCCCTGGATTCAAAGTCAGAGCTACACAGTACCTGACACAAAGTACACCACCACAGCACACATGCACAGTGAGGACTGATTAGAAGAAGAGTTTGAGAAGAGCTTTTCACGTCATTTGCTGTTTGTGCTTCCTGCCTTGCTGTGAGAGCATCCCAGAGCCGCCATGCCTCTTCAGAGAGGAATGTATTTATACAGAGCCATGACAATTTTTTCTTCTCCCTTAATCTCCTTTCAGGAATTGTCACGTGGCCTTTGCAGTCTGCCCCCTCTGAGCATCCTCTTCTCCTCTCTCTGCTCCTGGATGGTGTGAGTATCCCTAGGAGAACCCATAGCTGCTGAGCACCCCTTTGAAGTTAATACAACTGGATGGTCTGTTGTGGCCAGCTGGGATCTATCCACTCCATGCTCATGGCCAAAAGCTCTCTCTAGCCCATGGCTTAGTGGGATTAGCTAACTTTCCCTACCTCATTTTTAATATGTAATTTACTTTAGCATTACCCTGGGGCAAAAATTACTGAACGTTGCCATGGATGTCATCCAGGGTAAGGGCTTGGATTTTTGCTGCAGCTGTCTTCTCCTCTGACATCTTGACAAGCTGTTGGACAGAACTGGTTGAGAGCTAGCAGCACTGTTTGCACTTCCAAGAGCTCTTTCATAACAGCCACCCACAAGAGAAAAGGCCAGTGGATGAGTAACTGAGCAAGAAGAGATTTTTATGTTAATACAGCCATGTCCGTGTGTTTTTTAAGCAGCATGTTCAGGAAAAAAAAAAGAGGCTGTGCATTTACAACCTTTTGAAAAAGCAGCTGCAATAGTAATGGAAAACTCAATTTAGTCAAAGAATTCATTGTGATAATAAAAAAATTAGTTGAATCCAGTGCCTGTGATAGCCTCAATAAACCGAGCTAGAACTAAGCATAATGTACACAGAGAGTTCTCTCAAGTCCTGCCAGCTCCTTCCAAAGGGGGGACTGAGCACTAAACACCATGTTTTAAATTATTAGGGCTGTCCAGATACTACCCCACTGCTGACCTAACCTGAAGCAGTACTCCCTTTTTTAGCATTAAAAAAACCAGGGAAAAGTGTAATTTCAAAACAGGTGGCATGGAAGGAGAAAGCATTTAACAAGTTCTAGGTAGAGTCTTTCCAGCTCATTTCACCTGTGATTCATGTAAAGTCTGAGATTCAGTGCTGTAATTCACTGCAATACTTATGGACCTCAAGCTGGTTAAAAATGAGCAAAGATAGAGATGTCTGACAGACAGGAATTTAGCTGACTGATCTTGCATGCAGATAATGAGCCAAAAAAAAAAAGTTGTTGCAAAAAGGAAAAATGTCTATCAAAGTCCAAGTATGCTAATTATCAAGAATTTAATGGAAACTCACTTCCTGACAAATTGTATGTTAGCAAATGAGACAGACAGCTGAATATCTTAATATCAGGTCTCTCTGGGGGGAAAAAAAAAAATTAAAAAGATTGTTTTCTTCATTAAAAAAAGAAGTCTCATTGGAAAAGTTAGCTGGGACTAGATGAGCTCTTGGGAAATAAGGCAATGCACTGCTCATTTCAAGAATGGATGATGATGCTTCTAACAAAGACCTGCAGCCAGGTCCATCCTCCCATAATAACCCAATTAAAGACTTATCAATCATGCAAGGGAGACAGACTTGTTGAAGAGAAACAACAGATAACATGACGAGTGAGCTAGGCCAGCTGACAAGTACTACAGTGAGTCAAGTCTAAGAGAAAAGGGAAGTTCTGAACACCAGTGAAGTGATTAGAGAGAGCCAACCTCTCCTGCTCCACGATGTTGACAGCACAGGTTACGCTGACTGAACTGACTGCCAGAGAACATGCAAGACTCGCTTTCCTTTTATTAATTTCTTCTATTGCTTCACAAAGTCCTAAGTAAAGGGCATTTCATTCTGTGCAGACACTTAGGAATGGGTTCTTCAGAAAGTGTGACTGACCAGGCTTCTACACTCACAGCTATGGATAACCTTGGAGTTCTGCAAGAAGAGCAAACAGCTTGATGAAAATCCCATTGCTCAAGAAACTAGCTGTATTCATACCAATAGCTCTGAATACAGTAACACTTGGTTAAGTCTACACAGCTTTTCAAAGGTACAGTCAGAAAAGGCTCACTAAGTTTTAAACAGATTAACTTAGAAAGAAAAGAATTTTAAAAATCACCCCCATTTGCTAATTTATCATTTGGTCACTGCAAAGTTTCACAATTCATAAACTCACATAGTATTAGAGACTCACAAGGTACTGTGGTTTGGGTAGCGATTCAGAAACTATCAGGTTCTGCTTTGTGGGTGGTGGTTATCAGTGGGAAAAGTAAAGTAAAGTAACACAAATCCAGTAATCCTCTTTCACGGGAAAGTGAAATCAACCAAATTACCTCCAGCTCGATAAGAATACACATACAAGAATCTATTCCAGTTTGGTGGACACAGATGGGCTAGGTCATGAATCAGAGCCCTCAGTTTGAATTCAATGTTGCCCCCTGAACACTAGCCTTCGCTCGCCTGCACCTGTAGCAAGAAGCAGGAAAGATGCTGCAGCAGGAAAAACCCCCAGGAATTTGCATTAAATGAAGAAATCCATAAAGTAGTAGCTCTTCCCACCCTATCACTGGCCAGAGACTTCCTAAAAGCTCAACAAGACTGACAATGCTGGTAAAGGGCAGATCCCAGAACAGCAATTGCTTCAGAAACTTTCTGGGAACCAGCAAGCTTTAAAAGAAGCATTAGACAACATCTAGAAATTTTGACTAACAAACAACTTCATCCCTATTGACTAACACTTTAGTTTAACAACTTTAACTAACACTTTAGTTAAACAACTTTAACTTGTTATCTCCACACAACAAATATGATTTGCTAGAAGGAACTGTAATCCTCTAACAACCAGTGTTAAGTTTCTGTTCAGTTGGGCAGTTTTAAACCAATTCGTAACTGTTCACTTTCATATGTAAAGATAAGACCACCCTGGGTTTCATATTTAGACAACGAAATACAGTTTTCCATCTGAGATCAAAGACAGGGGTTGAACAAGGAGGCTGTGAACATGGGGGTTAGAAAGTGCTAACGTCCTCAGAAGCAGCTGTCCTGGATGTAAAGCACCAGAGAGACAGAAAACACCATCAGCAACTCAGATTAAGATGAGTACATCTAAAGTCTCAGTCACAAACATCTCCAGCTGGCTCACAGAATTAAATGGGGGATTTAATTGGCACTATTGAAGCAACTGCATTAATTCTTATTTTCAAGGACAGTGATAAACCTTCAATTTCACATATAGCAAGGATATTAACCAGAATATTTCACTGTCTTTAAAAGGAAGGCAGGACTGTGACTGCAGAATAAGTGAAATCCCACACCTGCCACAGGAAAAGGAAAAACTCCTATTCTATAATTGATCACTCCTTCCTCTGAGCTCAGGAAGATCCATTCTCTGTTTATCAGTTACTATTAGTCTGTATTCACATGATCCACTCCTCCTCTCCTAATCCTGCCCTGCTATGTTAGCTGCCAGCAACCTCTTTTGCAGGATGTCAGTGTCAGGGCTGGCCCGGGATCACACTGTGAGGTGCCAACACTCAGCATTGCAGCTGAACTGCTGAGACATGTATGGTGGGATGGCACATAACAGAGCTGGTTTACTCTGCCTAATGCTGCAGGAAATCTTTGGGACATCTCTACATTCTGTAACTTATGGTAACAGTACTGAAGTTACTAAGAACTAACTACAAAAGCCTCTAAAAAACCAGCACAAATCCAATGGCCTTCTAAGGCACTCAAATGACAGTCAGTATTTGATTTAAAAAACAACAAAAGAAGGCAATTTATAGTTTATAAACCCTAAATTCCAGTGGTCTCTGATGTGTGACAGAACAAACATAACACCATTATACAAATATTTAAGAAGGAAATAAACATGAGAGAATCCAGTTGAAACTGCAGAGAGATGCATATTGTCATAGCCAGATTTGCTGAAATCCAACCAGAGCACCAGGTTTCAACAGTTCAGCTGTTTTTGAAAAGGGACCAGAACATCTAAGAAGACCTCAGGATCCAACCAGACTAAGAATGGTGCTTTGGATGTACAAATATGAGGAATTCTGAATAGTAACATTTTGGCAATCCTTACATCTGAAGTCAGTTACAAATCCATCTCCAGTACCAAAGTTCCTGGTAGCAGACGAGTGCTGGAGAGATAAAGCTATCCCTACCACATACAAGTACTTTGCAACATCAGTGTGGCACTAACCATAGTTCAGTCCCTTCCATCACAGCCCAGCCTTAATGTCTGGATGAGGGGATCCAGTGCACCTTCAGTAAATTCATGGATGACACCAAATTGTGTGGGAGTGTAGATCTGCTGGAGGGTAGGAAGGCTGTGCAGAGGGATCTGGACAGGCTGGATTGGTGGGCTAAGGCCAGCTCTATGAGATTCAACAAAGTGAAGTGCTGGGTCCTGCATTTGGGTCATAACAACCCCATGCAGCACTACAGGCTGGGGGAGGAGTGGCTGGAAAGCTGCCCAGCAGAAAAGGACCTGGGGATGCTGGCTGATAGGAGCTGAACTTGATCCAGTGTGTGTCCAGGTGACCAAGAAGGCCAATGGCATCCTGGCCTGTGTCAGCAATAGTGTGGCCAACAGGATCACACAAGTGATGATATCCATGTACTCAGTACTGGTGAGGCCACTCCTCAAGTCCTGTGTCCAGTTGTGGGACCCTCACTACAAGAAGGACACTGAAATTCTGTTGCAGGTCCAGAGAAGGGCAGTGAGAATGGTGAAGGGTCTGGAGCACAAGTCCTTTGAGGAGTGCCTGAAGGAGCTGGGGTTGTTTAGTCTGGAGAAGAGTAGGCTCAGGGGAGACCTTACTGCTCTCTACAACTACTTGAAAGGAGGGTGAAGCCAGGTGGGGGCCAGCCTCTTCTCCCAGCCAAGCAGCAACAGGATAAGAGGACATAGCCTCCAGCTGTGCCAGGGGAGATTCAGGCCAGACATTGGGAGGGATTTCTTCATAGAAAGGGTTGTTAAACATTGAAATGAACTGCCCATGAAGGTGGTGGAGTCACCATCCCTGGAGGTGTTCAAGGAACAACATGACGTGGCACTTAGTGCCATGGTCTAGTTGACAAGGTGGTGATCAGTCAAAGGTTGGACTCGATGATCTCAGAGGTCTTTCCAAGCTAAATGATTTTGTGTTTCTGTGATGTATTTGAACATAAAGGGAAAAGTTTTCAAAACAGTGACTATAAAAAGAAGGTAGAAAACAAACAAACAAACAAAGAAAAAGAGCAATGGAGCATGGCCAAATTTCAAAGGTCACATTAGAATTGTATTTCTTAACAAGTTCTTCATCAACACAGCTATTGCTCAGGGTGGCAGGGATGGTGACACACATGAGGGGACACACAAATCCTATTTCAGATCAGAGGTAAAGACAACTCTCCACTCTAAATCTTGCTGATGTGCAAAGTTGCTGGAAAGACCAACATTTAATGAGACCACAGCTTCCCTTGCAGTTTCCCAGCGTTACCCTTGGGCAGCTAAAGTGCCTGTTGAGTCTTCCAGAGACTCTCACACCAAATGCCAGCATCAACCTGCTCCCAAAGCCCCTCCTCCTCTTTGAGTGATTTTGAAGGAGTCTCTGCCATGGAAAGGAGACTCTGGAAAGAGCGAGCTGACTCTAAATGGTGCATGCAGTGAAAATTCAGGGACTGACATTTGTCTGTACTGGCCTTCCCAGGAAAGACTAGCTAGCAGGCAGGACAGTCCTGTGGTCAGTGGAGATTTGCAGGAGTACAAAACACAGATTTATGTGTACTTATCTATGGCTGAGGTTGATGTGTTGCCTAGTAATAATGTGCTAGACTGGGTCACAGATGCATTCAAGTGGTTGGACGCTTAGATAAGCAAGATGATAAGTGTTCTTTCAGTAAGTAAACCTCCCAGAGCCCACAAGAAGGTAGACTATACTCTAGCCAGAGAAACAGATGGCTTCTCTCCACCCAATATTCACCTCTTCATCCCCAGTGTGATCTCTGTGTCTCCATGGGCCATGCACATGTCAGAATAAACCTTCTGCCTTCTTAGTAGCCAAGAAAGATGGGTTTGCTTTCATCTTTCATCACAAATTCCAAAGGGAGACAGGCAAAAGGGAGGTGTAGGGAGAGACAACATTTTGACAGTATGCAATAATAAAAAAAATGACAGAAGCCACAGACAGAGGAGCAAAGAGCCTCCCTGCTTCCCATGCACAATCACAGATGAAAGGGAATGGATGACAGATCAGGCAGCAGCAGGCTGCATGCAGAACAGACAGTGCACTGCCTCGTTCCACTGGGACCACCAAGTATTGAAGAATATGCATGCAGTTGCTACATCAGTTCCAGGCTTTTCCTGAATTCTTAGCTAGCATGGATAAGGACAGTTGGACTTTTTCTGATGTTACTGTAAAGGGTAATAATCTAGCTTTAAATTACCTATGCTATGACCACATTTGGACTAGCTGACACTCTGGAAAAAGCAATCCCCCTGCCTCCATCGCAAAGTGGGTCATTAATTAAGGATTTTCCACTCTCCAGACTGTACCTGCAAAGTGGACAAGTGATTTTGCTGCAGGGCAATATTCAGCACAGTGACCCATTAAACCTACTTAGCCAGAACAGACTAAGTAGCAGTTGGAATTTACAAATGGAGCAAGACCTTCAAGGACTTTGTGGGTGGCACAGGAAAATCCTAGCATCCATCAGCTGAGATCCACTGCTTCATTTACATTTCACAGCTGCCTAGTAATTTCTAGCACAGAAAACATGAAATAGCTGTTGAAAGATCCAGTCCAGTTCTCAGGAGATAACATCTGCACCACATTACTTAGTAGAGAGGCCAAGGATGAAACTTCCACTTAAGGAAATCTTCACTACGCAGGAAAGGTAGAAGAGCATGAGACAGGTATCAGTACATGCAGCTACATTCATTTCTTCTGGAAAAGCAGTAGAGTGTGGGGCAGGTGCAAGTACATGCACCTGCCAGGTACACTGCTGCTATCAGTTGGTGTTTGGTGCGCTGGTTCCTTCTTTCTCAAAACAGCTTTGAGCTGCTTTGGAAAAAGGAGATGGAAAGAAGGTTTTAGGACTGGCAAGGGATGGTGTGAGGGTTAGTTATCTCACAAGAAATTTCTCATTCCTTCTTAATCCAGTTAAGTGTCCCCGCCTTGAAGCATCTTTCAACCGCCCCAGCTCAAGGGCTGTCAAGGTGTCCCTTGAGTCCTTCCCCTTTTCCTGCCTCCCACTCTATTTCTGTGAGCATTATCACTGCTCTCCTCTCCAGTGCTTGTGATATCAAACTTCACTAACTTTTCTCATCCCCTTCTTCTACTTCAAATCCAAACTTTTACCAGCCCTTTTCCTCTTCCTCATGGAAACAGTATCCTGGCCAGAGGTGCTGTCAAAATAAGCACTGTTTGCTGAAGCCCCGTGGAAAAGATGGGATCAGTACATGCCAGGACGTGTGCTCAGTCCATCATTATGCAAGTCAGTGCTGGAGACATTTTGTTTCAATTTGCTTCTCTTCAGGGCCCAAGGATGTGCTCACTCATTATACTAAATGAGGTGGTTTCCCAGCTTGAAAGTGCATTTTTTTAAAATCCTACTCTGCTTAATGATTCTTTTTGTTAATTTAAAATAGATTTTTAGAATCATTCTTTCTGCTGGTAAAGGACCCACAGCAGTGGAAACTGTGTGTGGAGCTTCAGCTCCATGTAATGCATCCTTAATGACTCAAATATTTACTTGAAGAAACTTCTCTGTATATGTACAGGTGAGATGTATTTCACACTCCTGATTAACACAGAATGTCATCCAGCACAGGAACTGTGAAAACTTTTCATAACAGGAAGCAAAGAATTAGAGATGTTGCATAGAGCACTGGAACCTGCAATTCAAACTCATGCTGTCACAGCGTTGCAACAGGTATTGCAGGTGACAAGTCTGTTGCTCAGGATCTGGCTGTGAGGGAAATATAACCTCAGAGATCACTTCTTAAAGGTCACCAGCTGCGAGTCTGATCAGTCTGCTGATGTGCACTGATAAGGCACAGGTGTCAGGGAGAGTCCAGATGTCAATGCAGGCCAAATGGCTTCCCCACACCTGGCTTCTTCCAGAAGAAGGTCATGGATGTGCCAGCCCGTGTCTTTCCTTAGACCTGTCTTCAGTGAGGGCAGGGACTGCTCTGCCCTGGTAAGGGGCTGTTCCAATAGACAGTCCTGCTGCTCAGCCACTCCCCACAAAGGCTGTGGGGCCAGGGAGATGTGCTGGCACAACCACAGCTCTAGTAATAATGTGCTAGATGGCCACAGAAGAGCCCAAATGGCCTCAGAAGAGCTGCTTCCTCAGACCTGCATTTTAGGATGAAGCTAGGTTAAGATGAAAGCTGATAAATTGCAGGAGCAATGGAACTACCTTCATCTTACCTCAGGAGAGCTTGTCCTGTGCTCTCCATGCTTGAGGGACAAGCCACAGACTGCAGGGCATTAACTGCTGTGATGATAATTATTGCACATACAGAAGGAGGCATTGGAGACACTCTCCTCTTTGCTAACAGGGTTGAATGCTATTAATAGTTAAGCCATATAAAAAATGGATTTTGAACTG
This sequence comes from Ploceus nigricollis, assembly GCA_013399945.1. Taxonomy (NCBI): domain Eukaryota; kingdom Metazoa; phylum Chordata; class Aves; order Passeriformes; family Ploceidae; genus Ploceus; species Ploceus nigricollis. The sequence continues at coordinate 2,296,153 of VXBC01008934.1, read as the reverse complement.
GCAAAAGATGCAGGAAGACAATCCATATAATGAGGTGTTTGTGCCACAATTTTACTCCTCTGCTTCCCTGTTGCATTCACTCCATGGGTTTCATCTTAGAACACAGACAAGTCCTTTGGACCGGAAACGGTCTTGTCATAAGCAAGTAAAGCACACACAACACTCACCTGAACTTGGTGCCACCAGGTCCTATCTGATACAAGCCATAAAATCTTAAAATTTGAACAAATCTGAAATAATATCACAGCTAGTCAGCATCTAGCATACATCCAAAACAAAAAGACCTGAGAACCAAGCATGTTTAGGCTCCCTGTGGGGGATAAAAAATTGGGAACTCCGTGGGAATCAATACATGACAAACGCTTAAGAGCCCAGAAAATGCTAAAATCGAACTGAAGTAGTGAGAGACAGGAGACTACTAAGTGACATTCAAACTGCATGCGACAGACACAATATTCCATTAATATGTAACAATATTTAAATAGTCGGTTCAGTGAATATTTGTCACCACTTGAATAACCATACGTTCAAATGTAACAGCAAAAAATACTTGTACCCCTTCAGGTTTTAATGGGAGATTTGTAGGGTGATAATTCTCTCTTGGCCAGCTAATTTAATCCTTGGACTAACAAGTGTTCAGCTCACCTTCCAAGACTTGTATTTCCTACAAGCACTATCTGCTTTTACACATGAAACTGGAGCAATAGTTCAAATTATTTACTCTACCTTTCAAAGGGGACTGTGTTTTAAAAAGGGTTGAAGTACAGGAGTGTAATCAGGAGCACTGCGACAAGTTACCTTGTTGAAAGCGCATGGCTCACAATATTCCTGGGCAGCTGTTCTTCACTTCAAAGTGGAACCTACAGTTTGTACCTCAAAGCTATACCATATAAAGCTAGATTTCCTATTGATTGCTTCTGATAGAAATGGTAAGCACTAGAGCTAGTGCTAAAATTAACCAAGCTGCAGCAGTTGGCTAATTTTATTAAGTTTGGGTACTGAAAAGCCCTGAAGACTTATAGAGTGGACTTCAATATTTCTATTTAACAATTGGAATCCCTTACTGTCTCTCCTAATGTGTTTGTGCCTGTTTAATCTTCTGTAAACTCTTATCTCTGCCCTTCTGATGCATACAGAGTACATTTGAAGACGGCAGCAAACAGAAATGAAAATTCATGGTAAACAGAATTCAACACATCCCTTGAAGGAAACGTTTGCTGCCCACAGTCTGCACTGAGTGCAAAACGCCACATTGTGCAAATGGGGGTTCACAAACACCAAGTCAGACTACAGCAAAAGCCCCACATTAAAGCCTGCCTCAGGCAACCATTTATTATTTCATGATACACCTCTGAAAAACACTGATGAAAAAGATGTTATCAGTTTTGCCACACGTTCAGTTTTTCAAAGTCAATTCCATTGTCTAAGCAAAACTGGGCATGTTTCTGGCTGTTGTCATGTGAATTTTCAATTCATAGAGTAAGGGGAAAGAAAATAATTTTGTTGCTTTGATGAAGATGCCTTGCACATTTTGACAAACTCAAGTCCCTCCAGGGTGCTTACTGGCCATGAAGCTCTTTCATATCTCATTCATTATCAGAGAGAGACAGGAAAACACTTCCTCATTTCTCTTGCGAATGAGTAAATTAGTGAAAACCACAGAGACTCAGATTCATTAAAAGTGATGGAGTGAGACTGGCTGCAGCCGCTGCACAGTGGGGACCGTGCTGAGCTGACTCAGTGCAGCCTGCCTGGCAAATGCAGGTAAAAAGATTAACTGGAAATTCCTCTCCTGAAGCACTAACTGCCTACTGCAGCCAAATTCCAAGACAGCTTGATGCTGTAAAACCTGAACTCAGAGCCCTCAACTCAAAAGCTAGTTGAATGTGTCGTGTTCCTCAGCTCCATCACTGCACAGATTTTAGATGCCCATATGCTAGACCTGCATTTCCCTGCTAGTTTCAAGCCAATGCTATTACCATCACCAACTGTTATAGTTTCTACTAAGTGACAGCCGATGGCTAATATTTCTGAAGCATCTTTCCTCTCAAGTTTGCCAGGAGAAGAAAAAGCCCCTAAAACCCTGGGGATTAACTTCAAGACCAGCTGTCTCACATTACAAAGCAAGGAAATGCTTGAGATGCAAGTGAAGTGGGACAAGCCATTTGAATACAAGCTAAGCCAAACCTCTATCATTCCACTGAAAATTTGCTAAAAACTGATTTTCCTGAGATTTTCACTGTTGCTGTGTACCTCCATGATCAACAGCATCACAAGAAACAAGAATGAAAATGCTGATGGCAGTTCAAACTCCTGCCCGTGTGGTGCCTGGGCTTGCCTGAACAGAGTGGCAGGAGTGTCACTGCCTGATAAGGTTTTGTGTAAATTATGGGTCATATCTGCTAGTTTTCACTGGTGATGCTCACAAGAGCAGGATAATGGCTGATAAAACCTTATGTTACAATTATATGCGAATACCCTGAAATCCACAGGGAGAAGAATCAGAGTGAACTGTGGGTTACAGCAGCAGCCTTTAATTTCAGAAGCAGGAGAGCAAAGGAGGAGGAGTAATTGGAATCACTCTACTCTACACCATAATGTCTTCACACCAGTGGACAGCACGATGCATACCAGCCTCATAACTATGTTCAGCCTTCAAGTCAAGCTCTAAGCTCTCTGCCAGCAATAACTGATTATCTGGCAGTAGGTTCAAGAGAAGCCTAAACCTGGCAGTAGAGGGACTGCTGCAGTCTGTGACTTAAGCATACCCTAAATGATTTCTAAATGTGGCACGCTATCTATGTTATATTTGACTCAATCTACTGCTCCAAGTCTTTCAGTTTTATACCTTTTTCTTCATAGCCCCTGCTGACCTCAAAGACGGCAAAATCAAGGCACTGGCAAGTTATTTATTCAAGTGTAAGTTTTGATTCCCATGATGAGTTTTAAAAAAATCCACATGGATTAGATTGTCATAAGATCCTCAACCAGGTGGCATAACCTGGTTTGGATGACTTAACACAACTGACTTCCAGCTCTACTTAGCTCAAATTTCCAGAAAATCTGTCTTCCTACTGAGTGTGATAATATATTGCACATGCTCCTTTTCCAATGCTTTCTCTCAGAGAAAGCTCTGATCCTTTTGTAAGCTGTTCTCTGGGGAACTCTATCACCTCATGAAGCTCACATATCACAAACTCAGGAGTCATGGGCATTTCACAAATTACTGGATCAGAGATGTGAAAACGTGAGATTTTGGAACATCCAGCATACAACTCAGCCACCTAGGTCCTGTTACCAGAGTATCCATTATTCTGCTATGCTAACCTCCATGGAAACCAGGAAATAACATCCATGCTGAGCTGTGTGCCAAGTCAATCCTCAGAAAAACACATGGAATGGCAACAACAGTCAGAGGAGAATGAGGTAGAAACATGGTAATCTCCTTTTCTTTTTTCACAATTCAGCAATACAGCCAGCCTCTGAGGTGGAAGGGTAAGAAAATATAACCCCAAGAGTCTTGCCACTACTGGGCATCACAAGAGATGAGGCAGTACTTTCTTCTATTTTTGAGGTAATTAGAACCTTTTTCTCATGGAAAACTAGTAGGCACAATGCTTCTCGTGAAAATAATTCAAACCACCCCTTCTCCAAGATGACTGATAAGACAACAGTACAGTCAAGCTGACATGCAAGTGGGTTGGGATATAATGGGGAGGGAAGAGAGGAACAGCTGCTCTCTGACAAGATGCCTGATGTATGCTGCCAACAAAACAACGCCAACTACAGATAAGTCATCTCAAATAAGCAGATAGCAAAGCCATGAAGGCTAAAAAAGCTTATTTTCAGGTGGGAAGACAGAACACTGCATGATGTAACAGGTATGATGCTGCCCACAATGTGTCCATGAATATACCTCTGGCACATGCAATGCTGTGCAACTCCCAGACACGCTACATGTCCTCTTACGAAATACATTACTTTGAGCTGCACAACCCCAAAACCACCTTTATTTCACAGCCCACTTCCAGTGTTCTTCTGTGCAGAAAGTTAGTCTACATGAGTTACTCGCTCACCACTACTCAAGAGATATATGGGCTGCACTTCCATTTCATGTTTGGAAGGAAATACTAATTCTGAATTATATATAATTTCTAAATAAATGCTATGCTGAAAAGCAACATTTCACCCTTAGCAGAAGTACTTTTCTCAGACAAGGTTGTCATAAAACAGCTGCTGTGTTCCTTTTGAGAGGCAGCTATACTTCAGCAGTGGGAAACTTGACTCCCACATTGTCAACAAAATTGTGGCCTTGCTCCAAAGTGTGGTGGTGTCCTTATGAGGCAGATCTAGGGGAATATGGAGCTGTTCTGCTGATTCAAGGCAACGTCCCCAAAGGGAAAAATCATGTATTTCTGGAAAAAATGTCAGATGAATGCCCATCTCTTGGAGCTTGCTGACTGACAGAAATGGGTGTGCACATCTGGGGCCACAGGTTTCCTTTTGTCTAACCAAATCCACCTCAGCTCTACAGAAAGATGCCAATACACACTGGGAGGAAACAATGTATCTGAGTGATGCCGAGTCTCTGCACAACAAATATGATGCAAGAAGTGAAAGATAGGAAAGAGGGTGAAATGAGAGCAATGTTTGAAACTTTCAGGCATAAAAGAGTTGGTAAAAGATGAGTTATTTCCTCTTTTTGCTCCTGTTACAAAGAAAGCAAAAACCACCAAATTTGTTTAGAACCAGTTGGATTCAGTGACTGTACCCCACCTCCAGTATAATCCACCAGGATTATGGAGATGGCAAAGGGCCCTGAGCTACTACTGGAAAGCTGCTGTTTAACCTCCTAGCAAGGACTCAGCTCTTCGTTTCTGTGCTTTTGCAGGCTTGTGTTAGATGCATGTGTAGCATCATTTTCTGCTTCACAAATAACGTCTGTACTTGAAACTTCTGCTTATTTACCTACTTGAAGTGCTTAGCCTCTGAGAAAGCCCTCATACACCACACAGACCAAACATTTCATCTTTCTTTGTTATTGCAGGACATTTAACAGAGAAGCATAGTGTGTGAAAGAGGGAATCTCGTGTTTGCCAATTCATACAATTGACCCATTCAATCTTGTCTGTTTCCAACCCTCCAGCACTCAGGCTTATACATAAAAAACAGAAACAAAAGATAATTCTAAATCCAGCATTAAAAAACCAAATATATACACTGGGGCCAGTTTGCTCAAGATTCACTTCTGAGGGATCCTCACAGACATGGACAATGCTATTTCTTTTTAATTCTCTGGTCAGTAATGAAAACCGGGACTGTCAAGAAATACATAATTCAGCTTTAACCCAAACTCAGTGACTTCATGCTAGGCTTTTATAAAGAAATCAGCCAAACAATTACAGAGTAACATTTAAGAACTAAATCTATGTGTAATCTGTCCCTGGCTAGCCACCTTCTTTCAAAAGGGAAAAAAATACACCCCAATTAAAACTCCTCTCAGCACACAACTGTAACCATGGCACTGCTACCACAAGGCATCTGCTTTCAGCAAGTTTCCCAGCTGCTGGCTTGTTCTGCATCAACTAGGATGCAGGGAGTTTCCCCTCAGTCCCTTGCATTGCATCACATGCTGTCAGGGTCAGGGTTACATAAAACAAAAATTTGTTTCCAGCTATTTGTTTTCACCAAAGCTTCAATTCTTTCACTCTAAGAACTGAAAACATAAATTCAATTATGGAGAAGCAAAGCACAGAAAATCTGCAATGCAGACTCAGGGAGACTTCAGATGGAGGTAGATGAACATGAAGGGATGCAAAGCCTCCAATTTAAGAAGCCAAATCCTTCCACGGCGAGCAGTGAAGGCAGAACACAGTGGTTACTGTATGACCAAGACTATACAAGATTGCTTTATTCCTGTTTGTGTTGAGATAGTCACTTGTTTAAAACCACTACCTCAAACATTTCAAAAGCCCAGTGACCTCACCTAGACAGTCAGTCTATGGAAAACTCATTCACTCTGCCAAGAGCCCTCCAAAGACAAATCATGCTGGGATGAACAAAGGGAACACTGATCCTTCCTCCCCTTTTTATGCATACGACACTGCTTCTCAGTATTTCATATCAATACTTTTCAATCTCAGTTACTCCTCTGCAAGAACCTCTGTACTGATGCACAAATAATAACTGATGCCAAGTCAGAAGAACACGAGTAAAGCCAGTAACTTCCCATCTGCAGGATACAGACAATATCAGCTACTGTCTACCTGTTTGTTCACTGGCTTCCTTGCAGTGGCTTGTTTACAGTCACTCCTCAAGTGCCAGTGAGCCAAAGAAAACGTCTTTAATGCAGTCCTGCTGCAATATCAGCCCTTTGCCTGTGGCTGACACAAATTATTATGACCACAGTTATTTTTTCTGTTGTGGCTGAGATGAAGCATGCTGGTGTCATCCGAGCTCAAAGACCCACAAACTCACCCTGAGAGTCTTTCACATGTGTCTCACCCACTACCTTGGGACCATAAACAAACTAGCACTGAAGTAAAAGCTGTAAGAATTAAAACTGGTTACTTCTGTTCAAGCTCACAAAGACATTTTCCAATCAAAGTATCTAAAATCAACAGGTACTTGTCCAGTGTGGCCTTACACAATGTTTTTCCAAATAAAACTATTGGATGAAAATCCCTCTAGACATTCTAGACATTTAATCATAAAAGTATTTTGTATTCGACCTAAGTATTACATGTGCCTTCATATATGAATAAAAAAGAAAGCTGAGGGATAAAGAATTGACCATGTGTAAGAAGCTGGGGAGAAGGTGAAGGGGGACAACCAATTTGGACAACACAGTCAGCATACTAATAGATAAATTATAAATTATACCCCCCACTGTTATACAGGAATGTCCCAGGCTATGCTAGCAACAGCAATGCAGAAATCTGCATATATGTATTTACTCCCCATGGCTGGGAGAGGATAACAGTGGGTTGAGAATGAAACAATAAGAAATCTGGAAAGCTCAGTCCTGGCTTGGATGATTTTGTTAAAAGAAAGAGACCAGGACATGAATGGTCATGCCCAGTGGTAAGGATCAATGTCTGCAACTTTGGATGCAGAACAAAGACAGGAACTGAACTACAAAGCAAGGTGAAAGTCAGAATATAAAATGAGGGAAAGGACAGATACAACACAGAACAGCCAGAAGCTCAGCTGTTAATCTGAGAAGCCACCTTTAATTTAGCTTTCATTAATCACCAAAACCAGTAACTCAACATGCTCATCCACATCTACAACTGTTCAACTGTGAGGCCAGCTTACCTTGTGACTGCTTCACATCTCAGCTGAGGGGCAACAGGTTTTTAGGCCAAGGGTCACTATCATTGCTTAAAGAGAATAAAATTCACTTGCTGTGAGGGAAGTGAAGGTGAGTGGTTTTGACTGCCATGGCATATTACACTTGGCTTTATAAGAAACTAATTGCAGTTGTTTAATCCTGTTTATTTTTCTGTTGGGTGATGGCTACGGATGGAAATTTTTCAAACCTCTAGAGAGTGGGTGCAGCTAGGAAAGAACAATACGTTACTTAATTTACCAGTGCATTCCACATGGGCAATTTATGGGTAAGTCTGAGTTTAGAAAAATACAACAGGGAAGGATATAGCATTTTATATATTAATTTTTATAAGAGAGAGGTGGAGGGGGTAGCAATAGATTTGGAAGACACACACGGTCTTCAGGGAAGCAAGAAGACTCAGCTGTCAACAGGCACGAATTCTGGGGGCAGCACGCAGAAATGGGTGCACCCACAAAGTGTGAGGGCGCACAAAAGGAGGTGGCTGACTCAGCAGCTGTGCAAGTATCTTCCAGAACTGCAACAAAAATCCTCATTCCTGGAGGATGATGCGTTCTCGTGGTGTGGTAGCTCTCTGAAAACCCAATTACTCCATCCAGTTTGATCCATATTAGGTATGCCTCAGTGATGGATAAGCTTGGCAATAACTCTATCTGCAAGAACTCTCATCGGAAGAGTGAGCCCCCAGCAGCAAAAACAATCAAAAAGCAGGCAGGAGCAAGGCTAATCCATTTAAGCGAGACTAAAACAGCCCTTATTATTAATAATAATAAAAAATAGGCTTAACTAGTGATGCCAGAAATTATCTGTGTCGGTCAAGCAAAGCACAGATCATGCAGCTACTGAGTGTAACCAGATCTGTGGGTAAAGAAGGAAGAAAAAGACAACAGGAACTGAAGATACTTGGAAAAAGACAATATACTATCAGCTCTCTGGGTCTCTCACAGTATTTCATTGGCTTCACCCCATCAACTCAGAAATCAAAGAGCTTCAAGTATCAGACATTTGCGTCTGCTCCATCTTCATCACAGCCAGACACAGCACTGCGATTAAAAGAATGGAGAAATAAGGAGCTTACAGATTCACTTTCCTCAGCTGATACGGTGACTCACAGCACAGGTATCGATCCACAGGTCTGGCCTCTGCCGATAACTACACGCTACGGGGGTTAATTTAACTCCCCACCACCTGGCACTGCCTCAGACACTTTGCAGAGAACAGCTATAAATTATATAGCACTCCAAAGGTGCAGAGCAGGAGAGAATTTTTTCAGCACGTTTCTTTTGTAACCCATCCTCCTGCAAACAGATCTACTTTGCTGCTTCAAAGTCTCATTTGTTTTTTTCCTGAACTTATACTGCAGTCATCTACTCGAGCACAAACTGCTCAAAGGACACTGTAAACTAGAGTCACAGAAAGGAAAAAAGGTAAAAAAAGATTAGCCCTCCAAAACAACCAGTCATTTTTATATAATATACCAGAGTACAGACACGCATGCACATGCATGCATACACACCAGGGAAAGCAAATTCTGCAAGGAAGCTTAAGTAAACATACAACATATCTGTCTTCATCTTACAGATATGCTGGTGATTTTAGAAATAGCAGTACCTTGAAAGAGTGCGACAGCGAAAAGTGAAAGGACACAGACAGAATTTCTTATAGTGATAGCTCCTCCACTTCAATATGGCAGTGTTGTACAGCAAAGGGCAATTTGGAAAAAAAAAAATCAAGGCCTCCTCATTTTAAAACTTCCTTCATCCAGTCCTAACTTGTATCTGGTCTACTGATAACAAACCCTTTAAGGTCTGGGATGAAATTTAGTCCGGTTCAATCCTTGCAAACTTTTTGATTGCATGAAATAGATGTCTGGGTTTTACAGATGCTCACCATGGTATCTCAGCAAAATTTCTGGTTAATATAATCTCATGGCAGAACTGAACATCTTGACTACCCATTAAACTCTGTGCTCCTAAAATGTTAACCATCAGATTTATACTCATGATCTTTCCTAAAATCCCTTTTCTTCCATTCAGCCTATGTACAAGCTACTGCACAAATCTCACTGATATCACTGTATGTTTCTGAATCTAGGTAAACATTTTCCTTGGATATTACATGGTCGTGCAACTGCTATCATGTGCTTTCAGTTGTGGCAACCTGTGAAATGTTAAATTGATACATGGACAAAAACCTTTCCTCTTGGAGGGTGAGTGATATTCCACTAAATTAGAGTCCAAGGAAATAGAAGTTTGTGTTTGGTTGCTTCTTTTTTTCTGTTTGTTTGGTGGGGGGGGTTTTGTTTTTTTAAAAAACAAAGCTTAGCCCATGTGTTTTCTCTTTACTTGTAGTGATCACCAGATCCTTTACCAAGTTATTGTATTTTCAGATATTTCTGCAGTTTAAGACATCCTCTTCCTTCCATTTCCCTGGCACTCAGGTATGAGCTCCAGCTTAAAATCTGAGAATTACAATAGAAATTGCCAGATACCAGTATTTTACATTGGCATTTCAGCTTTTGAAATGCTTGGGTTAGAAGTATTAAAAAATGAAATTCTGTTTTATGCAGTCAGTTAGCCCTGCCTGCAGCCCTGCCACTCTTTATACTCTGAGGCTTAGCTCAGAGTATAAAAATTCCCATGTTCCTGAATCAGTGACATTCTGTTAAGCCTGCTCCTCTATCTCTGACAGTGGTCAATACCAGAAAATTTAGATAAGAGTGCAAAACCACACTGGAGCAGACTATTACAGAATATTCTGCACATAGTATAATTTCTCCCTTTCCCCTTTAATTTCAAGTGCTGTGCAGTTTTCTTAAGGATATAAAATTCTTTCTTTACCATCAGTGATGATTGTTTCATGAGCAGAGGAAACTAGCAATGCCCGCCTGAAAGGGAGAACGGGACTTCTATCTGATAGAGAGTGACTGCTGCTCTCCAGACTCTGCTGAGCTAATATGGCTTATTTCACTTAGGGTACGTCTGCAATTAAGGGAAACTTAGGCAAGGTAAGCCAAATTAAGTACAGGGGTAAGTTTAAGGTGCATTAACTAAGGAACTCCCATACAGATGTTTTCAGTCAGAAGTCAAAATGAGTCTGAGCAAACTAATGAGAACTCAGAGCAATTTATTTCTTGAGAGTGTTGAAGGGGTTTAGTGAGCTCTAATATAGCTGAAATTCAACTCTTTTCATTAACTTGGTTTCACTTAACCAAGTACTCCTGGGTAGACAGGCCTGTGAAATCTGTATGTGACAGTCCTTGCTGAACCTTTACAAGTCCCTCATGCACTCATGATTCTCCTGAACGTGGCATGTGAACAAATGGAGGAAAAGACTAATTCATCTTTGTATGTAATTTTGTCAGATCCTGTGCAGGCACTTGCTTGTTCAGGGCTGAGATTTGTTAGTAGCAGACAGAAAAAGGAGAGACATACCTCAGCTTGAGATTTTGGCAATTTTCTGCATATAAGCATGTGTAAAATGTAGCATAACAGCCTTTTCATTTCATCTCATTCTTATCTGTGATGCTTTTAGAAACCAAAGTACGACATTTGTGCATTTCGTGATTATAATTTTATTGACAGAAGAAGATATAATAGTTACATCTAATGTATCCCTAAGGGTTGATAATTGGATGTAGATTGTATTCTGGGACAGGAGATCTGACATAAATGCATCTAAATCTCTGAAATAGACTGGAATGTGATGGGCCGGAAGGTAAAGGCAGGAGAATGATGCATTAGGTATGAATATAATATGCACTTTCATTTCATCATTTCCAGCAAAATTTAATAGTTCCATTCACTCACTGTCCCGCCAGTCTCCTCTCAAAAGTATATAGCAAACAAACAAAAAGAGGGAATGAAGACTGTGAAAAAATATGAGTAGTGCTGGGGCTCTGTAATTTCTACAAGGAGACAAAAAGTATTAGGTTATGAACCAGTCTCATTCACAACCACCATTTTCTGAGCGTGGACTACAAATCAGAACATTATCCCTTTGGCTTTGAAGCTTTTCATTAAGCAACAGCAGCAACTGGAAATATCACCAGTCCGTCATGCTGCTGCCTCTTCCTGGCCAGTGGAAAGCTGCAGAGCGAACAGGCATAAGGGCAAGAGAGACACATCTCCCACCTGGTGCTTTGATTCTTGGTCTCATGCGAAACGGCTTTTGCAAGGACACACCAAACTCCTGGGAAACCCAGTGCTTGTCTTTTTTAATTGACTGCAGGGTGAAGTTAGGATGTGTAACACTGGGGGTGAAAGGAGCCTTGTGAGACACAAAGGGATATTAAAGTATCACTGGGGACTCAAGAAAAGACCCAACCCCCTGGAATAGGAAGCACTACCCTCTCAGCTATACAAGAAGGGTTAGATTTAATTTCTCAGTACTGTAAGTGGTTCTATACAGAGATGACAGCTAAACTAGTTTTAACCAGTTATCCTGCATATTAAAAGCTGTGCAGCTGCATTTAGCCCCGAAGTCCTTATGTGAAAATTCACCTATACACTGTACAGAACAAGTGTATGACTCACTTGCCAGAATACTGAAGGAAAGCCTACAGAAGTCAACAGGTGTCCAGATGCAAAACAGGGTGTGTATACAGGTGAGTGGCAATTCATCCTATGCCACTCCAGAATTCCACACATTCTCCTGAATGAAACCAAAAGGCTTTTCAGATTTTGCTCCAGAGCAAACAAGAAAGCTCCTAAGAGCTGCCAAGTCATTTAGTGGCCAGGGCTCTCACCCAGTCTCAAAAAGTGAAGTCCAAGCTCTGATTTTAATTCAGGGAGAGGAAGAAACTGAATTGTGTTCTCTTACATTGCAAGTGACAGTATTGAACATAGAAAGGAGTCTCTTGAATTTTACTTGAAATTCCTCCCTGGAAACAGGATACTATTCCAATGAAAGTTTCCATAGTGTAAACCATTTTTGTTTGTCAAACTATCATTTCCTAAGTATTCCACTTTCTCAAAATGCCTTCAGGTAGCTTCAGGAACGAGATTTCTGAAATGCCCTGTTGCAATCCCTGTTTCATTGTCTGTGCCACATCACTGCCCACCAGACTGAGAAGCAGCCTACAGTAAGCACATGAAAGATTAGGCGTGAAGACAAGTGCAAAGTTTTGATCTAGCAAATAAAACTGCAAGTTAATTTAGTTTTCAATTCAAGGGATTTAAGAGAGATGCAGGTTTCTTCTATTTCAGTAGAATGTCTATCACCACATTTGCTGCAACTCTCACAAACCAATATATTACAGCACTGTTAAGAGAAGTGCTTGGGCTTCGCTGTCAAAAATGTTTTTGTCTGTTGCATTAACACTGACAGCTTTAAAGGTGATTTTTAAGTGCAGAGATTTGTTTTTCCTTACAGTATATTACACATTATTTTTCAGCCTTTGCAATTTACAGACCCCTGAAGGCATTTTCCAGGATAGGTGCAGAGCCTTATAAGCAAGCCTGAGTCCACAGTTAATTGATTTTTCTTAGCTGCTTTTAACAGACTCCCACTGCTCCCCCTCAATTAGCACATGGGTCTCCAAGGGCCCACTGATGGCAACTTGAAGGCTCCTGCTCTGCCACAGCAAGCCAGTTCAGGGGTTATTTACATAGAACACAGAACTGGCCTGATGTTGGCATAGGAAGCTGTACACCTCTACCAAGTTCAAGAAAACATGTGGCAGCACAGCAGAGAAGGTAGTCAGAAATTAGGCCAAGTCCGAAATATTTTTAAACATTGTACTTCTGGAAATGCATATAAGTTACAAATTAATAAGTATCAAGGATTGTGACAATCAGAGCATATCCTGTTCTGCTGACAAAGAAATCCTTCGAGTAGAAATGACTTGTTGAGCCAGCTAGGTTTTTTCCTACAAAAGCTTACGCTAAAAAAGCCTCAGCTAAACAAAGACGAATGGGAGCTGAGACCCAACTAAAACATCATCTCCACCCTAGAGAAACCCAACAACATGCACATACAACAGCATTAGAAAGTTGCTGCCACCTATAGTTAACCACTGGCTTTATCCACCCAGATCCCAGTTACGAGAGGGACGCAGCTGCCTAATTGGCTCATACAATATTCAAAGGTGAGCCAAAACATTTTCCCAGTTGATACACACCCACTTCTTATTGTCAAAGCAGCTTGTCAACATGCCTACAAAATAATGCCATGGGAAAAGAGCAGAGGTTAATCTGTAAAAGGGGCACGACAACTGATGAAGACTCACAGCTGCTGCCTCTGGCAGCCAGTCCATGCAAAGCAGGTCAGCAGCTCCACCGGGAAGACTATGCTCAGGCTGGCTAAGGGGTCATAAAATAGACTCTTCTGTCTCAAAATCACTGTAATCAACTCTTACTATGGAAAAAGCAACTCTGGAGCTGCTGAGGCACTCAAGAACAACAGGAGCACACCAGTACAAGAAAAAAGTAGAAGCAGGCAGCACACTAAGTATACCTAGAGTCTCAGCTAAGAGCCTCAGTCTGTGCTTCCAAAGACAAAGTAACACAAAATAAAAGTCACCAAAAAGCCCAATCACTTTAATTCGTCCTTAAGGGCTGCAAGTGTCATAAAAAGGAAATTCAGGTAAAGTATGGAAATTACCAAGCTTCAAAACACTGTATTGTATTGAGACAGAGACATTTTAGAGGGATCTGGCAAAGGAAACACAATTGGAAGAGAACCACTCAGGCAGGAAATACTGACTCTGCTTTCAAGCAGCTTCTGGCAGAATTCTGCCCTGTCCCAACTCCTTTGGCAATTTTACTGTGAGACACTGAAGAAAAAAAGGCAATTCTTAACTATCAGACATACAGTAAAAGATTATTTTAAAACATGAAAAGACCAAGAAGAGGGGAGGCAAGGGGAATTCAGGAGAGTCCAGGGCTGCCAAAGAATCAGCTGCTTCCTCACTCTCTCATCACGCCTCCCCAGACAGACTGTTTGCTGCAGGTACCAGGTACCCAGCACACCACCTACAGACAAAAGCAGAAGGGTGAGGAGCTACATTTGAACAAGAACAAACAATGAGCAAAGCTGCTCAAAAGCTTTCGTTGCACCAGCCGGGTGTTTCCCAGTGATTTCCACTGCCAAGGGAAGAAAGATGTGGTGATCTTCTGCACGCACCATTTGCCTACTCAATTGTTACTGCTTGTTCAAGCTTTGTCTTTCATACACTACCCCATATTCACCTGTCAGAATGGGGGAGGAATCTGATTAGCTTCTAGAAACAGTTTAAGCAATAAGGGCATGGTAGACTGAATTTCTGGGCAGCAAAAGGCCACCTTGGGTACTATGACAAGGTATTCACTATCTGATTGCGTAGATTAAGGAGGAACCTGGCTCTTTTGTCTCTTCTGAGTGTGTGCAGCTCCCATTAGCATTAATGCAAGCCGCATACAGGCACTGAGAGCCTGCCAAACAAATGACAAACAGCAGCTTTTCATTCAACATACATGAGCAAAAAGGGGGCACATGACACTCAACCATTTATTGCAAGCACCTGACAACTGTTTAAACATTGAGTCAAACCCAGAAGTTTTATATTAAAAAATTATGTCAGAAACATTCACAGGGAAAGCAACAAGAATATGATACATACCCTGCCACATGTTTCTGCATGGAGAGGATAGTACCAAAATGATGTATGATAATATCAATACCAAAACACCAAAACTATGGCTTTTTTTTTTCCTCCAAAGATTGCCCAGGGCATAAATCCTCAGACTTAAACTAAGCCAAGTTCTCATGAGACTAATATAAATGATCCATTTTATTCTTCAAATAGAATATTCAATTTTTTGGCCTACACATTAGGTGTAAAATTGGAATAAAGGTATAACCACTATAAAAAAAACACCAAAACAAAATAACAAATAAACAAAAAAAACCACCCCAAAACCAGCAACCAACCAATCAACTAAAAAACAAAGCAAAAATTACTCCCCATCTTTGACTTGACATTGAGACACATATTACAAAAGGAAACAAGAATTTCTCAGTCTCTATGACGTGGAAAAAGAAGTACCATATTTCCTAGAGCAGCCTTTCCTAGGAAATGCCACTCCTCTACTGGGAAGGTTTGAGCAAAGCATCCACAGCACAACCTGACATCAGTAGAATTTGTTGGGGCTGTCAGCCAGACAATCAGCATCAAGGACTATCATCTAGAACCTGAAAACCAGGAGCAGCCAAACCAGCATTTTGTTCACTTCATGCCTTGCAGGTGACCTAGGCTGCACTTAATGATTTTATGCACAATTTCCACCCCTGTTCCCCAGCCTGGGGCTGGGAGAGAATGTCACCAATTAAAGGAGCAAATATCAATGGTTCTATGCTCTAAAAAGAGACATTACTACTAATATCTGCAATTTTATGCTGTACAGAAAAATATTTCCTCAAATGATAATAATAGTGGAAATAATAATACAATGCTGTGTAAGTTTATTGAATACAATACATTCTACAAAGCCTCACATAGGTTGTTAAATATTTAACAAACACAAATATTTAGTATTTATTAAGAACTAGATATTAATGGAAATAAAAAGCAATAGGTATTTCTCTAATGTTTCCAAAATTAATTCCAGTCAAATGATGCCCATCTATAAGAGATATCAGAAACACTGCTCAAAACTGGGGCATCCAATATGTTCAAAACTGTTGTAAGGCAAATGCTGGTAATTTTTTCATCAATTCATAGTTATTTTAACAGTGGCTAAAGTGAATTGAAACAAACTCTTAATAAATAGTAATAGATTTACCTTCCCACCCTCAGGGACTGTTGGAAGGATTAGTCGATATTTGCTCATAGCTTTCAAGTTGGAAATACTGTATGAATGCAATTATAATATTATTACAGAACCCTTCTTTAGCAGCTTATTCTTGTCTGTAATTATATGCAGTGATCAGATTATATTTTATATTACAGTAGCATTTTCCTTTATCAACATTCAGCAAGTGGCTCCAGAGGGCACCTATGGCCCTTTAATGACTTTACTGTTTTTCAGTTAGCAACCATCAAATAGAGTAATCACATCCACAAAGAAAATGAAGTAACCTGCAGGTATACACACAGCAAATAGCAGAATGCTCCCCTTCTTAAACTGCCTGTGCTTTGAGAAATTAGCTAATGATAATGTTTAATAACGAAACAGATGCTCAACATCCTTGGCTGCTTTATCCACAAATAGGCCTGTAGGAAACCTCCCGACCTTGTTCACTCCACAAGTGAACTTGGTGGCAGACTGCAGAGCAACCTTCCCTTTTATTTCTCACCTCCTGGAACTGACAGGCTGTGTTTCACAAGTTCTTGCCATATATTTTCTCTACACGGTCCTCCCTCAAATGGAGTTGAGGAGGCTTATTTCTAATGGAGATGGGCAATCTCCTACCAATACTATAGTAACAGGAAGGAAACAAATAGCAAAAAAGACAATCAGACTGGTTCTCACAGTGTACTGAAGGATACAGTGTCAGAAATCATATTCTCACTGCCTGCTCTTTGTCCCTGACTGAAACAATCTAAGCAGGAGAGGAAAGGCTCGTGAGAAATACATCACCAGCAAAATTACATGAGGTTTGTGTCTTTGGAGAAGATGGGTTCAGTGCTGATTGCTCTTGTGGGATGAAGACAGTACAGCTGCTCTTGTATTAGCTGCTCAGGGTCATACGCTTCCACTGACAGAATCACTGCTACGGATACACATAGCACAGAATCTCTGGCCATGAGAGGCCAGTGGGAGCCTGAAATGGCATTCCATCACTAGCCTAGACATGACTGAGTCCTTGCATGGCCTGCATTTCTCAGTGTCCTGCTGTACCTGGCTGTGGAGGCTTTAACCAACCGCGCACTAAATATACCAGGGGAAAATAAGAAGGATGCACTTCTCTCACCTCTTTTTTTCCCCTCCCCTTTCCTCCCTCGCAGGCTGTGAAACATGTACGCTGTCTGTATCACATGACAAGAAAGGCCAATCTGCAACTTGTAAAAATGGGAAGGAGCTTTATATTCTGTTGTATATAAATCCCTGAAGATCATGTGTGTGGGATACAAATAAAACCTGTGTCATTTTCAGCAAAATCTGACTGCCAATGTTTTAACACAACAACAAAAAAATTAAACATTTCTGAGGCAGCTCAAATAATAGCCCTGCAGGCTGAATATGATAGATCTTCTATTCCAATTCTACACCTCTCCTCTCTCGGTCACACTACGAACGCAAGAGGGAGGCTGCAGGGTATTTGTTTCCAGCCATCAATAAATAAGTGAAGTCTGTTTCAATTCTTCTAAACCAATCAGCTAAAAAAGATTAAAAACAGCTACCATTTGATGCTACTGTGACAGGTCCAGGAGAGGAACTGAACATGGCTGAAATATTTATCGTTCTGGAAGGCTTTCACTGATTCAGGGAAGCAACAACACCAAAATATGCAAGCATGATGGTCCAGGGCAGAACTAGGTTTTAGACCTGCTACAGAGCAGTCCATAACAGCCATGTTTCTCTAGTTTTAAGATTAAAGACTCACAGGAAAGCTGGTGCTACTAATATCCAGATTTTCTGCTAATCCACCAACTAAGACTAGAAGAACACTGAACCAACACTGTTTCAAGCCAAAGCACAGTTTGAAATGTGTCACTTTTGCAGCCATTTTTAGTCCCAGGCCAAATGGCATGGTCACAATTTACATTCACTCTCACTAATGTAGAGCTTTAAATAGGGGTTTTCCAGCCTTAAATCAGTGTCAGCCCATTACTAAGGGAGCATATAGCAGTCAGGAATTTAATGGATTTAAAGGGTGGATGTATTGATGGCTGTGAAGTGGAAACTATTTATCCTGCAAATACTGTAACAGCTAAGACAGCTCATTATAATTTATTTGTATCAAACGCTAGTCTAGGGAAGGGCTGGCAGCTGCAGGTTCTGTTACTGGAAGAGATGTGGAACAGAGGTGCTACAGGGGCCTGCTGCTGTAGGCATGGCTGCTGAGGCTGACCTACAGCTGGGAACCTGTACTTGCACCTCTCACCCCTGCTAACCAGGAGTCCTTCTCTGAGTAAGGCAGGCACATAAACATGCCTTCAGGTCCAGTCTCCAAGCGGTGCTACCTGGCTTTCTCCACGCACTGTCATGTAATGGAAGTGCTGCATGGGTCAGGCTAAACTGTGGGGATTCCCATCCCAGGACAGAACAGAGATCATCAGCAAGCCACTGTTCCATTTGGAAAGCACTACACTGGAAATATGTAGTTTAAATTGAAAGTCACCACAGCCATTTTCAGTACTCTCGGACAGGATAAGATGTCAGAAAGCTGGGATGCTTGCTTCCCCCTCCTGCCCTTGCCAAACCTCAGAAAATGACCTTGATAAAAAATTTTAAAAGTAGGAAAGATGGATTTTTCAGCCAACTAGTAGCACATCCAATAACTATTGAACTGTTCTGGCTGGATAGAAGCCTGAGAACATCTTAAAGCCCCTAGCTTAGTGATTCCCAGTCTCCAAATTGTTCAGTTCTGTATAACCTTTCAACTGAATTATCTGAGAAAAAATTGGGAGATAATCCCAATGATTTCCACATAAAACACTGCTAGGCCCTGTGAGCATTAGAAGACTGGAGTGGGAATGAGAGGGAGGGAGGGAGGAAGACAGTAAATACTGCACACTTTATTTTCCTTCAAGGAGTACAAAATTTATAGCTCTCTTTTAGGTTTTTTTTGCTAAGATTTGTTTACTCTGCTTTGTTATCAAGCCAACTAGGATGAGAACCTACCTCCTGCCTGCACAAAAAGATGTCCGCAGGCAAGCGGCAGACCTGCTGTTTCTCATTCTATGCAAAGGATGCTGCAAGTCAGCATTCTCTATTAGATGCTCTTTCAGCAATAACCCCAGTACTGCTTTCCCTGAAGCTACAATTTTATGCTTTTTGACTACGGAAACACTTTGTTTTTACATGAAAATATTTAATAGCTATCTAGTGATCAATACTTACACGTTTAGGCAAATGACTCACCTCTCAGGAAGAAAGGGATGCTAATTTTGAGAACTCTTGAGTATGTGACATCCAGAACTTGTCTCCAAGGCCTGCCTTGCCTCTCAGTCAGCAGTCTCCCTGAAGCCACTGCAGTTGCCACTGAGACTCTCTCCAATTGCAAGACATGTGTGTCAGGTTAAAATCTAAAATTAGAGGTGTGTGTGGACATACTGTGATACTCAGGTCAGTTCAACACACTTCAAGGCACCAGAATTCATCAACATTACCTCTCGTTTTGTTGCCAGCATACAAGAAGTTGTTCTAGAAGGAACTTGACACAAAAATACAGGGATGCTTTAAAGCTGCTACAAGAGGTACCAAGACTCCAATTCTCACATGTTACTAAAAAACAGAAGCCCTTCCACTTTCCCATTCTTGGCTGTTAACTTTCATTTGTTTAGATGCCAGCACACTACACTTCATAAAAATTAACACTTTTTTTTTCTTTAAACACTTACAAGCTTATTTTCCTCTTGCCTGTACCAGCTGTTTATCTCCTGACTTGATGATTCTCTTCGGAAATGTGAGTTGACATCTGGGTATGAGCGGATGCTGTAAATTGCCTGCATTTCTGTCTACTTATGCAAGCAAAGATTAGTTTCTCCAACTAGAGTAGCAGCTCTCCTAAGAATGCTAACATTATGATACATAACAACCCTCCTCTTTCACTGCTATTACCCCTTCCTTTTCATTCAAGTACCTTTTTCTTTTGCTGAAGGCAAAGCAATGCATTAAGGCACTAGGCAATACAAATAAACATAGTTTAAAGAGAAAGCTTTCCAGAAAGTTCTTTTTATCACTTTCAATAGGCAGTAAGGAGTAGGTGTGAATGAAGTACAGATCCCTTGTCAGAGGACACAAGGTGAAGTTGAATCCATGGCCTCTGCCTAACTGAGTACAGCAGCTGAGGAAGCCTCTGGTCTGGATCCAATTCTTTCCCAGGATAGAAAGAATAGGAAAGGGAGAGGCAGCTCCACAAACCACCAGGTACTTCAGTGTGACCCTGTCTTGTTCATTTGACCTGTCAGAGGAAAATACTCCATATTTGTTTCTCCTCATGCTCACTTTTAGCAATTTCTAACAGCTTTTACAATAGGTATCCCATGCTTGGATAAGAGCAGGGGACATACTCATAATGCATATCCTCATACCTTATGCTTTCCCACAGAACTTTACAGAGTATAGGACTGCTTCTGTGTCTTCCAACACCCAAGACACAGGAGAATCCATCTTCTCCATCCTCTTAAAGGATGACATATTGAGACACTGGCAAGACAACACATGAAAGGTACCACAGTGCCAAAAGGCTTCCAGTTAAACTGTTCCTCCTTAAGCTAACTGGCTGTTAGCAGGATGGGAAAATCAGCAGATGCACCTGAGCTATACTACACACTACTCATCCTATTTCAAGCTTTAAAGGTTAAAGTCAACACCTTAAATTACATGAGGAATGCAAGGCAGGCATGGAACTGAAGTGACACAAGCTCCCTTGAGAGAAATGTGTCTCAGACAAGGAACAACACTGTCAGAAGCAGTTTTACACATAATCCTTGCAGACAGAAAATCAACACTTTGAGGTTTATTCCATGCCTCTTAGATTTGGGAGAATCAATGGGTAACACAGTGGTCTCCCAAATACAAAATAGTAACTGTTTTTCATAAGGCGAGAGGGGATTTTTTTGTGTACTGAATTGTACACCAAAAAAAAATTGTACTAATTTTTGTGTACTGTCAAAACTTTTTTAAAGCTTCCACACCCAAAGCAGGAAAAATTTGGGCATTCTTTGTACTTGGAAAAGCTTTCTGAGTTCTAACTCATAAATAATAACCCCGAAAAAAATCCCACCAAGATGAGCAGAAAAGAAAGCACAGAGTAGCATGGAATAAGCTGGCTGTGCAGTTGTGGTTTCTATTGAAGTTATTATTTATCTGCCATTGGATATGGAGTATAGTGCGGAATAGAAATGAAGAAAAGGAGGAGGAAAGTGAGTTGGGTCTCTGCCCAGAGAAGGAGGATGCTATTTAGTTGAACAAGAATCAGCTCCACAGAAACGCTGATGGACGGTTGGGAAATAATGTGCTGTTACAAAGGGGGAAAAATACCATACATAACTTTTATAGGCTGTTATATACGAATGATCCCTTAGCCTCTGCTTAAAGGCAGCTTACCATTGTGGTATTAACACTGGTGAGAAAAGGAGCTGATGCAACCAGGCCTTCTACTCACTATGGGTGTTGATTGCCATTTTGACAACTTTAGAGTAGCAGGAGCTCTAGCTGATCCCTCTGCTACAGAAAGGACTGCTCCAAATGCTCAAAGCTCAGGCCATTGCATTTTACATCGCTCCTTACAACCTTGTTTCTATATTTCAAGAGGGAAGCCAAGTCCTACAGAGACATCTGGAGACACTATGGGAAGCAAAAATCATGACCACTTAGGATTAAATGTATGTAGGTTACATTACAATAGAATAAAATAGTTTTGACGTAAGGAAAAGGAAAGCAAGAGGCACACTTTGCTATTAAATTACCTAAACACTGCTTTGATTGAACTGAGACTCCCCTATCAACAGATCAACTTGCTTGCTCACTTATCTCCTCCTGCTTCACACTGCTCCCCCACACACTCCCTCTTCCAAAACAGGCTCCCTTACTCATTTAGCTTGTTCAACCATACGGGAAAATGTTTCTGAAAATAAACCAGTTCTGACATTATTCTGACATCTTAAGCTCTTGCTTTACCCAACAGCCCAGGTTACTGCTCCATCCAAAGCAGAGTATTCAGATATGTTCAGAAGTCTAGGCAGATCTGTTTGTGTGATGTGTTATTTGAAGAAGGGCTAAATTATTTGTGATTCCCAAAGCCCAGGAGACAGTAATCAAAGGAAGCACCACAGACACAAACTGTTCATGGAGCCTCTTTCATGTATTATGCTTATCCATTGCAAGCTTGCTGGTCGTATGGATATTTTTCTATTTTGTTTTTTGCATTACTGACCTAGAGATGAGTATGGTTCCAGGCAGAGATCAAGAAATGTCTCCAGGAATGCACATAACACAGAAAGAATCAGGAATTTTAGAGCTTTCCCTACTTTTTCAGTGTCCTTCCCACCTTGCTCATAGTCACACTTTCTGACAGCAGCAGTTTTCCATAGAAGTAGTGTGACACGGGGCTTGATGCAACATAGACCTGGGATTTGCTAATGCATTGAATCATTTGGAGAAGTGAGAGGCAAAAATCCATTTTGAGCACAGTCAGCTCTGGCTCTCTTCTCCCAGGAGACAGAGCAAAATGAAGGATAGTGAAGGAGACTGGGGGAAAAGAAAAAAGATTTCAAGGAATGAAACTGCAATGCCACTGACATTCACCTCACTCTTCTGCTTATGCCAAATAAAGAGAGATGGAAGAACAATCCTGACCCAAGGACTTTATTTGGTGTCTTGAAGTTGATAAAAAAAGAGCAAGAGTCCACATACACCTCTGAACAGACACCAGCAACTAACTACTTGTCCTCCCACAAGACATGTACACAAACCAGATGGAAACTCCTTGCTGAACACACAAGTGGTGATCTTCTCTAGGTTTTCACTACAGGTGTAGGTATCTCTTCTGTGCCTATGTAGGCCCCACTGCAACAGGGTATTGATCCTATATAGGTGACTCGGCAGACAGACCTTCTGCAGGTGGGCTGTGCCACAGCCCGCCCTAGAGCAATCTCATCCAGAATAAAGCTTGCAGCCCATGTTGGCTTCCATTGCCAACATGGAAGTAAGCCAGTAAGGTGATCACCAAATGCACAAAGACTGCTCCTCTACCAAGAAACACCCCCATTCCTTGCAAAGGACTTGGTATGTCACAGAAGTGTAATTAAAAAGTATAAGCATCACTGCCTCCTGTTTAGTATTATTTGGATTGAGGGGCAACAAAGAAGCTCTCCATTACTAATAAGAAAAATAACTGAAACCTCTGAAAAGGCCTGACAGCTCACCAACACAGGGCTAAGCTCCGCAGGAACAACTGTCCCCATGGGAACTGGCAAGTACAGTGCACAGAAAAATGAGAACTGTGTGAATTAACAGGGAACATTTGCTCTAAATAAAAGCTATTTTGAGGAATTAAAGCAAACAAATGTCAGCTCCATGTAGCAGTATGTTGGGATGTGATGTGCTGTAATGTGTTGTGACACTTCACTTCATAAATTAAAGCTCTTTTTTCTCCCCCAGGGAAAGAGAAATCAAGTGCAGTCAAACACTCGCACTTGGAAGGTCTGCAGGCTTGACACTTACCCATTTGTGACTCCACTGATCCCCCTGAGAGGGGACACCTTTGTGCCTGCCCTGTTGGCTCCTCTGTCCTCCCTTGGCCCCAGGAAACAGCCACACAAGAAGCCTGGAGCTCACAAGCAGACAGCAATGCCATCGCCTCACCGCAGCTGCCAAGCTCCAGATAACACTCATCAATCGACAAGGTGAAACCAGCAGATGTCATGGCCAAAACTCTTGGTCTGAGCTTACACTTATTTTATACCCTACTTATCCGTCCAAGTACACAGCATTCATTTGAGATGTTTACTGTATATGAAGCTACCAGTCTCATAAGACTAACTGTGGAATGAAAGGCCAAAACCCACCCACTTAGAATATCATCCCGCTTCAGCTGGCATGATTCAGAGATGAAATGAGTGTGGGCTTAAGCAAGTGTCATCACTCAATTCTCTGGCACTGAAAGTTGAATTGCACAACGGTAACCCTTTTGCTAAATGAAACCGGTTCAACACAAGGGCTGTAATGCTTTGTGAGGAAAGAAGACAATTCTGCTTTCCTGATGCCCAGCACAGAGGAGCACACATAGCCATCACGGTTCTTTGTCATACATAGGTCTTTGGGAAGACCTTCAAAAATAAAGAAAAAGGAAACAAAATGAGAAAAAGACATAAGAAATAAGACAGTCTAGATGACCTTGTTCGTAAAAAAAAGGAAAAAAGGAAAAAAAGAAAACAACCAAGCACTACCACTTTCTTCAGAGCATTCAGCATTTTCCAGTCATTGCCTGGAAGGTGCCAATAATGAGCTCAGAGCTGTACAACCTACAGAGACGCCAAGGCAGTTCATTAATTAGATATGAAACCCACAAAGCCAAAAGACACCATGAAATTACACCAGTAGTCAACTTCAGCTCTTCTATCCCCTCTCATTTTCTGCATACAAAATCCAGAGAAAAAAGTCTTAAATTCGAGTATTAACTCAAAATGTAGCCTAAGAGGGTTTTTGTGACTGGGCTCTGCAAAAACCAGAGGTATAGGCTATAGTAAGATGTAGTCACAAATCCCTTTTTAAGATCCTTGATATGCAGTTACCGTTCTTCAGTAATGAAAACTGAAGCATGGCTATAACTGCAGCACAGAATGCAACTGCATCTCTTACTAATGTGCTGAACATTTAAGGGTAAATGCAACACATCAAAACTTGCTCCAAGTGTGCCATTGTGTCCTTCCAGTGCAGACATGGCAAATGATGTTTATGTGAGGAGAGGTAAGGCTGCCTCCTTGTGTGGTGTGCACAGCAGGGACACAGTTACCTGCCAGAAGCTGAGACCCGGTGGGAAAAGATGCTCAGAAAGCAGCCTCTGCACCTTAGCATGTCCACAATAGAACTTTGCCAGGCATGAGGATGCAACCGTGTTCTGGCTTGGGCAGACAGTTGTAGAGGCAGCACAGTCCCAACACACCACCCTGGATGAGACCTCAGCCCTCATTCCCTCCTGGGTGCTCGTCCCACTGCTGGTATCGCCACAGCTGCAGGCTAGTGCCAAAGCCCCACAGAAACAAGCTAAGG
Organism: Ploceus nigricollis; assembly: GCA_013399945.1. Lineage (NCBI taxonomy): Eukaryota > Metazoa > Chordata > Aves > Passeriformes > Ploceidae > Ploceus > Ploceus nigricollis. The sequence goes on along the minus strand of VXBC01008934.1, from coordinate 2,270,938 downwards.
AATCTAAGCCAATGAGCATGGCAATGACCTCTTACATTTCCTCCTTCCCCTCATAATTCTCAGCCCGTGCAATGCAATGCCAGATGGAAATTCCAGCATAAGCCCCAAAACCAGCACAGCCATGTCACTGAAGATGTGTCCCTTAGTTCATCCTCCTTGTATCTCACCCACTCCTGTGGACCAATTGCTTCCAGTTTTAGAGCAAACCTGCTCACAACTACCTCACAAGTTTTCATATCAGAAGGTGTGGGTGTGCCCTTTTAAATATTATGGGAAACCTCACCCAATACAGCACCTCTGATGGAAAGAAAGAGCCCTTATCTGCAGATCCCCACAACATCACTTCTATTTCTATAGTTAGGCTGTTGGAACAATGAGAAAAAGCTTTCTGCTGAAAGCTACCAGAGGTCTTTCTTATGCTGTGAAATGGTTTGTTAGCTTAAGATAACAAACTCTTTCTAAAAAAGTCAACAGCAGTGTTCTGCCTAAGTTTGGCCATAGTAGGACTATCCTTTTCAGCTGGAACTCTGTGAGTACCCACGCAGACAGGCTCACCAAAGAAAGATGGCTGCTTAAAACTGAAGTCTTTGATCTATTGCCTAAACTCTTGAACAATAAAGGACACTTTGCTCCACTTGTAAGCTCAGACCACTACTAGGCTCAGATAGATGCATCCTCAGAGTTCTCAAGGGAACATTTCAAAGTTTTAATGGCAGTGGCAGCTGCTCTTTATAAGCTGAAGGCAACGACACTTCATTTTTTAAATGGAGGCAGATTCTGATTTATAAATATAAAAATTGAATGTATGCAAAAGCACAACCCTTCTTCTCTTTGCGCATACGCAATTCAGATAACTGAACTGATCAGTCACCAAACTGAGCTGAAAGTCATTATGCCAAAGAAAAGACCTTGCTTGCCTAACCTCAATCCAGAATGAATCTAAACCTCTGCTTTCCAACCCTCTGAATATGAATAGGGACAGCATGAATACACTGACAGGTCTTTTATTATAGCTAGAGGGTGTAGCAATAATTAAAAACCAAATCTTGTATGTATGCAGCTAAGACACTTCCCAAAGAAATACACTTGACTTCGTCTTTTTGCAAGATTAGGTTGTCAAAATGGTATTTTTTTAAGTCAGTAAGATAGCACAACACCAGGGATTTCCACATAAAGGAAGCTTAGAGAAATCGCAAAAGGGATGGGTGACTACTGTTTTTCTCCAAACCTCCCTGTATTAGTCTGTGCATGTAACTGTGTGCAAAACACAAGAGCTCAGTGTTGCAGCTGAAATGTGACACATAGAGATAGGGAATTTCCAATTCATGGTTTCTTCAGCAACAATTCACTTCTACGAAGCCTGCATCCATGCTTCCTGGAGAAAACAGCCAGCAATACATTGGCATTTTGACCAAGTTGCTGTAGGAGCCCTAACACTTGTAGGTTTACTACTTCAATTAGGAGGTGAAACATAACCCTCCACCTACATCATTCTAACTAATTTCTCAGCTGATCTTTTGAGCTCTGCAAAGAGCACATTTCTCATTGAGCACTACAGGTAGCACAAGCAAGTGTGTGAAGTAAAAAAGGGATATGAATTATTAAAATGTCTGAACAACAGAGGTTGAAGGGGAAAAAACAGAGAGAAGAAAAGCTCTTTTTTAACTAAGGAATGGCAACATAGTTATTTTAAAGCATTCAAAAAGGTCTTTTCAAGGTTGCAACAAATGGTGAAAGAGAAAAAGCCTGCACATTGAGGGTTCTGGCAGAATTCAGATAAGGGCAAGGGTACACGGAGGTCATTAGCTTTGGGATAGGGCTCATCTCCCGTGTCCAGAGAGGCTTTCCCCATGAATTTCACAACTTTGCAGCTACCTGGTCACAAATCTGGAGAGAGAATATAAAAATAAAGTAAATTTATGTCCGACTATTTAAATTCCAAATGTGAACATCAAGCAGCAGCCATATAGACTTGTGTCTCAGACAGTGCTTCAGAAAAATCAGCTATTCCCAAGGTCTCTGTTGGTCAAACTTATCCTCATTGTGCTTGGGAGCTGTTTTTGCATGTGTCACTCTAGAAGACTTCACAGCTTTGTCTATAAACTGCTTTCAGGATATTTCTGATCAATAGTAACAACAAGTTTCCTAACATAATAGCTTGCTTATCAGTTTAGAAATGGCAGTGGGCTAATACCTGGTGCTAGAGCAGTAGCTCTAGGCAGTATCTCAGAATGGCTCCTTGGGTGTTATTTGCACAGACACCTGCACTCAGCAGGTCACTCTGCCCAAAAAAAGGAGGTCACAAAGGTTTTGCCACACTGCTACAGAACTCATAATTTACATCTTACTTTCAAACCACAACCTCATATCTGCTGCTAAATGCAATATTTTTTAGGATAATAACTGAATAGCCCATGTTAATATCCAACTCCCCCTTTTGTTAGGCTCCTGAGGGATTCCAGGCACCTGCTTAATGCTTTCCTTCCCTAGGGATTTATATTTTCCCATATGCTACTGAGCTGCAAGTTGAACAGTTATGTTATACCACACATGCCTGGCAGAAGAACAAAACGTGATGGAAACTTGAATTATTGGCTCTCAGTCTTTAAGACTTCAGTTTTTCCTCATTTCAGAAGACTTTTTTTTCTTCCCATCTGTCCTGCTCCTTCTTTTCATAAAAAACACTGTTGCCTGAGTCAAGAGAGAAGCAAAGACAACCTATATTAGGTCAAGCAAATTGCAGCAGTGGGCAGCCCGGCTGGGGTCCTCATCATGGACAAGCAGTTGTGTGCTGCAGACAGCTTTACCTGGGATTGCAGAGTGCCCCTGCCAGGCTCCTATCAAGGCACAGAGGACAAAAAAGTATCTCTAATAAGCTCCATTTTCCTGAATTGTTGAGGAGGAGGAGATAGAAAATCATTCCTGTAACACCTCTGGAAAACTTGAAGAGGTTATTGCTATGGAAACTGCTCCAGCAAAGCAGGTGCAGAAAAGGGGAGCAGCAGAGAGACGCATGGTGCTCAGAATAGAAATTCTTAACACCTGAAATTAAACCCTGCACACCTCTGGCAATGCAATCTATTTTGGATAACATCAACAATCTGCCCTTGGTTTTGTATCAACAAAACCACAGGTAAGTGACAATGAAATGAACACATTAGGTTGTGCAGGAGAGCACTGGCTGCAGAACCATACAAAAAACAACACACACCAGTAAATATGGCAGCAGAGAAAATCTGGTATAGAATAGGACTACGTGTTTTTAACTCCAGCTGAACTAATGCAAACCTTACAGTGGAGCTTGTCAAATACAAGCAGGGAAGCAACAGAGTTGCTTTTCATCAGCCTTTGATGGTAAAATAAAGCTAGGCTGGAGGAAGCCTTCAGCACAAGAATGGAACAGAGGAGCTCTGATTGTGCCACACCAATGGCTGTGCCACAGAAAGAAAATACCCTTCTGAAATGGGGACCGAAAAAGGAATTGTTCAGCAAAGAAAGAAAAATCAGTTAAAAAATGAGGTGACAAACAAGAAGCTCTTTGAAAGTGACTTTACCCTACAAAAAAACCTGTGAATCCACGTCCATGGCTTTGTGTCAGTTTTAATACTGGATATGAAATCTCCTCCTTTGAGCATACCTGCCTATGTGTATACTTATATTTTTTCCTCCACAAGAGTGTGGCCCCAAGTGACCCCAAGGATACTGTGAGTGACAAACAGATCAGTTGATGGGTAAGGAAATGGCTCACAGGTTGAGCACAAAGGGTAATACTGAATGGGTTTACATCAGGCTGGCAACTGGTCAGTAATGGGCTGGATATTAGGAAAAGGTTTTTCACCCAGAAGGTGGTTTGGGCACTGGGACAGGCTCCCCAATGAAGTGGTCACAGCACCAGCTTGACAGAGTTCAAGAGGTATTTGGACAGTATTCTTGGGCACATGGTGAGACTTCTGGGGATGATCCTGTGCAGGGCCAGGAGCTGGACAAAGTGATTCCTGCGAATCCCTTCCAACTGAGTACATTCTATGATTCTAAATGTAACATTCAATCACCACAGCAGAGTTTTTATAAGTGTCTAAGTGTGTTGCTACATTGAGGCTTGTGCCTATACAAACCCATCCACAGTTAAACTGGAGGTTTTGCATGGAAAGATGGAGTCTTTTCTGGTGCAACTATGTCATTTTGGTGAACTGAAAATCTTTAGATGAACTCTTTCCTAATGGAGGATATGTTACCAAGAAATGGGGGGAGTGAAGAACTACGACACTAAGAAGTCTTTTGAGGTCTTCATATCTTCAGGAAAATAAAAGCCAAGCCCCTGGGGTAGATTTAACAATGTGCCTTTAACTTGGCTTGTTTCCTTTTTGGCTGCATTAACATCTGTAATCCCCAAATTCCTGTCACTATTTCCACCAGCTGGTGAAACTGAAACTGATCCTCCAGAGGAAGTCTGAGCCCCACCAGCACATTGAAAAATATAACCCCATTGGGCATGACACAGCTCCACCACAATATAAAACCATGCAGTGCATTTCCAAACTTAAACAAATGTAAACCATAAACCAAAACATTTCAGAGACAAAACTGTAAGGCATGGATGGGATGAATTGTTTGCCTTTCCTTACCAGAAGAATCATGCAAAGGTAACAGTAAAGGTCTCCCCAGGAAGGCATAGGTGATGTAAACTGCTCTGGGCTGCTAAGGGTTAACCTCAGCACTGGCAGCATGTTTTCAGTCAAGTGTCTAAGCTTCTGCTAGAGGGGAATTTTACAAATAAACTTACAGGTTTTGCAGATCAATTTTCTACTTGGTTTTATCACTCTTTTCTCCTGAACAGACCCACTGCATCTCGGTTTCTTTTTCAGATGCGTTTTAAAATTTTAGTGCCATTTTTGAAACAATACAGGCCCCCCAGTACTTGAAACCACATATGGAGCTTTGGTAATATTTGTATTTCCATCAAGAGTATTTAGTAATAAACAGCTATGTAAAACATTACCCTCGGGCTCCAGCACTGTGGAGCATGCAGTACAGACCTCCACTGACTGAATACTCAGCGAGCATTTAAATTATAATATTACATTAGAGTGGTGGCTGTAGCTGTGTAAATAATTGTGCATTGTCCCTGCTCATTGATTTATTTTCATATGTGCACACGTACATGTCTGAAAAAGCACTTAAAAAAATTCAAAACCCAGACAGCGATAATCTAATAAACTCCAAAGTGAATCAATAGACTACTTAACAGCAGAGAGATAAACTGCATTTAATAAGAGTTAGAAGGGATGGAGAAAAGGCTGTGCAAGATTCAGCAATATCAGAAGCACTGAGACTCAGAGTGAGAGAGAGAGGAGCCTGAGGTAGGTGGAGAGGGAGACCAAGCAGCACAGGGAGCAGAGCACTTCTGAAAAAAACCTTCCAGTTTTCAAAGTGCTGTTTACAGAGCAATAGGAGTCAGGAGATTTCCCGACAGACAAAAAAATGTAACAGAACCCAGTAAATATTCAGGACAGGATGACCTTCAAAGGAGCTCTCAGCAGCTGATAAATTTAGTTTCTGCTAATGCAGGGGCTCTCATACAGCTGTGCAGCAGTCATCTAAAAGCTGGGTCTCATACAGTTCTGACATGGAGGTTCCCTTGTGAGAAAGCACTGAACATTTTTATTCCAAAGTTATTTCTAGGGACACGTGGCATTTAAAGGTATTGAAACCGAGGCACAAAAATCAAGTGATGTGCCAAAATTTACAAAGCATCAGTAGCAGAGCTGAAAATGGGTTTATTTCACCTGACTATCAGTCCAGTGCTCTGTCCACTGGCCATTTTTTCTCTTTTCACTGCGCCCTACAACCTAAGATAAAGAATTGACTGCAGAAGATTACAGATTCCTGCATGTAATGCAAGCAGCACACTAAACGAGAAAGTAATGTACAGCAGAACCACCTCTTCAATACTTATGAGGACATTGTGGCACAATCTCTTCATAGTGTGTCTTTGACTTACAATTTATGCAGTTTCAGCAACAATTCATAACTACCCTCCTCTTAGCTGTGTCAGCAAAAAGGCCAAAATTGGAACAGACATGGGATCAAACTGTTTCATTCCCTCTTCCCATGTTAAGTACTTCAAGCAAATATGAAGAAGTTGGAGGATGCCAAAAAATTATCTCCTTTGTTTATTTCTTCTTACAAATGGACATCTATGCACATCTAGCATAGAGACAACGCTGTAGTATTTCAGGAATTCTGATACATTACATTTCCTTATTAGTACTAAATAAAACCTTGCAAGGCATTGTTATTGTGATTCTGTGTCACAAGCTCTCCCTGACAGCAAGAGCCTGAAAGAAACTTTAAAATGTTTAGAGAACAACTGAGTGGATTTATGTCTGAAACTATTCCTTCTCAGTCAGCAGAAAAAACAGATGAGACACCACCTGAACCACCCTGTTTCTCTCATGTCTGGCATTCATGCTCTGATTTTCCCCTTAGCTGCACAGTCTATAACAATTATTATTAGACAAACATAGTTCAAATATCTTATCCTGAACGTACAGTCTGAGTCTCAGACAATCTGGTTGCACCCAGAGCCAGGCTAAGTCTTATTTTCAGTCTCACATTTATTAAACTACCTCAGACCAAACAACTCCAAACGTTCCAGTTTGACAGAACAAATTTTCAGGGCTAATATCCACACTTGAGGCCTATTATCTATGGTTGTAGCACCAAGGTGCTCTTGCTCTGCAGGGAAGGTATGCAGAACACACAGAGAAGATTTAGCAAAGCCTTCTGTAAAGTCTTAAACATATAGAGCCAACATATTTTAAGAATAAACTTTCTGAGTGTAATACTCCTCACTGTACCACATCCTTTTCTTCCAAACCTTAGCAGAAGGAAGGAAAAGGGGGAGATGTCTTAGCTGCAGTAAGAAAAATTAGGTTTTCCACTGTCTCAAAGACCAACTTCAGGAGTTCTTATAATCTTAGCCTAGTGAAAATTCAGTGAAATAAACCATCTTCTAGTGTCTTATAATGTTTAGGAATTTCCTGGGACTGAAAAAAAAGCATCACATGGCACCAACCACATTGAAATGCTAGATCAACTCTTTCCAGTAAAGGAGTTTCCTTAAGTTGTAATCAACCTCAACACAGACAGCAAAAGTGTTAAGTAACCTTCAGGACCCAGTGAAGACCTGTCAAACTACACAACTGTGGGCCTTTCCTTTACCTTCCATCTCTCCCTTCCAAATAACATTTTACATTTTCTTATTCTCTTTCCAGTGATTTTTCTAGTCTGCTCATCAAAGGAGCAGAATGAATGTCATCATCATTGACACAATAAATGTGAAGTGTGGATGCACCTCACAACAACATGGTGATGAGCGGGCAAGCAGGACCAACTTATCATGCCAGGCAGCACAGACTGTGCTCTCAGACAAAGTTCTCTCCTCCATCTTCAAGTCACATTTTCTGCTGCAATGGTATCTGGATAATGAGCAGGTGTACTGACACTCACATCCATGGATGAGCTACAGATCAGCCTGCCTTTCAGCAGAGGTTATCCTGTCCAGGCTACTTCCAAACACAGCAGCCAGCACTTCAGTCAACAGACCTACCACTCCTTCCAGGTGTCTCTGAGCATTCACAGCTGATTAACACTACAGATGATGACTTAATCAAAGACAGGCTTTGAAGGAAGTCACAATGTTGGGTCAGGAAGAGTAGGAAGGGGAGGAACGGGGCAGACCACAAATCTGCTGATGTTGGCAGTGTGGTGCTTTGTTTTGCAAAACCTTGGTTTTTCTTCTTTCAGTCCCAGTCGCTGGCGGTGTGCACTAGAAGTGGCATTTTGGAAGTACCGCTACCTACTGTAAGAGCAAGAAATAAAAGGCTGTGGCAAATGAAAACAAAATTTAAAAAAAAAAAAGGGAGGGAGAGGAGGAGGAAACAAAGTTTTAGGTTAGTTCTTCTGGTTTTACACTGATAAAAAAAAATTGGAAGTAACTTCTGTTTTCAAGCTGAGAGAAAAAAAAAACAAACCATGAACAAATCAGCATGGATTTGCAATCATACTTTTCCTAGCTGTCTCACTGAGCAATCCAAAGTCCCAGCCACTTCTTTTCTTCCTGAGTCATACATATGAAGCATTCTGCCAAAAAAAGCAAGTGAAGATTCATCTGTCCTAGGGATTACTGGATTAAAATCTCCAAACTCAGCACTACCATCAGATCCTTTCCTTAAGAGTGTATTAAACACATTTAAACAGTATCATTTTACTGCTGGGAAAGTCTATGGCTTCCCTTGCCCTGCCTCCTTTCCCTTTTCCTTTCTTTTGGGGAACAGCAGTTGGTAAGGGAACAGAACAGTGTTACTAGCTGCACAGCCCTGCTGCTTTTCACTACACTGAAACTTAAGTGAATGTTGTATATATTGAATGGAAACTGAAAATCAGGATTGCTTCAAAGCAAGGTAGAACCCAGCATCTTGTCTCGAGGAGTTGATTGCACATACGCCTGCCTTGAGAACATAAAGCAAACGGGCTATCCTACCTGTTGTGCCATGGATTGAAAAAGGAAGGGGAAAAAAAACCAGGCCCAAATACACAGCTTTTTGGCACAGCAGAAAACAACACTTGAATGCAGTGATTCAGCTGAAAGAGCAGCTCAGATTTACACAGGTAATTACAGCATCTAAGCACGAACACAACCCTATCTCACACTGAATCTCTCCTGTATCCCAACACATCCAGATAGGAGATGAAAAAAACAGAGAAAGGGGAGAGACATTTTATAGTCTGTCAGTCAGCAAATTCACAGAAAGGAGATAGAATTGCGCAGTTAATGCAAAGCAAAGGAGCTATGGTGACGCTGGTGACTGTACAGTTGGGCACAGAGATCCCTTCTCATAGTTAGCATGTAGTCCATCTGCGAGAAATAGTCACAGACTATTTAACAAGGTGCTAGCCAAGTCTCTCTAAGCCATGGAAAACTAAGCAACATGCATACTTATGACTTCAGGCAGTACAGGCTAGTAATAAGCATACTCAAAAGGAAAGCTAAAAAATCAGTAAGTAGAGAAAAGGAGAGTCAGAAGATGCTCAGATGATAGAAGGAATGCATATAAGATGCTATATAGGAAAGAATTAGAGAAGAGGACTGAAAATGACAGGCAAGTAATGATAAAAAAAAAAGCACAGTGACAAGATAATCACTTGCCACTGGAGCAACCATCACCCTCCCAAATTCAACTAAAGCAGACAAAGAAAAAGGAAAGATAAAGCAATGAACTATTTCCCTTTTACCAGGTGCTAAGAATTTTAAAGGCATAGTCTAGAAAACAGAGAATTAATTGAACCCAAATTACTTTTGTTATGTGCACTGAAATTAAAGATTACCTCAATTCCAGATGCTTAAATAGCATCAAGTTCATTAGTTCCATGTATTTTCTCCACAGAATTCTCTCCATTCTAATTAAGTAATTCAATAAAATTAATTCCATTTGTGTTTGATTAATGAAAATACACATTTTGTTAAAGCAACCATATAACAAAAGCTTGGATTCAGATTGCTCTCTAGCTGCTTACATTATTTCACTTGAAAATAGGAAATATTTTTAAAACTGTTCACAGTGAAGAAGAGTAAGGGCAGGTCAGCACAGTCCTCAAGTCAGTCAGGGACACTCATCCATAGATTTTGCTTCAGGCTTCCCTGGTAGCACTGGAATTCCAGTCCACCTTATTTCCTCATCTCAAACGAAGTTGACAGCATGAATAGGGGTTGGGAAGAAACTGGAGGACGTCTGTGGCTGCTACATTCACTGTTTTTGGTGATCACATTCATGACTGTATTCACATCTCACAATGAATGAAGTTAATTTGGTTTTCTAAGGCTTTCCTCAGTTCAAAAGCAATGAACAAGCAAACTGTGCATGCTCTACTGGTGGGCAGCATTAGAGGGCATCTAGATCAGCTGTGGAAAAAGGGCAGAGAACAATGAAACAACATGGTTATTTCTGCTTAAAAACTTATGTAATTTATTGGCCCTGAAGGTCACTGCCAGTTTACTAGAAGGATATGTTTTTCTAGCTTATCTAGACTAAGATAAAGCAATGAAATGCAGGAAAGAAGCTTTTCTGTACAGTGAGTCATATCAATTAGCTTAGTTGATAGGAAATACAAACACATTTGATCATACATCATTCAAGGGGACTTTTTACGTAATAAAAATGCAAAGTATGTTTTTGGAAGGATTTACAGCTCCTTTCTGCTCACTAATCAGCCATTTACTGGCCTTTATAAACCAGAAAGCTCCCTGATGTCCCAAGAGGGCAGAACACACTTGAAAGAAGGCAAGACTGTCAGTGCTCATTTCCAGCTCTGCTATGTTCCTTATCACTTACTTCCAGCTGCAACCCAGTATCTTTACAATAAAAGTGGAAAAAGGTCTCTCTCTGTCATCTTATGTACATTCTACCCTTTTGAACATAATCATTATCCTCATAAAAAGCAATTGCCAGAACATGGGCCCTCAGTTCTGCCCAGACTGGTTACCTGGCAGATGACTAGTGAATCTGGAGGCTCTCCATGAGCAAAAGATTTGACATTGTTCAGCCCCAGAATGGAATTACAGCTGTGTCATGCCCATGGTTGACATGATTCAGAGCAGAACTAAGGAGCCTGAAACAAGCTAAGTTTATAATCTCTTGGTGTTGAAGCAGGCACACACGCACATTGAAGGCAAATGCACACAGGGCAATTTAAAAGGTGAAACACATACTTAATCCATCCAGAATATTATCAAGGGGAAACTGCTTTCTTGGATTTGGATAGATTTTTTTTATCCAACACACACCACATCTAGTCTATAGTGGTTTGCAAAGTCAGTTTCAGGAAATGACTGATGCTTCCTTTCTGAAAAATCTCAGTGCCTCTGGCTGCAGTATCACTAATAGGCAAAGCTGCCATAAACTGACATTGCTACTGAAAGCAGTCCTTCCTCCCTACCCCAGCCTCTTCTTATTACCCTTAGGCTTACCCTTGGTCCTGACCAAAAACCCCATGTCAGCTCCTCAATTTGATTTACCATAAAGTTACACAAACTTTTACACTAACAAAAGAGATTAAATAGAGAACGAATGGTTGGGGGAGAAATTACTTCTGTCAGAGGCAAAGTTGACTGAAAACATTATTTTAACAGAGTGAAATCACAGCTAAAATACCCAGTGAAATTTAGAATTGCTTTATCACAGATAGCAGAAACTCTTCAAGCTTCTCCTGAAAGCAGTTCTGTCAGCAAATCTTTCTTCATATGAGCACTGTTCTGGTTACAAACAGCTACGTGCACACACAACTGTATACACGTAATTACACACCACATGTACACCTAACCAGCATGATGCCAGTAGAGCCCAAAGCTGAGCTTCATCTCCTGAAAACAAGGAATCTGCTTCACAGTTGTCAGTGTATTTAACATAAAAGCTGAGAACACATGGTGCTATAGCAGTCCTTAATAAGAAGATGCTCTAAACCCTGTTTGGCATCAGTAGGATATGTTTACTTAAAACAAAGCCACAAACAAAAATGCAGAAGTCCCAAACCCAGCAACAACAACAAATAAAACCTGTTCCATTTCATACAGACTACATAATCTCCTGAGTTTGTGACAAGCATCGACAGATAGAACAGTGACCTTATGTAAATTGAGTCAAGCCTACACACAGTAGTATGAAATTACTTTCAATCAGGAATTGGCTGCTTTCCCACACTATAATCTGCACTTTTGAGAACAATTATATTTCGTCCCAACATGGAAGCCTTACATTTTACATTACAGAAATTTTCTTGCAAACCAGCAAACAAGAAGCACCACAAAATTTATGCAAGAGCAAACAAAGCTAGTTGGCGTGAAGAACCGTTATGACTGTAACTTCCAAACCCAGAAATAATCATCATAAAGCTTATGAAGTCTCAGGGAAAGGAGAACTTTTGCATGACAGACAAATTGACATCATTTTGGAAATGGTCACTGCCCTGAAAACTAAATTCATGCTAAGAAAATACCTTGTGACTTATTTCACAGACAGCATTTCCAAATGACTCCAGCTGGTGCCCCCAGATAGCACAAACAAGTCAACACTGCTAACAAAGCTGCTGACTGCAAAGAGAGACATGGCTGAACTGGAAGCCTGCAGTATGGAACCACAGAACCAGGGAATCAGTCAGCTTGGATGAGGCCTCCTCAAACCTCAACCTCTCTCCTCACAGTACAATTAATCAAAGTAGAGGTTGGCTATATACATAAATGAGATTAATCCTCTTCCATAGAATCATCAGGATTAGGAAATAAATAGGCCCTATCAACATAAAGACAGCCTAAAACCAGCAAGCCAGTCTAACTGTGCCATGTTCAACTTTTTGCAGAGTTCAAACAGTGTTCCTGAGAACTCTGTATGGCCCCACAGGCTCTTTACCTGACAAGCACCTAATAAAAGGTCCACCTAATTTAGTGATTATTTTTGTGGAAAGTATTATTTTGCTCCATCAAAAGTATCACACCTTCCTCTGCAGTTTCCAGCCAGGACTTGTTTTCTTGCTCTCTTTCCCCTCGGCTCCCATTGCCCTCCCCCTGTGCTGCCCCACGCAGGTGGGCAGCACAAAGTGGCTGAGGGAGCTGGACATGAGTGAGCTGAACAGCTGCTGACTTGGCAGCAAGATAAATGGCTGGAACAACTCTTCCATATCCTGGGACTCTTCAAATGCAAGGGCCTTAAATGGCCCTTCAAGCTGAGACCTTGGAATATGGGCCAGGTCACACAGATAAGGGAAACGAAGGCTATTCACAAATATAATTGACACATGAAAAAATTATGAGCATTTTACCAGTAACTATTTTCAGCAGTGACTCTACCTGCATCTGCTTGCATAGAGTGGTACATCTTATATAACAACAGCCTAAATTAACACTGCTGCATCTTTCAGAAGGTTGAGAAGATCTCTTCAGCTTCTCTGTGCCTTCCAGTACACGTGACCCTGCTACAGATGCATCAGCAGGGGAATCTCACTTTTTTATCATCATCTTTTTTAAACAAGCTTTTATGTTGCTGATTGTGGCTCCTTATATAAAGGCAGAGTAGACAACCTTTGATGAGAATTGATAGGCATGCCCAGAATTGAATTAAATCAGGTATTAGATCACTGGTCCAAGGCTGACATTCTGCCCCAATGGTGGCAAGTCCAGAATACACATATTTATTTGATTCTCCTGCCTTCAGGGAAGTATGGTGATGGGTAGCAGGGAACTGAACCACCACGGCTGAAGGTATAACATCAATCAGACCAGCACAGTGACTGTCCTCAGTATCTTTCCTTATCTTGCCCTTAAAAGTTAGGAGAATTATCCATTGCTCAAAAGCTACCTTTGTCTTTTGGTATTCTGTATTAACAAAAAATAAACCAAAGTTCACAAAAACTACATTTGCAAAACAGCTCCAAAACCCGTAACCTACACTGATCCCATGAAAAAGACAACAGTTGCAGTCCCACGGTCCCAATATAGAAAATGCATTTCTAGTACAACATGAAGCAAAAAATCATTAAAAATACTATGAGAATTTTTTAGTACAACAACAAAGGTATTATACTCTTGTGAGTGTTTGTGTGGAAGAGTATCAGTTCAAAGTCATACAGGCATCATGAAATTCCAGTGACTTCTGAGAAGGGGCTGACATAGTATTTTTTGTGCGCATTCATTCCAGTTTGACACGGACTTGGTCAACAGTGCAACACGCTGCTAAACAATATAATAAAAGAAGCTGGCCAGCTCAGCATATTAGCAATGGAAATTTCAATTTCTAGTTTATCAATCTGAATATTATTTAGACTGGAATCCAGCCAAACATTAATAGCGCTACATGCAGACTGGGCTCTAGACCCACTTTCTGACCAAAGCTTTCTCACCAAAGCTAGGCAATCAGATTGTAATTCCAGGGCTGAAAAGATTAATATTACCTATCTTTCACCTATATTAGATTGTGAGGTATCAAGTCAGATTATTTAAAAAGGGAGATTTCCCTCATTTTGCCAAACTTTTATCTCTTCTGGGAATAATTAAGTGAAGTGAGTTTGAAACTCAAAATCTCTCACAAGCTCCAAACATATGAAATCCCTTTATAAATTCACCTCAACCATGTAATCTACTAACAAACCTGTCACAGTCATATAGAAAACTGCTTCTGGGACCTCTGCAGTTCATTAGCATGAAAGCTGTAGGGGAAGAAAGGTTGAATCCAAGAGCTTTTCACAAAACATTCCTTTCTATTTAGTTAGAAAGTGAAAATACCATGAGCATATTTCAAAAAGTAAGAACTAATCCTTGTTTAAGAAGACTCCTTAATAAAAATAAAAAGTGTCTCCTTTTATGATTTTCTTTCTTTTACTCAGTGCATTGGCAAGTACTTAGTAGTACTTGGTATTTCTTTTCTTTATTTTCATTTCTTTCCTCAGCTCTGACATCCAGGCAGTCACCAAATGTACGTACAGGCTCCACACTGCAAACAGACCTGCTGCTGAACCGTATTTTATGGGCCTTGTTTCCTGAGAAAGACCTCTTGAACCCTTAGCAAGATGGATTCTCCCACCTATGGAGGACAACCTGATAGTACAGGTGGGAACACTGGAACTGATCAGTGAAAACCATAATGCTAGTTATGAGTGAGCAAAATAAGGGAAAGATTAAAGAACACTTTAAACTTTGAAATTAACAGTAAGCTTGCCATTTAAGTCTGACAGAACTCAAGGCTGTGCTTAATGATATATACAACAGTGATGAAAACTCCCTCCTGGGCCATTCTACATGCTGTTTGCTCTCAGATGATTTTCATACACCTTCTTCAAAAAAACAGAACAACAAAAGATTTCTTGAAAGTCATCACAGGCCTTGAAAATTCATTATGTTTATAATCGGAAGCAACTTAGCCTTCTTCTCATAGCACTGTCAGTATTTTGGGTTTTGTCACAAAGCCTGCAATATTAGCATTCCGTATAAAGCTTAAGCTTCCAGAGATGCATGATGAGAGGAGAATCTCATCTGGAGTATGAAAAAAAAAAAAGCTTGAGTGTGTGATCATTAAGAACAGAAATATAAATGATGTGCATTTTTATTTTTTATATAAGATCTGCAACTGCAGCATCTCATTATTACTGCAACCTCAGAACTTGGGTTCAAAGGCTACAAACAGATTTCATTCTCATCCATGTCTGGGGTCTGAAATTCCTGAATATCATTTCTTTTCATGGTAAGACTTTGTCCTGTCCACAGACCACAAGTGAAGGTCTCAAATGCCTAACTGCAATTCATTTAGGTGTGGATATATATTTTAACTACTATTACAGAACTAACATCTTTTGCCTCAAGCCTTCACTCTCACTTAAGGATCAAGAAATGCATCATCAGCCAGCTCAAGTGCAGAATTTATTCTTGTCAGAAGTCTATCTCAAAGCATGCACTACAGATCCTGGGAGTTATGATTTGAATATAAATGTCTTATTTAATTTCTCCATATCTGTACTCTAATATTCTGAGCTTTTATATTCTGATTAACAAGAGCAAGAAGTCATGGCACAAGAAAAACTGGAAGTCCTAACTTACGCTATGTCATGGTTTAGAAAATCTGACAATGTACAGATAAAGAATCATCCACAGCACTGAAGATCACCTCTGTACATGTGTGAGGCTAAAACCTCCATTTTTCAATGTACAGCTTGTTTAGTCCCTGCTTCAGGTGGCACTTCTCAGAATCTTCCTATGACCATCCCTCCCTAGAGGACCCGTTTAGCTGCGTAGCCCAGTTGTTCTGGATGATACTGTAGCTCTTTAACTGACGTGCATTCCTCCAAAGAGACAGTTACTGAAACTTAAAAACCTTCAGTTAATTGACCACCAATAAATATAAGGACACCCCTCCAGGACTCCCTCCCTGATTGAGAAGAGAAATCATAAGTGCAAGATGAGCCTGGACACCCTCACTGGCACACTCACTTAAGGGAGACAAGGCAGTTCAGCCACCTGAGTGTCCAGGTAATCAGCATTACTTGCAGGGCCAAGCAGCTCAGGTGTCACATCTCAGTTCTCTGATAAATTGCAGACCTGCACCTCAAACGCTGTCTAAATGCAAAGAGAGAGCACATACCTGAACTGCCCTTTGACTTGAAAAGATTAAAATTACATGAGTAAAATAAAAAGGTTCTCAGAAGAAAAAAAAATCAAGTTTATAAATTACGAAAGACTCAAATTACAGATTTAAAATTTCAGAAGTAAAAACAAAAGAAAAAATACAAAAGACTACATATGTCATGAATCTGAATGTGTCAAATCCCAAGCAAAGAGAAGTTGTTGCTTTCTTATGAAAAATAAAATTGCATGTAAAATCTATTAAAAACTGTGTTATGAGTTCTTGGCTGGGGAGCAGTGTTTCTCAATGAACAGAAGAAAATTATTTGGGGAACTACCAACCACGGCTGTTACTCTACTGTTGTTAGATCACACCAGAAACCACATAAGAAAAGAAACTGAAAGGTCAGAGCTCTTTTAATGATCGTTTAACAGCTGAACAGAAGCAGGGTACACTGCGTGACACAGAGTTTATCTCTTAGGTCACTAAAAGTGCACAGCTTTGCAAGATGGATGGTGCCAGCAAAGCCATCGCACAGGCAGACTAGAGAGACAGACACCTTCTTGTCCCTGCATTTTTCATTTAACAGCAAAATGCGATCTTTCCAGTGTTCAGCCACAGAGTCTAGCAAGACAGTAGAATAATTTATCAGGCAAGCCCTTTAAGCATCTCTCAGACATCAGTAAATATAAATGTCTCAGTGGAGCACAACCAATTTGAGGTCCCTTCCTCATTCCCAAATCGAAGTTCCCCCAGAGAACTGTGTGCTCTCTATTGGACACAGATGTTAAATGTCAATGATTAGCATCTTCTTAACAGGAAACAGGCTTACCTAAAGAAAATGTGCACACCTTTGCCACCTGCAAGGCAGTAAATAAACACTAGTATTTTTTTTTAGAATCCTTCAGAATAATATGGAAATGACACCACCAATCAATCAATCACACGGCTCCCACAAAATACACAGAAGCATTATGTGCTTTCAGAAACCCAGTGATTACTGTACATTTTATTTTTAAAATATAACTAAGATTTGGTCAGTGAATTGATCCTTCTCTCACTGGCAGCATAGGCCTGTGGTCCCTGCCACATGCAACATCTTTTCTAACCATGTTCTCCATTAGGCTAACCAGAAAACATTTTCCCTCTGTTGTTTACCTCTGTCTTTTTAACCTCTCACCTTTGGCATTTCATTATTCTCACTAAATAACATGGAACTGTGTTTTTAAAATCAGTTTGCAAGGGAAGAAAAAGGACCTGTGCAGTCCCTTTTGGTGCAGATGAAAGTTCTTTGCTCTCCTGGGTCACCAGCTAGCAGAGATCCATCCACACAGGTTAAAGCAGACACTTAAAGAAAAACCTCTCTTTGTTGAAACACCAGCAGAATGAAACATGGAACCTTTATCACAGCTGCTCTGTGGAGTTAATCCATTAACTCTCCTTTCCCTTCTGCCTCTTTTCTTTCAATTTCTAGGTCAAGCTATCAGGTTTCATTCTGCTAACCAAAAGAGGGGATTTAACACAGCTTCCAAGCAATCGTGGGCTATGAATCAACCACAGCTTTTACAAAACTTAACATACAGAAAGGCATGTTCAAAAGATGGCTGCAAGGAAGCACTGCAAGATGGTAAACTAAGTCATGCAGGAGCTTCAAGGCAGAAGAAATCAGATGGGCGAGATCTCATGTGTAATAAACGCCAATCACTTGTTTTAAAAATTTATAAAAGTTTAATAAAAATAAAATGGTTATATAAAAAGAATAATACAAGTAATAGTTATAAAGGTTAAACAATTAGAGTTAGGACAATCAAAGAAACNATCTCATGGGAGGACAAAACCTGCCCTGCTGCTGGCTGAATTCTTAGCAGGCAGCAGGCCCTGGTGTTGCAGTGCCTGCAAACAGCCACAAACACCAAAGTGTGTGATGGTGCTCATGGACCCACTGCAACAGCCTTGGGAGAGCTCTGATGGGGCTAACAATAAAAGGCTTTCTGTAGACTGTTTCTTTAGGCTCTCTATTAAGACTACACCCATTTGGAGCTAACTATCAGCCAGTTTTCAAATGGTAAAACCATGGCTTTACCATTTATTTTTTTACAATGTAGGGCAAAGTGTAGGATGGGTGCATTTCCAGCACTTTCTGGTAACTCCTGCCAGTATTTTATGATTTCTCCAACCCTGTATTCTGGCCACTACTGACTCTTCCCTTTTGCCTGCATTTCTTCCCTTTTTTTACTTCAAAGTCTGTCAGGAGACTAAAAGGTGGAAACATCCTCATTACCATTCCAGACACAAAGTTGTCTTTTATGTCACCACCTAGACAATATTATCTTTATTTCAACACCTCTGAATACTCTCATTAGGCTGTTTTCTCTCAGATCTGTGATCTGTTTTCTGCTGTAGCTAAATGTCATAAAAAGCCGGCATTACCAGGCAGACAATCTTTCCCAGCCACCCCCCCTCCAGTTGTCTTTGATGTATCTCACTGGGTTTCTGGGAAATCCACTAGAAACAGATTGGCAGTTGGTAGACACACCTCCTGGTGTATTTAAAAAAAAAATTAAACTCCAGCTACTAGCCCTTCTCTCCCCATAAAAATTCCTACGCTGAATGACAATTAGGTTTTCCCTGTTATTTTCATGAAGTGCAAGGGCACTGGTAAGGCTATCAGCTACACTTTAAAATTCTGCATTTTAATCCAATTTGTCACCCTTAACACTTGCTTACTTTAGTTAATGTAAGAGCAGCCCTGTTTGCCAATCTGATTCATGATATTGGACTAAAATGCTGAGACTTCCAGATCTGCAGGAAAAGTTGCCTTTATCTCTCTTTCTTCTCAGGATAACATGCACAGTAAATAGTAGTTTCTGTGTTCCTGAGAAAACTGGTCTAACTGAGGTAAGCGGCCTCTTCAGATTCATCTTCTCCAGCTGACTAAACCATCTACATAACACCTGAGATAAAGAGAACAAAACCAGGTGTGTCCTTAGCAGTCTCACACATCCTTTTCTAACCTTATTCAGGACATTTCTGATGGTGCACCTCCATGGGACAGACTGCCCCAGCAGATGGGCTCTGCGAGTTAAATTCAACTATTCAGTTATGTAAAAGCCTGCACACTTGTCCCTTCTACAAGTTCATATTCTAATTTGAAATCCCACTACTATTGGAAATTAGTTTAGTTAGTGCCTGAACTGTGAGATGCAAGCCTGGCCGTTGGAGCTGTGGTCACAGAAAAGCTGTAAGCTCCCACCTGCACATCTGTGTACATTCACTGATGCAGAAGGGGGCTTCAGGGGTCCCTGCTCAGCTTGACTTTTCTCCCACTGCCACTGAGCCTGTTAGACAATGTCAATATGGGAGTTAAAACCTGCCACCTTCCACCTCCCCTACATTTTTTGTTGGAGATAGGAATGAAAAATCACACGAGGAAACAACAGCTTTATTTTTTAAATTGGTTAAATTTTAGATCACATTGGGCACTGGCATAATTTTCCTTCACCCTCCATATTAAATATAATTTGAACTATGTCCAGATGTTCCCTTTTTCATAAACAAAACACATGAGCTCAGCATCAGGGCTTACCCTTCACTGGAGGGACTGAGAAGTTTTAGCTATTGCACTACATATCTGTTAGAAATGCCTATCAAACCGCTGGCTGTCCTATCATGTCACACCACTGCAACAGGGCTCTGTGTCACCATTACTTGCATCATTCCAATTCAAGCACGACTGCTGAGTAACTAAACTGAATGATCCATGAGACAGTCACTAAAGGTAGGTATCTTGTCAGGATGTCATGTCTCAAAGACTTTCACCTGAAAGAGCATGGCTCCCAAGAATAAGGAATTCTAACTGCCCAGCTGCCTCTCCTCTGTCTTAGCTGAACACAAAAGAGATTTAACTAATTGCACTGTGGAGCCCTGGGTGTAATCAGAGAATGGTTTGGATTGGAAGGGACCTTTGAAGACCATCTAGTTTATCCCTGCTGCCATGAGTAGGGACACCTTTCACTGGCTCAGGTTACTCAAAGCTCTGTGCAACTTGACCTTGAGCACTTCCAAGGATGAACATAGTTAACTTTTCTGGGCAACCTGTTCCAGTGCCTCACCACCCTCTCAGTAAAGAATTTCTGCCTAAAATCTAATCTTAGCCTACCCTCTTTCAGTTCACCCTTGTCTTGTCATTACAGGCCTTGGTAAAATGTCTTTCTACACCTTTCTTACAAGACCCTTTAATTATATGGAAAGGCTGTAGTGACAGCTTCCCAGTGCCTTCCCCAGGCTGAACAACTCCAACTCTCTCTGTCTTCATAGCAGAGGTGCTCCAGCCCTGTGATCAACCTTTGTGGCCATCCTCTGGACTTGTTCCAACAGGTCCATCCTTCCAGTTCTGAGGACTCGAGCTGGATGCAACACTCATGAGAGCAGAATTGAGAGGGAGAACCACCTCCGTTGACCTGCTGACCATGGTTTTTTAGGCAGACTGGTATTTGACTGAATTCCTGGGCTGCAAGCACAAGGAAGTGTTGTGGCACCAAGTTGCCAGTTCATACATAATTTTTTCATCTACCAGTATCCCCAAGTCCTTCTCAGCTGAGTTGCTCTAAATCCATTCATCACCCATAATCTCTCTTCACTATCCAGTGCTTGCATTCCAGCCAGGAATTTCTAATGGTTTTGAGTGAAACAAATACAAGGTAGCATGGAGTGATGAAAAGATTTAAAGAGGTGCAAACAAATAATTCCAGTCATCTTAAACAGAATAAAAATACTTTTTTTTAAATCCCATCCACCATGCTGCTCTATTTTAGGCTATTTTAAGGATTCCTGTGGTATTTTATTGGTTCTATTTTCCATATGGCTTGTGGAGAAAAAGTCACCTTAATACTCTAAGTCCAACTATGCATGCCCTGGCAGCAAAAGAAGATTGTAACAGCTATGTTTTAAAACCTATAACATCCCTACAATAGTTGTTAAACATATAAGAATGAACGTTTAGTAAAACATATAAGAATGAACTTTTATTCCAGATATCCAGATATGTAGGCACTTTCCAAGATTAGAGGCATGTGTTCTGGCAACATTCTTTTTCCAATAGAAGTGTCTTTTTGTGGCCCTTGTAATTCTGGAAATTACCTAATGCAGGCAAAGCTGTTATTTGAAAAAGATGTGTAAAATTCAAGCTTACGATCTGTAGCCCCAACCTTACAGAGCTGTAACCACTTGGACAAATACTTGCTCCTCTGAACAACCACACGCACTTCATTACTACTCTCTACATGCCACATAATGCATATAATGAATTCTCCATATAATGAATTTGATGATAAAGGTAAAAAAAAATAAAGATTCTAAACCATAGCAATAGTGAGAGGAGCAGAAAACAGACAAGATTGGAGGAATGTAAAAGGTACTATCCAAGGGATTTATGGATTGCACAAAAATGCACACGTCTGGGAGGCACTATGTGACAAGGCATTTAGATTACAGTATGCACAAAAATATTCACATAAAGAAAAAGCAACAAGGCTGTGCATGCAGTGCAAATGATGCTATTGCCTGAATTTTGAGCATTAAAATATGTGAAGGACAATATTCTCAGGCTTTTTTTCACATTGCATGCTCAGATGGTAGAAAGGAATGCTAGAAAGAAAACTCCATATATAACACCAAGATCCAGAGGGCTTGTCTTCTATTGAACTATAAGGACCACAAATCAAGAGTATTTGTCTTCATGTTTTTTTCTGAGCTGGACACCTTTTCTTACCAAAGTCATACAATAAATCAGGTAAAAGGTCTTCAAGGAGTCATACCATAAGCACCAAGCCGGTTTTCATTGGAAGATGCAAAATCACTTCTTGTCACATGGAAGCACTTGCATGATAAATTTCAGTTTCTTACTTGTACAATTCTACTGATATAACACAGCTCTGAAAAACCCTACCCACTGTCTTCAGGCATTTTATTCACCCCTCTTGTGCTCAGAGAAGCCCCCGTATAATTTTTCAAATGTATTTACCTTTGGAGGAAAGCAAGCCCAAGAATTACTGCCTAAACTGACAAGGAAATCAAAATTAAGTGACTGAAAGCAGGTTATTAAACTGGGAATACTGAGGTAACTGTAGATCCTGTATATGTGAGGTCATATAATTTACATCAAATAGACACATGAAAGATACATATCACAGGGAAGCAAAAATGTGTGCCATTCTCACAGGTAACAATCTACCTCAGTTGCAGCTGGCTGAGGTTTCCTCTGCACCACAAACTTCACTATGGTAAAAGATTCAGTGCTGTTATGGGTAACACAGATGTTAAACATGAAAGCACAAGTACTCCAACAACATATTCTGCTGTGCATTTAAACATAAGACACTATAAAGTGAACTTACTCCTGATTTGCTATGCACTTCCTTTCTATTATTTCAGAACAGAGTTTTGACTTCACAGAGGAAGCCTGAAATATGAAATTGGATTGTGGGTTGGAAGCAAGAAGACAACTTCAGTATGATGGAAAAGCACTCATTTAGCTTTCCTTGTGAAGTCTGAAATGAGACAGGCTAATTATACGTGGGAAATGTGTCCTATCCCTGAAGACAATGACTGTTAAGAGGTTTATCAGAAAGAACATGTCAGAAACAGATTTTCCAGCAACTGCATTGTAACTACATTGAAATGAACATGTGTAAAAATGTGCACATGTTTCTATCTAAAGCATCACCAAAAAGCCAGAATCTGTCCAAAAGCAATTGTCCACTGACATATGATTTGAAGAGCACATAAACATGAGAAGATATGACAAACCATTCTCCTCCTACTCAACTAGGTTTATAAATGGGCTGGTCACTTCTTAGGAAGAAAAAAGGAAAACAGCCAATTTCTAGAGTCTACTTTCAGAACACCTCTAGCTTGTGCAATCCTAAGGAAGATTCACTATTTGGGATGGAAAACAGGAGATGGGCAATGCACTGGATTGTTTTTCTGAGTGTTTCAGGTACACACAGTCCCAAATTCCAACTGTCACATAATCCTTGCCATCAGTTGAAAGGGACAGGCAGAGTCATACTTCTGCAGTTTTTGGAAATAACAAGCCCCTTGAAAATTCCTGGCTAAACGTCTGTTTAATTGGGGTCAAACTTCTCACTCTAAGTTTCAGGATATCTTAACAGCTGCCAAAGCTAGATGCCAAAAGCTGAACTCCAAGTTGTATATTTGGACACCAAAAATGACCAACTCCTCATACACACAGAACAGAGCCCACTAAAACCAACAGGAGAAACATATGCCTAGTGCTTCTGAAAACATCGGGTTATATGTCAGTGGAACAATAACAACTTAAAACCAACTATCAGAGGAGGAATAAGGTTGCTTTGCTTTTTGTGGAAAACAGTCAAAAAGGCACAGTGAAATCAGCACAGATTTATGTGAAAAATGCATGTTATAACTTAAAAATAGCATTACTGCTGCATAAGATGACTACTGCCAATAAAAGCCTCATTTTTCTGAATAGCAGTGTATTAGTCATCCTCTGATGCCTAACAAAGAGAAAACTGGCCAAGCTGCAAGAAAGACCAACTGTGATGGATATTGAAGAGATGCTTACAAAACTGTTTCAGGCTTTATACTTACTGTGTCAGTGCTTTAATTCCACCTGCTTTCAAAGACTCTCCTATCATTTGTCTTGCATACAATTATATCTCAGAAGGTGGGTGCATTTCCTCTACCTTTCATCACTCTTCTAGCTAGGGATTTATGTGGGTCTATCAGGGACCAAACAAAATGAACTGCTATAAATGGCAGCTGTACTCAAGTGATTAAAAAAAGGGGAAAAACGTCAGTAATTCAAGTTTCAGAGAGGTATAAGGACAAAATTTCTCTAGCAATTTCAGGACTGCACAAATCACAGAAGGAGAGATTTTTAAAGGAAAATAAAGAGGGTCAGGTACTGAAATACTATCAAAACTCAGTGCAGGTGGGAAGCCAGCATCTTTAGTGTCTCTCGAGAATTTAAGCCTTGAGGGAACAGCAAACTCTGCTTTCCTTCGATGCACTGGATATAGCTACTGGAGCCCATCTATTGTTTCTCATTCAGTTCCATGCAACATATCACAAGTTATTTTGCAGAGCAAGATGATCATTAGGAACAGGCATTGCTGTTAACTAACATCAGCAAATATCTGCAGGAATGGCAAACCTATTGTGAAATAATGGAGGTGAAACCCTTTTAAAAAACCTTGGTATTTACACATCTTTATTAACAGTAAAACACATTAATGAGCAAAAACTGGTGCGGCAAGGAACCTCTCAGAGGCTCTCAGGGGATTAATTAAAGGTAGACTTATTTGAAATAAAACTGTTTAAAAGGACACATGAAATGTAATCCAGGGCAAGGGAAATTCCCTGTTTAAAGAAATAGTTGTTTCTCATACCAATGATGAGCTTTCTACACTTGTTTTGTAAATATAAAATTACAATGATTCCTAACGACATGGAAGGCCTGAATTGTAGTTTTTTCATTTATGCTTACCGCCATATAATGAAGGAACATGTCAATCTAAAAAGGTGACCTTGCACCATTTGGCAAAATATGAAGTTCACCTAGAAAGTGGTAACAATAATTTTGCCATCCAACAATGGTTTGCCTAAAATTTGCCTTTCATAAGGTCCATGTTAACCTCAGATCAGAGACCATCTTTGCTGAACATTAATGGATAAATGGTTGATGCTACCAGCAATAAAATTTTGAAACTGGGGTGAATCAGGACATGATAGAAACATTAAAGACTTAATCTAAATACTCATCTTGGAAAGGTTTACTTAAGGAACATCCCCAAAGATCCTAAATAAGATATGTTCTCCTGCCAACAAGTGTTGTGCAAACTGTCTAATTAGGAGATGCTCTCAGCTGCCAGACACAGGCTGCTTCACAACCTGGCATTTCTGCCAAATCACTGTAAAGGAGATATGTCCCGATCTTTATAAGATGCCCACTGCAGTTTCCCTTGCTGAAATGCTAGACATTCTTTTCCACAAACCCACCTAGGCAGTATTTGAGTTTATCTTCTAATTAATTCACCTGGCAATATCATTAATTAAAGGCAGATTCTTCCCTGCTTATTACAAGAGCCCTAATTTCCACTCTCTTCACCAGATTTAATTAATACTGGAGCTGGTTGAAGCTCCTGCCTCTTCTATCCTACAAAGACCAATGTTACTTTTGCCATGAACTGCTCTAACAACCAACTAGGACACATTCACTGGTATTTCATAGTATGGGGAGCTGAAGGAGGGAGAGCTCTCAAGTCAAAGAGATCTCTCACAGTTTAGTGTGGAAGCCAAATTGGAAGAAGCATAAAGAAAGAGATGATGCTCTTTGGTGGCACATAACCGTCTTTCATGAAATTTACAACTGGTTTCCCATAATGCCTCCCCTTTTATAGCATAATTACCACAGAGTAATTTACACTCAGCCTCACCAGTTGCATTAACAGTCTCTTGCAAGTTTATAAAAAGAAGATTGTAGCAAGAAATGTCAATTAAAAACACATTAAAACAGATGCACTGTGAGAGACATCAAGGTTCCAGTCCCAGCTTGCAGGAGGAACAGGTGGCACATGCAGCCTTCACAACTTGTTCAGCACCCTTCAGGGCTGAGCAAAGAGAGAACCCAAAGGACTCCAGAGGGAGCTTCTTACTGGGTTGAAAGGTGATCTCTAGGATGCAAAAAGAACAGAGGAGTATAATTAAAAGAAGATGGTAAATTGTCTTGAGGATTCAAAAAAAGCAGTAGACATCTCAGCCACTTGACACTGCAAGAATAATATAAATTTCTCTGGTTAGGTACAACTACTTCCTAATTACATGGAGGTTGGGATCAGAAACTTCTTTCTGAGCTCAGAAAGTATACTAACAGCTACACACATCCTCCAGGTTATTGTACATGTCAAAAAAATCCACCAATATGGTGCTAATTTGCACAAAATTAATTCATGTAAATATAACTAAGGCAGGATTAGGATTGTGAGTCAGAGAATCAGGCTAACCTTCTTTCACTCTGCCTGATTAAAGCAGGGATCTGAAGAAAGCAAGACAGGGGTAGTAAATTGTTTGTAGCAACAGTTAACCTCAAGTGGATGTTATCCTCAGAGCAGGGAAGCAAAAGAGGAGTGGAGAAAGGGCTTGTGCTGACAGTGATGGTGGTCCATTAACTACAGCAGTTCTGCTGCCCAAATGATCAAACTCAGGTTTAGCAGCAGCATGCCTTCTCACTCTACAAGGAAGGACAGAAGGGGCTTGATCCAGCTTATCAATTTTGAGCTTTTAGTCCAACTGACAAGAATCTACTCATTAACAGAGACCTAAGATCTGAAAGAATTCATATTACTGACTTACCATATCACCCAAACATAATCTCCAGATTCCCTAATTGCTCTTGTGTTTCTCTTCCCATCACTTGAGCAAGAGAATCAAGGATATTAAGACCACTTTCACACACTTGATTAAAAGAATACAAACTACACTAGCTGAAAGCCTTTAAAAGCCCTATAGGCTTATGAAAAAAGGTGAGGTCATTATGCTCTGGTATTCTTCTCAGCTGCCCTCAGCGGGTATCAGTCATCATTACAGCACTTGGAATCATAATGGACTCCAACAGTTTAATAATGATTGCAACACCCTTCCTAATGAGGTTGGTGCTGCCCTCTGATGTGAATATTCATAAAACTGGGCTGGTAATGGGTTCTGTCTTGATTAGCAGGCTGTGGTTCTGTATCATGTTTGAGAGACATCTTTTGATGCAAAAAAAAAAAAAAAAATCAAATTAAATCCTTGTTTCAAGCTGAGTAAATGAATTTGACTTTAGGTGATCAAGAGGGGAAAAACTTCTAATTAGAGACGCAAGCAATCATCTTGTTCAGTGTTCTTTCAAAGAAGGGCTATAGGGACACAGAATCCTAATAAACCTTCCCTCAATCACATTTTAGATAAATGTTAAGGATTAAAATTAAATGTAATTAAAGTTTGTTAATCTGATATGGTTTCCACTGATAGTCCTTAATTTTTTTTTCTTTGCCCAGTTTTCCTTTGCTTATTCCTGAGCCCTTCTCCTCTCTTACTACCAGGATCATCTCATCCACCAAAGAAGGCAGAAAGGCAAACTGCTGCTTGGAATATCAGACCCCAACTGTAATTAAATCGATGGTTTGGCACTTGCTCACACCACGCTGCCCCCACACTGCATATGGCAGTCACTGCTGCATCTGCTTTGAACACAGGGGTTTTCAGTTTCTATTACTGCAGAATCAGAAATATGTTCCAAGTAATTAACATATCAACACTTCTGTTTCCTTTTTCTGCAGGCAGAGGTGGGCACCTAGTCCTCTTTGCAGTTGTTGACAATTTCACCCCATCACTAGAAAAGTATATGAAATTAGCCTCCAAATATTAGGATTTAAGCTTCTGACCATTAAGTCAATAGAAAGAAAGACTTCCATTTTTTCCTACATCCAGAATGAGGCCATTACACCCTCTGGGATGCCCTTGAAGCCAGCCGACCCACAGAGCTGGAATTCATGGGATTACCCTTACAAGTAAGGAGTTTCCTGTCAAATAAAACAAAAATTGCAGCTATCCTGCTGTTAATCTAGCCGGGCGGAAAGAAGCTGATTTGAGCTAAGCTGCTGCTCGCTTTTGCAAAGAAACCAAACATTTATCCCTCTCTGTTCACACAAGATGTTCACTGCACAACAGGAAAAAGAAGAAGAGGAAGACAGGTTCTTTGTTCACCAGTAAGAACTGGAATAGACTGGAGGAATAATAATAGTGATAATAATAATAATAATGGTTTTGCACTCCAACATCAGAGTCACAGCAGAAAGAAGTCTGCAACAGGGAAGGGATTTCTAACCAAATCCCTCTAATGGGCAAGAGGAGAAACAAAAGGAAGAACTGGAAGTGACTCTAAACGAAGGAAGGTCTTTCACTCACAGTACAAAACCTGAAACTGATGCCTAGTATCTCTAAACCTCTAATAAGGTGTTAATTTGAGCTATCTATCCCATTGCAGCTTCATGCAGTGCCGATCTGAATAAAGGGGACAAGACTGCCAAAAACACAGAGCAAACAACATCTAAGAGCCAGGTTTTTCCCTGCTCTCCTCCATTTATAATCAGCCAGAATTAACTTGGGCAAAACATGCCTTCCCATCCCTGCCTGGATGCTCAAAAGCGTGATGAAATAATGAATTCGTTACGGAATTCAGGCCTCTGCCCTCCCAGCCCGACTGCCCTTCATTAGCGCAGGCTCCGCTGCTGCGGGCGCGCCGCGCTCCTCCCGGCCAGCGGCGTTTGAAACCCCCGGCACGTAGGTGCTCAACCGAGAGCGCTCGGTATCGCGGCGAGCAGCTGCTGTGTCACTGCCGGGCCTCTCCTGCGGCAGACCTGTCACTGGCCTCGGCAGCTCAGTGCCAAGCCCACAGACCACCGGGGGCCAGCAAGCAGATGGCTTATCTCAAAGTCTAATTATCGGTGCAGACTGAAAAGCCTGCAGCCGAGAGCAGCGTGGGGCAGGACTCTGCTGGGTTACTGTTTAGGGGAAAATGGTGGCAAAATAGGACGGGTTAAGGATGGATGACAGATTTTCCAGCCAGGCTTCCAGTGCACCACAAGGTGTTAGGAAAAGCAGGGCTGAGTTCTGGTCGGGGTTCTGCTGACATCTGGCTTGTTGTGAACAATACCCTAGGAAACGTGAAATGGTTTTTCCAAAAACAGAAACAAAATCAAAATCCTCCTACCATTCTTTTCAGGTTTCGCAGAAAATGGTGCAGCAGGAATTAACTATACTTCCTTCTCTTTTGTCTGCAGTAAACACTGCATGCTGCACTGAACTGCACAGACCAGAACAGACAGCTCAGAACAGATTTCCATCCATACCTTTTTTCTTCCTGAGCTTGCAATGAAAAAACCCCAAATAAGTGAGCTAGCAACTCAATTTTAACCACACCTGTTTCATTCACTATAAGAAAAGAACAGCAACATAGGCAGCCATATTAAAATGAAAAACCAACCGAGAAATTCTGGGTTTTGCTTTTAAATATAGGCAAATTTAGAGCTCTCAGCTCAAATTAAGAAGATAGTTAGGGCTGACCCAAGGTGAAATCAACCCAGCATGCCAGTGCCCCTGTGCTTGTCAAACAACCACCTCAACATCCTTGGGCTGGCTTGGGACATCCCATTCTGCACTGGATCTTGTTTGTGGCGCTGCCTGCTCTCCAGTAGCAGTAGGTACTGAGTCTTGTTCTAGCCACCACTGTTCCCATACTTGCTCCTCCATCTGCAAAAGCTCTAGGTTTCATCATCTAGAAGAGCGTGGATGAGGCTAGGAGTCAAGGAACTCATTTAAGTTTGGAAAAAACAGACTGTCCTTTCCCTTTTCAGACAAATGACAAGTTGAATACTATCTTATCAGTAACACTGTACCCCAAACTGTGGTGAAAACCATCCATTTTCTTTCAATTGTGTCAGTCATCCTTCTGTATCTGAAAATGCTAATAACTGCTTTATTCCTGTTTAGCAACTATGACAATAAGAAATTCTCCAATGACGGAACAAAAGCCTGATTGTGGCAACTCTACAAAGGAATGAAAAGTCACAAAAGCAAGGAGAACTTGCTTATAAGAGATGGCCTTAGTGAGACAGACACCAATGAAACTATTTAAGTGAAAAAGTGAGGAAAAGAAGACATATCTGAAACTCAAGCAAAATATTCCCTAATTCTGGAAATTAATTGTAGTATTAATGAAGAAGACAAAAAGGCCATATGTTGTTACATGAAAAGGGCCATGTGCTGTTACATGACAACCACATGGCTGAGGGCTTCCCAAGGCTTTTTAAAGAGGAGAGCATTTGTATTGACATCATGAATTAACATTTGTATGTATTGCCTTCTACAGCCTTGAAGCAACCAACATTTGTTTTGCAACTCAGTATGTCACCAATTCTCTGTACTTCCCACTAACCTGCCTTTTTGCATTCGTGTGCAAAACAGTCTGTGACAGGCATTTAGAAATTCCATTCCACACAGCCAGACATCACAGATTAGAGGAGAACAGCAGCAGGAGATTGCTCACCCCATCTTCAAGGTTAGGGAGATGCATGTAACTGGACACAGAAGGGGAAGGCAGAAGAATACCCTCTAGCTGAGTATCTGCCTACATAGAATTTTGTAAAATGCATTATGCTGATTAAAAAGAGACCATAAAATGTTAGTATGACTTGACAAATAAGCTGCTTATTCCGTTGTACAGCTTATTCTAAGTGTGTCCCACAGTAAGTTGGAGCAACCTGGGCATGACGCAAATCAGCTGGCTGGCAGCGCTCTCCAACAGGCTGCCTCCCGGTCGGGGGCTGGAAATGCTACAGTGAGAGAGCTCTGCAAGACACAGCACAGATCTGCTCAGGCCATCTGAGGGGACATCTTTGGGCAGCTACTTTGAGAGTAAGATGTCCAGAGCAGCTGCAGTTCAAAGGAGGTTTGCACCTGCCACACTAACAATACACCGCTGCTGCTGCTGCTTCTGTGACCATAATACAAATGCCTTTGGAGGTGTTCCCATGCTCGGGTATATTCAGTGCTTCATTTGTTTCTCCTGAGTAGTACAAACAGACCAAACACAGGGCAAGGACTGGATCTTCAACACGCAGCATTAAATAGGACTGCCTAACATTTGGAGCTCTAGATTTCAATTTTACAATAAAGGTGTCAATAAAAAAAGGAAGAGGAATTTAAACACTGTCAGTAAAGCACTCCTAATTACATATTGCCTGTGTCCCTAAGAGCCTGTTTGACTTTAGAGTTCACAGTACCTTTTTAGTTATTCCAGCACTTCACACAATTGCACGAAATATCATAGGTAGAGAAGTATTCTATATTTTTAAAAAGGGAAACTTATACTGGAATGCATAGGCACAGTGAGATACAAAGCACTGGCTGAAAGGGACAATGGGTAGGACTCAGCAGACTGCTTTCCACAGCAATCATAATCAGATGTTTACAGGCAGATTCTGAAAAGCACATAAAGGAATTAACCAGCCTAAAGGAAACATCAGTTATGTCCTAAAGCAAGAACCTTGGATTTTATTTTTTTTAAAGTGAGAATAATTGAAAAATGGATCAGACCAAAACCCCAACTTGCCCAGTATCTCTCTCGCTTGGTTACAACACCTGGGCACAAATGAAGGGACAAACAAGGCAAGCTTATAAGTGAATTATACTTCTTCTGTATGCTTTCCTAGTTTCTAGGTATTTCCACCTGAACTAAGCTACACCTGGTAACCTTGTGTTTAATAGGTCCTGATGAACCTTTCCTTCTCAAATTCTTGTTTTCCCTTTTCAGACTTATGTCAACTTTTGCATCAAAAATAACCCAGGGCACTAAGATCCCAGTTTACAGATGCTACAAGGAAAAAGAAACATTGCCTTTCATTTGTTCAAGAACTTTATTAATGATCTCCAGTTCTTGTATGAGGAGACATAGTGAACAACTGTTCTGTTTTGATATCCACAATTTAAGAAGCCTGTATCCCAGATTTCCTCCACATAGTTTCTTTTTCACAGTACAGAGAGACTCAGTCTACTTGAATACAAAAATTGTTGTAAACCTTGAATTATATTTGCCACTTTACATCTTTCCAAGTCTTTTTTTTTTTCCCCTGAGATGGAGGGACTGATGATAGAAGGGACAAAGCCACACAAAAAACTGGAGATGAGGATGCTCCATGAATTTATTCAGTGCTATAATTATGTTTTCAGTTTTATTCTGTGTTCCTCTCCTAACAGTCACTAACATTCCTAACACAAAGTTTGGCTTTTGAAGCCTATTTGGTGGTGATTTTGAATGCTATTTATATTCATAAAAAACTGAATGCCCTGTCTCAAATCTTATTACAATGTTCTGAGTCTCAGCAAACTTCTTTCCACCCCATTCTTCCTAAGGTCAGTTTGGATGGTCATTAAGTTCAGTCAGGATTCTCTTCATTTCACCACTGAGTCTAACTTATTAATTTACATTGAATAATACCTAAGAGCAATATATTCGTATTTATTCTTTTTCTTCCTCAAAAAATCTTGTCCTAAATTTCCTTGGGAGAAAAGGGGAGGGAGACTGGACTAATCTGCTGCTTATATTCTCCCCAAAGCTTGACAGACATTCTAGATGCCAAAATGATGGTAGTTCTGTCACAACTAGACATAAGTAAGCACACTTCCATAAATTACACAGGCTACTAGTAGCCTTTGAAGACACATCCAAAAATGAAGGAACATCTCTGCTCCAAAGCCACCTACACCATTTAGCCTGTGTGCCAAGTCCTGCTTATATGTAGCTCATGTTGCATAATCAGGACACCTCAGGCTCACTCTGCTAAAACCACATCACATTACTTCTACAGCAGGTCTTTGTAAGAAGTCCCTAGTTTGAAGCAGCAGAGCTACTAGAGAGCTTTGCTCAGGTGTTCAGCAATCGCTGTTGTCATCGCTGTCAGCAGCTGACACTGCCAGTTCATCTGACACTTCATGGTTTCCCAGCTACCCAGTCACCTCCACAGAGCTCCAGCAGAAGCAATATTGTGAAGTGTTTAATCTCATCTAGTTTTTTCCTCCCTAACAGTTTCAGGTTGAGACTGTGAGACAACACACGTGCCATTACGCATTCCTTGCTATGTTGCCTACTTCGCTTACTTTACTGCTAGAAAGAATAAGAATGTTTCATCTTCCTTCAAAACACAAAAGTAAATAATTGTGCTTTGAACTCTCACCTTACCAAGCCTTTGACTTCTACCTATGAAAAACTTGAATATTTAGAGGTCTAGCCCATATATGGCTAGATATATATGATATATAGATATCTAGATATAGATGTATCGATATATAGATATATGGCTATATATGGCTTCATTTTTTAATAGTCTCTTTCATAGATCTCTAGGCTTGTAGAGACAGACCTGAAATCTTGCGAAGGCACTCTTGCCACAAGATTAGCATTAATATTTCTGCAACAAAGAGAGATTATTAAATTAGGTGCAGAATACTGTTGTGGACACACCTAAGCATAATTTCAGAATCTCTTACTAGAAAAATACAGCTAAACATTTTGACAGAGAAACTTTAGGAAAGACAAGTATTCCTCCCTCCTTCCCTTACCCTACTATTCTCTCTGCAGATTCAAAGCAGCATCTCATGAACTCAAGTACTCTGAGAGTAGCATTGTACAACATGCGACATTCCAACAACTGTGATTAAAGGTGCCTGACAAAAATATTTCATGATAGATTCTTGATTGCCTCACACTTGGTCTCTAACACAGGAGACAGATGAAATCAATATTGCAGTATATAGTTCCAACTCAGTAAAGCAGAATAGTCACATTCTACTTGCTTACATGAATATAAATTAATATAATCAATAAATGAGTATAAATTGAAGCATATTTTTGCAGAAGCATTTGAAAGTCAGGCATGGACATCTACTGCCTATCCACTCACAAGCAGAATTAAGATTAAAAAAATCCATTAGTAAAGTGAGACTATTATGTTTATACTTTTACTGCTAATAG
Organism: Ploceus nigricollis; assembly: GCA_013399945.1. NCBI lineage: Eukaryota > Metazoa > Chordata > Aves > Passeriformes > Ploceidae > Ploceus > Ploceus nigricollis. The sequence continues at coordinate 2,237,164 of VXBC01008934.1, read as the reverse complement.
ATGTATTTCTTCTACTTTATTCCTTCACTTCCCCTCACTTTTGGTTTCTCCTGCTAGTAGCTAGGAATTTCAGAAGAATCAGCAAGCTTAATCACTGGATGAGCCATTAGTTGGTCAATATACATCCCTTTTTTCAGTCAGAAAATGGTCTTGCTCTAGTAGAGATCGACCTGCAGAGAAGAGTGTAAAATACTCAACCAAGAAGATACCCCATACACATTAGAAATAGATAATTATGTGGCAAAATACTCTCATATTTAAAACCTCTCATTAGGGAGAGATGCATTGACTTACTTCGAATGTGCCTATTGCTTTGAACATTGGCTAAATGGTACCATTTCCCAAGCACACTACCCATTACCAACAAATCCAAAGTATTTCAAGCAGACACGATACACAATAATGTATTTCAGCTGCTCTCTCTAACTTTATTTGCATCCATAATGTAATGGAAAACATACCTGTGCTAACTAAGATTTTTACCTGTCATAGCAAGCTGGATGCCTTGTTTGGTAACAATTACCGAACAATAAACAATAAACCAGTCTCTTGTTTTGTCACTATTCATGGCATCCTACAGCTTTTGCATAGTTTTAGGAGACTATCCCAGTTTTTAGACACATGGGAATGAAACCTGTCTTTGGCAAAATCCAGTAAGTCATGTGGTAAACTGGAATCTAGTTGTTACTGGCAGGTGTGGGAGCAGCTGGGCCGAGGACAAGCACAGCTCCTTCATGGAAGTCTCAGAATACTCACAGGGCGTCAGTAACAGCCAGCTTATGCAAGGTGACAAACACACACCTTTCTGGAGAGCTAGGGCAGCACTAGAGCCTTTGCTATCTGCTGGAATTGGAATGGAATGGCCTGGAATTTTGTGCAGCATCTCTGGACAGGTGAGGTCCTGGGAAGGGTTTGGGTCCAGCCCAGCCCTCAGGCAGGGCTAGGACTTTCAAAATTAAATTTATTTGAATCAAGGAGCTAGTCTGTATAACTTGATTTGGATGAAAATATACGTGTTGAAATTAAATGGAATCGTGCCTAACTTGCAGAATTAAATTATTGCACTGCAGAGCAAACGCATACAAAGCTTGTCTGTGTAGGGCATGTTTCCTATGGGAAACCAACCACAACCATTTCTAAGTTAATTAATGTTTGGTGTTAACAGATGCTTCATAACTGAGCTGCCATTTTCAAAATTCCTGTTCTTGTGCTGTTAAGTCATTTGAACAAAGCAAATGAGGCTACAGGAGCAAAGTGTTATACTCAGCAGTGGTTGCACTGATAATCACATTCCTGTAGCTGTTCTTCAGTTTTCATACACTGTACTTCTGGGATATCAAACTTCTGGGGGTTCTGGAGACAAAGACTTATTCCTAATGCTGAAAACAATGGTGTTCTATGACCCATGACTATATATTATGTAAACATAATACTCTGAGGGACTTCAGGCTGTAAGCTTAGAAACTAAGAAACGTATCAAAAATCCAGTTAACTATTTTTTCCTGTTTTCTCTAAGATGTTTCTCTAAGCAAAGGTCTTCATTTCCTTTTAGCACAGCCTGAAAAGACTGTAGAGGGAAATATATATGATCCTTTTTATTCTGTTCTCAAGTTCTGAATAAAGCTATGGATCCTTTTCTTTACTACAAATTTTCAAAGCTGTGAAGATTTTATTGTTTGTTTTGTTTTCTTTAAATTATGCTACCCAACTGTGAAGGGGATAAAGAGAAAAATCAAATCATAACTACAGATAGGCAGTGAGCCAAGCAACATGGTGAGCAAGAAAATCCAGTGGGGTTCTCTTCCTCGCCCCACCTGATTTAATAAAATCCAGACTACACCCAGTCAAGGATAATAATGGGGGCAGGAGGGGACACTGAAGTGCAAAGCACATTAATTTTTTGGTTTTGCTAGGACAGGTTGTTGGGAAAAGGCAGATTAGGAGGGCTACCCAATGCAGGATGACTCACAAGCTCACTGTTCCCATTCCCCAGGGATAGACGAACTTTTCTCTGGTGAAATCAGAGTATGGAGAAAGTTTACATAACTGATGAACAGGTAACACAAGAATATTCTACTCATTTCTCTTCTAAATAGGCAACTAAACCAAGATAACTTGTCTATTCTTTATGCGCAACCCTTATATTATAAAAAATAATTGAAGGTTCCCATTTTTTAAGTAACATGAAATATGACTATTAAAACATATTCCAGTCAATGAGCTACTCAAAAATTATTCTAATAGTCATTATTGCTGAACTTGAACATTGTGATTCATCACCTTAATTCTGAAGACTTTCTCTGTTCCCTGACTAGGCTTCCTAACCACTCCACTGAAAATACACAAAAGGCTTTCTGTAACTGCTTCCTTCAATTACACTTCAGAACGATGAAAATACTTCTAATACTTCACCAGTCTTAAATAAGTTATGAAATCCAGGACAGACTTTCCAGAATAGAAATGCTGGCTTTACCAACTGCACAGTGGCTTTGACTTCCCTGGTTATGAAGGGCTACATTTTAAAGAAGGGCTACCTTCTTACAGGAAAGTAAAACCCAGAGCAAAACTCAGAAGAGATTGCTAATACAAGCAATGGCAGCTCCAGAGGAGCTCCTAGCATTAAAGTTTAGCCAGAGCTCGCTTGTTGCCTCGGCTTTCACCGGTGTTCTCTGACTACAGTAAACTCAAGTGAACAGAAGATGACAAGGGCAACAGAAATACCTTTTTTTTTAATTTTTGAAAGTAAGTCCAAATATCTTGTAAAAGAAATTTCCCAATCAAGCATGACACAGAAGCTAGGTATCTTTGGATATTTCAGCCAGTCTATTGAAACAATCTCCACCTTGAGCAGGAAGGGACAGCAATCATCTAATCTGAGTTTTGCAAGGCCACTGGCTCTGCTTAACGAAAACTCCCAGTGGAGAACTACAGAAGTTCCATGGTACACATCCACCTTAAAAGACTAACTACCATAAAACAAACCCAAATTCTTCCTCTTTTAAAGTACAGTCAAGGAAAAGCAAGAATACTATAGCTCACAAAAGCAAATTTTAGTGGCAAGTAAATACCATATAATGAGGAAGAAAGGGAAGAGAGAATACAAAGTTCTTGGCAGTGGGAAAAAGGAAAAGAGCTTGCATCGGAGGTAGGGCAATTCCACTGGGAATATGAAATGGAAAGGGTATTTTAAGGGAAGAAAGATGAGAAGCACACGTGAAGGGGGAGAAAGTGTAAAGCAGAACAAAGGCTGCATTTAGGTGAGAACAGAATGGTGTAGGTGATGTCTTTTTATATGCCAGGACACCAGATACCAGCTAGGTAGATCACTACTGTTTTTCTAAGTGTCTTAGGTTTCTAACATCATTCATTGCTTTTTCATTAATGTGGCCTTTCCTTTACTGTTTTGCTTCATTGAAGCCAGGTAGTTCAGTGCCTATGAAGGTTACATCTCTGACCTGAACTGGACGAGTAAGAGATTTATTCACAGAGCATTTTAAATTATTATAGTGAACTCACTGTCCAGTGGCTGCCTATTCCCCATCACATCCATTATCAACAGCTATCAAATCCTCTAAAATACAGCAGCTGTTCAGAAACAGGGATGTTTTCCATGCAGAAAGAAGACATCAGACTTGAGTACTGCACACAGACACTCAGCCACATGATCAATGTTAATAATGTCTCAGCAAAATTCCGTCACTCAATATGGTTTTATATCTGCTTTACACAATATAGTACAGTTAACTAATATGTTTAACATAATTGTGCAGGAGTAAATGACACTACAAACCACTTGTCCATATTGACATTTATGTTGTTCTAAGTATGCCAACAAGTCATTAATCTAGAATATTTATTTGTAAGTAAACAGCTACATGACCTGAACTTTAAATTAAACCAAAGTTTGAGCCTGTATATAGCAATATTTTCTAAAAAGATCAGTCATCAATACTGTATGTTATGCAATGCTAGTGGACCACATTTCTGTATACCCATATCTTTCATAATTTATTTTTCTAAATACTACTTCTGTAAGTCCTAATATGGTCTACATATAAATCTTCTCTAGTCTGCTCTACTGGATAGTCATCCCTGATTGCCATTTTGGAATATCTTTATCTGAGTTATGCATCCATTCAATTGCTTTTCCAGGTTAATTTTAAGTAAGTTTAGCATACAAAAAATGCCAAAAGGAGCTAATTTAAAGAAAGTGTTAGGTGTTTCTTTACATGTGTTAGCATATTTAGATGTTGAATGGTATGCATCACAGGACTACTGAAAGCCCTCTCCAATAATAGTGCAGGAGGTACATAAAGGTTTGCCATTTCTTCTTAATATCTTTTGTAGGATGCACTACAGGAACAAAAAGGAATAAATATTATGAAAGCCCACAAAACTAATAAGTAGCTAGTGCTGGGAGGTAATACTGAAACAGCAAAAAAAATTAAAAATCTTGCACCTATCAGATCTAGACGCTTCTCATATATATACATATATAGGTATAATATGTGCATGGATATATATTTTACAGATGCTATAAAACAAAACTTGAATGGAGGAGTTAGAAATAAATTTTTATATTAGAAAATTTCTTCTTTCAGGGGAAACCCCAAGCCATTAGCTGAATATACTTAGAGTTGTTTTCACTGTTAAAATCAGATAAGTTTTTGCTTCAGGGAACTAATGTATAGGAACTTCTTCAATGTAAAGGAGTGAATGCAGGCACAAGATAAACTGGGCAGGCTCAGTCTCAGAAATAAATTAAAATGCTGACCTCAACTAAATTCCTTTGTGGCAAGACGGACAATCTTTTTTTTTTTTCCCCTTGTAATGTCAAGTTAATTAATTTTCATTACAATTAAGTGGACTTTACCTGTTCATATTTAAATCAGACATTGAAACCAACATGATGTTGTTTTTTGATACTGCCTATATATAATCTCCCTGTTCCAGAGAAAATTGGTTGTCCTCTTAGTACAATCTCTCATGAAGATTTCCAAGTTTTCCCCACCTTCTTGCTGTCTCTGGCTCCCCAAGAATTCCTGTTTCCTTTTTGTCTCTTTTAACTACGAAGAAACCTAAGAAACTCAAATACAGTCATTCAAACCTTCCTCCTTCCTTTTCCATTCCTATTTTGTCTCTGATAACTCACTCTGATTCCTCTGCTGTCCCTTCTTCTAATCCATCCAGATATCACCAGCTTCAGGCTATCCATTCTCCTTGTTTCTAGTCTTCACTTCACAATCTCCGACTCCTTCACTGCTGCCAGCAATGACGCTTTACCATTCTCTTGCTTGCCCTCTTACTTTCAACTCCCAGTTGCTTGTCCACTTACACTTTCCACTTCTATTTCTTAGATTCTGACAGGTTTTATAGGACATCCATTTCACTGAAAACATATGGAAACTTTAGTACAGCTAACTCCTGGAACTTGATGCAATACCCCCAGCTACTGGTTTCATCTGTCAGAACACATCTAAAAGAGGTAAGTTTAGGAATAGTTGAAAAAGTCTGTATTTTTCTTTAATTATTGCAGAATTTACAGGAACTTAATCAGAAGTTAAAGTACAAGAAGTAAACAGAAGAGCAGTGCAATGCCAGATCATTATTGACCAGAGAAGGCCTTGAGAAGCTTGGAAGGTGACAGTAAGCTAGAGCCCTATGGACAACGAAGGATGTACTTATGGGTAGCCACACTGCATTGATTGTCATATTTTAGTCAGGAGGTCTTTGTGCAAAAACTTCTAGTTTGTGACTACTGGGCAATATGGACCTGGCTGGGCAGCTACCATCTGAGCAGATTAAAGGGATCTGAAAGCAATTGGGTAAATAAAATCATAAGAAGAGATTTTAAGAGTCATAGTTTTTGTTTGCCTTAAACTGATAAATATTAAAAATGCTTGACCTAGTTGTGGATGGACATGTTATGCCCTTGTAGGAAAAACTGTCTAATTGATTTTAATTTTATTCAGACCACATATTTATGGCTTCTTCTAGTCCCATGTAGTGATGGTCATTTTCTGTAAATAGCACAGAAAGGACACTTACTCTCTATTCAGTGAGAATAACTCAAAACCACATACAATAGAAAAACACGCTCATTTTAGAGGAGGCAGACATCAGGCATGTGTTTCTCTAGGAAGAATATTACTTAAAGCTGAAGTTCTTAAAGTATGGCTATTCCTACAAGGCAAAGAAAACTTCAGCTGAGCTCTTAATGATCACTTCTCTTTCATTAGCTGTGGGTAGGAAGAGTAAGTAAAGGACTGCAAACGTATTCATGACTGTCATTAGCAAAAATGGCACTGTGCAAATCAATTTCCATGGATCCTGCTAGGATGGGCTTTCTAATTAGTCCATCATTAGACAGCTAACTTCTCACCACTTCTCAGACATCAAATAGTCCATCACCAACACATCACCCGAGTTAACAAGGAGAATTTTAATGAAATCAAGTCAAATTGGCTTCCACCACAGAAAACAGACAATAGGCTTTGTTACTAATCTTTCCCTATCCTCATTTCTACTTGGTATTTTAGTTTCTGTTCTTATAAACCTTTTAGTTTGCATCAATAATTTTTTTAACCTCCTTTTACTAAAGAATAGAGCAGCTGTAGGATGGAGGGGGTGGGGGAAAATGCTCAGATGAAGCCAAATAAGGTACAAGCTGAGATTGCTTCTGGGTATTTCAGAGCTTTCCATCTTATGATGCTGAAGAGAAATGTCAGCTTGCTGCTTGTGGTTTTAAATGGAAACAGCCTGTGAAAAGCATTTGACTGATTGGCTCAGCAGTGTGGTTTAGATGAGCTTCCACCATGGTCATCCTGCTTCACACAGGGCAGATACTCCATTCCAAATGGTGGGGTTTGGGCTTGAAAATCCTATCAGCAGGCACAAAAAGGGAAACTCCCTTAAGATTAGAAGTGACTTGACAAACAGATATATAAAGGAATAAAAGAATGCTTAACAAAGATGAAAAATCTCTCCCTGAACAGTGTAGTCATCTCAGTATTTGAGTAACAACATCAGTATTTCTATTTTTTTTAATTGAGGGGAAAACATTTAAAAGCCTAAATTCTACATGGACATGTCCTTAATTTAAAATAGCTGTTCCTGCCTGAAGGAAAATCTGCTGCCCTACTGTTCAGACACAAGTCTGCCCATACCAATTTTCTAGTTTTCTGTATTTCACCTCCCTTTCTTCTTTATTACCAAGGACATTTACATGAAGCAGCATTTTTGCTTTTAAGAGTTCATCTGTTCCTGCTGCTTATCCCCCCACCTGAAGTCATAATCCTCCATTTGTGATGACATAATAATTTCCACTGCAACCAGTTGTGATGCCACAAACGGAGGATTATGACTTTAGGTTGGAAATAAACAGCAGGAACAGATGAACACTTAAGAAACAAAGATCCTGTTTTCATGCAAATGTCTTTTGTCATCAAGAACAAGGTTAGAGAAATTCAGAAAATATATGATAAGAGCAAGCCAGCAAAATGGGTACTAAAGAGAAACTCTCCAAATTTTCCAGGAGGCATTCAGCTGCTCTTTCAAATTAACTTCTTACATAACTAGGAATTTTAAATGTTTCTGAAACATAGGTAACTTTCTATTTGATTGAATTGCCAGCATAATGTGATCTGAATTATTGACGTCGTCTCACCAGCAGGGCTCAGGCACTTTGCCACAGGGGTCATGACTGGATGAAAAGCCCCCACATAGTGGGAACAGAGGGAAATCACCAGAAATAGGGCCAAGAGAGGTTTCTAATGTCAAAGCTTAGCTGGGCTATTTTTCTCCCGCTTCTTCAAAACCAAAAATTCTCCAATTTCAGAAGTATCACTAACTGAAGAAATACTTAGGTGATCTAAACAGCATGAGCAGCAGAAGCAATTTGTGTTTTAATTTAGTTGGATCAGCTTTGAGGTTGCTGCAGTTATAATTACAAGGCTGCAACGAATGGTGAAGCTCCCTCTAAATTTAGTCTGAACACAGCCTAGAAGATGCAGTCCAAAAGGACACACCTAACAAAGCAAAGCAAGTATTTTTGCTGTGGTTAATGAATGGATAGGAAAAAATGAATCCATGAAGAAGAAAAACATCTGAATTTATCTTTCCTCTTGGAATAAAACCAACTCCTAAGCAAAACAATTTAAGAAAAATTACCGACATTTTCACTATGAACTTTTTGCTTTAAAATGGCAGGTATTCTAGAAAGAAATATTCAAAATACAGGCTCAGAAACATTTTCTGTTTTAAAAAACTGGTTTAGGTTAATTGTATTTGTTTTCAGCTCAGATGTGCTCATAAAATCACCACAGTGGTGATCAGAACGGCTCTCCTACTTCATGAGAAGTAGAACTGGGATGGATGGATGGATGGATGGATGGATGGATGGATGGATGGATGGATGTGTGTGTATGACCATACGCCTCTCTCAAACAAAGATTCCAGAAATAGGGGGAGAGCAGGTGTTAGGGGAGCAGGGACTGGCTGTTGAATGTGTGAGTATACATTTATTTATTTTACTATAGTAAGTATACTTACTTACCATACTAAGCATTCACCTGCTGTAAGTTTCCTCTCTGGGACTTTTGCCCATGTGCACCGTGGTGGCTCTCAAATGCAAACTGCTGTGCCCCTCTAAAGCCAGGAACGTGGCCTGACACACACTCCCAGAGCACATGCAAAATGGGACAGGGGCTCAGCACTCCGGTATCCTGTGTTGAAAGGTCACCTCATGTCCTGAAATGGATCTAACACACTGAGGCAGGTAACCCTAATGTGATTTCTCATTTGTTCTTTAGTTTTTACTTTTCAAAGATGCAGGGACCTTGGCTTAGATCTATCCAGCCTAGTTTTAAGCAGCTGACTGAATCCCTGAATGAAAGGCACAATTTTCCTTATCTTTCTACACAAACAGGACCTGCAGAAGATGATTCACACCAAGTTCTGAATCACCCTTGTGAAGTGCCTCACTGACCACAGAAGGGAGGGAGTGATGAACATTTATAAAGGGCAATGTCTACATGTACACACCACTCAGCTCTCCAGTTCCTGAGCAATCTAATTCCATCCCATAAAAAGTCTTGCCCACTCAGACATAAAACAGATGATCCATGGTCTTCCGGTGCCAGCAGCAAACTTTTCAGCCTGCCACTCAAAGCACTATGTTCAGACAACCATTCCATGCAGTCTCTGCTGAGAAGCAGGGAAAAAAAATATTCTATTACACTGTCACATTTCATGAACATATACTAAGGTCTAATTTTAAATTAAAGTGTATTTTAAATAAATTTTAGGCAAACTACACCATTATCTTCTGTTTTTTATTGCATAAATTTGCTTATTTTGGTTTTAAAGTAGTATTTTACCAACCTCATTGAAATTCAGAAAGAAAAGGATCCCAGAAAGAAAAGGGGGAAAACAGAACATAAAACCAAAGGTGCAAATTTTAAAGGATTTCTTCTTTAAAATGTATTCTTTCATACAGCTGTTCCTTTAAGCCAACAACAGTGCTCAAAGAAGCACAGAAATCAAATCTCTAAAAACTGGTGTTTAATAATTAAGTTACATAAATTGAACATAATTAAATTATATCAGCTGGGCATGTGCTATGCATATTTGAATGATGAGGTCAGCAGTAAAAAGCAAAACAGAATAGATGATAAGAAATTTCTATACAGTATTCCAATTACATTAAATGTGCCAAGATATTCAGACTCTAAAACAGCCTTAAGTAGGTCCAGGAAGATAGTTTATATTTAAAATTAACTTAATAGATCAAATTAAAAAGTGAAAAATAAAAAATTAAAACACCTCTCCATTATTGCCAGTTTGATAAAATGGAAAGGAAGAGGGACAAATGAAACAATTTCATTCTCAAATCTGCTTGCAGTTTTTGATGTGACCCCAAGCCATAATTCTCAAATCATCACAGAAGAAAAATTACCCATTCTTGATAATCTCTAAAAGTCAGTTTTCTTAAAAACATTTTTGCTTTTACTACTAGATCTCGTAGAGAATTGTTCAGAGAAATTTGGACCCAGCAGGCTAAATCATAGTATTTTATACACTTGAAAAGACATATTCAGTGTCCAGAATGTCTCATCCATAAAAGCACTTGAGACAAATCTGCAGTCCAACATGAAGTGCCAAAAAGAAAAAAAAAAAAAAAAAAA
>VXBC01008934.1:2182088-2226973 GCA_013399945.1 Ploceus nigricollis | reverse complement strand
AAAAAAGGGCAAAAAAAAAAAAAAAAAAACAAAAAAAACAAAAAAAAACCCACCAAAACACCACCAACAAACAAAATAAAATCCAAACCCCAACTAAGGAAAAAAAAACCAAAAAAACCCCCTACAAATAAAGGGATACAAGAAATGATAAAAAGTCTTCTAGCCTATCCATTGTCCAAAGAAGAATCAAGGTTTATGGTTTTGCTGAGAAAAATCCAACAGCAAATGAGAAAGAAATGCAACAGACAAGACTCCATGATATCCCTATCTACTTCACAATTTGACAGAATTCCTTCTGTTAGAAGTATTTTCCCAACTTAAATCTACCTTACTAGAGCAGTTTAGAGTTCTTTACCACTTCTCCTACCCACCCTGTACACAAAGGATTTTTTTTATTTTTTTAGCAGACTTTTAAGTGTTTGAAGATTATTTTTAAAATCCCCTCTCCCATCTTTTCTTCTTTAGATTAACCAGCCCAGATATTTCAGTTCTCTTCCAAACACCAAGTTATCTAAGGCTGATCATCTTCACTGCTCTCCTCTGCACTCCCACTGCTTCACCTCCTCCCTGGAAGCTGCCCAGAACAAAACACCACACTTCAGTTTGGGCCTTAGGGATTACTTCACGAGGCTTGTTTTGTGCACTCTGACATCCTTTTCACAAGTCTAACCCTTCAGTCTTGGTGGACCACAGACTAAACATTATCATCAGATCTTTTTTCTACAGAACTGCCCACTAGCCAGTTATTCTCTACCCTGTATTCATGCCTTTTATGTTCCTTATTATTCTAAAGTCTAGGAATTGATGCTTGTCTTTACATGGTGTCATCCCACTTTACTCCCAAACCACTTCTCCAACCTGCTAAGATTATGCTCAATTCTCACTGTGTCCTTCAACATATTTGCAGGCCCTCCTGAGTGCACATCATTTGCAAACTTAGTAACTGTAATCCATGTAACAGAATGAAAAGCACTAATGAACGTGCTGAGTATTACTGGTCCAGAATTATCTCCCTCCCTCCAAGAGTGACTCAACAGGTACAGCAAGAAGCCTGATTTTACACTTTTCACACTGGAGATTCAGCTCTTTTCCAGGTACAAATACTACCTCAGGAATCTTCTACTTTATTTCTCAACATAGATCTTTGGCAGACACTCATACTGCCCACAAAATGATACCCAGATACTATTAAATATGCTATTGAAATTTATATTGACAGAGACAGAGAAATCTACTATCTCCTCACCAGAGGACCTCTGTCTCAAGCTTTATTTGAGAATGTACATTTATGTCTGAGCAGATGTATCTTCACATACAAGGCAGTTAATATGAACACACTAGTAACAAATTCAAGTGTTGAACATTTTGATAGGCACCAAAAAAACCAGTATTTTAGTCTTTCTATAACCAGAAAAAACAGGGATTCTGAATACAATTGCACTGTGTTGATTGTACATTAACTAATTTTTCTATTCCTGATAAAGATGAGGACAGACTTGGCTTCTCTATATCTCAAGTGAATCCAGGCATTTGATTATGTCCACAGAAAGGAAATATTTCGACAGGCTTCATCAATGTTAAACACGTATTATATATGCATCCATCCTTACTACAGCTCTTGTTTTGATATTATCTGACTTTAGAGAAATTGAGAAAAAGGCATCACTTCTTCTTCAGAAGATAAAGTATATTAACTAATGACAGTGCTTTACTGAGACTTTTTTTATAAAGTCTGCTAAAGTACAAGTTCAGTGACTATCTATGGCAGGATCAAATACTGAACTTGAGATATCAGCCACTGTTAAAGTGGTTATAAAGGACATAAGTAATTTTATTTGTCCTGGAATTCAAAAACCTATCACTAGAATTTTTTTAAACTCAGGAATGCATCTAGCTCATTAGGATTACTATATATGCCATATATTTTTTAGTATGGTGTCAGGAAAAGAAAAGACATCTGCTAAAACAGAATGGCAATAGAAACATTAGGTGGATATCTATCTGCCTACCTTAGAAACCCAATACAGTATTGTTGTAATTTACTCTCAATAAATGATCATCAATTAATCTTTTTACATGAGAAGTTTATAGTGATAAATGTCTGATTTTAAAGTTAAGAATACAACTGGAAAATAACTACATGCAGAATGCCTTCCAGAAGTGTAGCACAAGGAATATGTTTTGCTTCCCATGTTAATCTCTGCAAAATTATGTCCTGAGAAAAGAAAGTCCTTGCTCAACTCACAACAATGTAAGCATTGCAGTAAACTGCAGTAATTGTGGAAAAAGCTGGCCCTGCTGATGCACTGGGAGCTCTTCGTCTTAAAGAGGATTTCACACGTTTTAAGCTTCTTCAATCAAAGAGGAAATCAATGTTTACTACCCAGAGCAATACATGGAATTAGTTCTCATCCAACCTCTGAAAAGTCATTTATTTTCTATCCTTGAAAGAGCTCTACATCTCAGAAAGTTAGAATACATTGAGTAAAGTCTCTACAAGTAATCTTTAATCCTCCATTTCAAAGTCCTCACTCTACCTCCACAAGTTACATTTGGGTGAATAATAACTTTTCTAAAAGAGAATGGTAAATTCTAAAAGCTTGTTTTTAACCAGCTAATAAAACTAGAACCATTAATAAGGGGCCTTTGCTTCCAAGGGCAAATCCAATGGAAATACTACTTCCACCAAAGCACTCGCTAGAAATTAATTGTTTCACAATTTATAATCAAAGTACTGAATCAGATAAAAGTCACAAGCTAAATTTCTTGTCAATGATAATCAAAATATTGGAGAGATATGCAATATCAGCTATCACAAATATTAGAGAGAAGCTTACATGTTAAGAAAGCTGACATTGCAAATCCCTTTGCATTTAGGCCTCTATCCATGTTATATAGCTGTTGTCATTTATGAACTTGTGATCCATTACAAATGTACAAGTCAACAGAGCATGCCAGCTGAATTTAGATACAAATGACAGAGATCACAAATGTCTACTGACCTTTCTGCCAGAGGGCAGGATCAGGAGGAGGGGGAGGGATTCTACTTCTCCATTTTAACTGTATACCATAAAAGCAGAAATTGGAAAACAATTCCTTTACTGTCTTCCCAACTAATAAAATACTTTAATTCTGGAAGACTCTTTCCAGTACTACTGATAAACATTCCAGGATTAAACAAACATCAGGTTCATACAGCTGAGGAGTCAGTGAAAGCTATTCCCTCTCCATTACCATAATTCTTTGCTCCTCTGCTTACACAGAATATACATGAAACACACATATGAAGGATGATGTTTGATGATTGTCTATATTTGAAGTTGATTAATTACAAACAAAATGTTACCAAGACTAACACACCATCTGACAAACCACAGGCTTGCAGCTTTCAGGCTGGCTGGATAAACTTGTTCAAACCTGAAACTCAGCCTGTGTCCTGTGAGATGACCCCCATTTCATCAGCCACTCACTGCCATAAGCAAGGCATTGAACACACGAGCCAACAGCCTGAGAGCTTTGACTGTGCCAAGAACTCAGAGCTTCTGCTCTTCAGCACAACTTTCATGTACAATCTTGACATAATTATCTACATTTAAAATCGCTTCTGCCGAATGTTAGCAATTTTTTAGCCCACTTCTTAAAATTCAGATGGGAATACCACAGCTTGACAAGCTTTAACTTCTTCATCTCTTGAATGAAGAGTTCTGGATATGGAAAGAATAAATAGTCAAAAAAATTCTCCATGTCTGCTTTAATGGACTAGATCACAGTTCCTGTGAAAACTACTGATGCTAAATTGATGCTCAATTTAGCATGACCTGATTTATTTTTTAAAATTTAGATTTACATTTCCAAATATTCTTTAGAGGGACCAAAATAGCATGTCAGTATTATTGGGGAATGCTGCATTATTACAACTATAAATCCCCCAAAATGAAGATAAGTAATTTAACTTTTTTTCCAGTGTTGAGAAGAGTAAAAATGGTTTCCCAAAATTTCAGTATACAATTTAACACCTTATTCAACTAAAGTGTTTTGGTTTCAACACTTTATTCAACCAAAGCAAGTGTCTTGTTGCCTGTGTTGCTTCTCTGAGGAATAGTGGGTGTTTTCTAAAGACATACAGGTTTGTAAAACCCATGCTCAAAGCAGTCAAATTCATGTCTTAAAACCAACATGTGCTCAAGGTATCCAAATTTTAACTGGATTTAACTGCTGTCTGAAACACCCAATTAGCAAGTCTGCTTTCCTGAATCACTGTTGAAGTGACCCAACAATTAAAAGGTGCTCATATACCACACCAGAAAATAAGTTTACAATTTAAGTAACATTACTAAATTAGGAGTTAAATTGTCCACAGATCAGTATAGATTAAGGACATTTTTCTGTTTGGGGTTTTGTTTGGTTTGTTAACTGCAATAAAAAGGCAGTCTTCTTACTACTGAGTTAATTTAGGGCATAATTTTCAGAGACATGCATCCACAGCATGTGTGCGTTACAGCACCTAATTAAAACACAATCAATCAACTGCTGGTCTTGCTCAGAAAAGTTACAGCAAAATTCTGAACTCTAATTTCCATCAGGAAAAAGAAGTACATTATGCCTGCCCCTCCTCCACACCCACAGTTCTTTCAAGGCAGTCTTTCAGTCTTCCCTTCCTCCAGCTGTACATGAAAATTACTCCTTTTCCTTTCTTCCTACATATATACCTATACATATAAAAAACCCTTTTGTCTCCCTAAACATATATATTTTATATATAGTCTTTCACCTGTTATTTTGTTTTCTGACATGCCTAGGCTTTATCATTGGTTTCATTTAAATTCCACAGCCTGAAAAGAGTATATGTATTAGCAAGACATGGAACCATTTGTTTCAGCCTTGCCCGAGAACTCGAGCTGGGGGGCTGACCTAGCAGAGTGCACCTGCCCTGCTGAGAAACCCCCCTGCACACAGGGGCACCAGCAAGCAGGTCACACACCACACGGAAACCGGTCACAGCTTCAAGGAATTCGTGGCAAATGCCTCCATCCCACCAAAGGGAATAGAACTAAATATTTACATGTTAGCTCTCTTGTCTTGGAAGAGACCTATAGAACACACATGAGTTTTTCTATGTGTTAAATGGACACTCATTTGCTAAGTGAATGCTTTAACAAAATGCATGTGCCAAGGTTAGACTCTTGTGTGACCACTTCAACAGGATTTGCAAGCTTGCCTGTGCCTCCAGTAATAAGCTCCAAACACATCTTAACCTTCCTTTCAGGACTGCTTTCAGTGTTTATATCCTGCTTCTGTGACTGCTGGTGCAGACCCCCTGTCTGCTGGTGCAGTCTCACCTCTGTTGGGCACCTTTTCCTTTCCCTTTACAATGTGTCCTTTCTCTTATTGCTTTTGTCATGGTCTTCCTTCCTGAGGTTTCCCACCTCCAAAAGCAGCCTGAACCTTTGTTTTCTCCTAACCTCCCTATCCTTCCAGCAGCAAAAAGAGAGAGCAGAGAAACAGAAGCAATAATGTATCATAATTTAGCAATGGTGTGCTGGCTTAAGAGTCCCTATCTGTCAGGCTTTCAAGACAAAGATGAAGAAAAAATCTTTTTTTGGTCACTTTTTCATCCAGTAGGCAAAAAATACCAATACAGGAGAAGTTCAAAAGGAAGGAGAAAACAAAGACCAATTTCGAAAGGCAGCAAATATCTGTAACTCTGTCCCAAGTGCTGTCATAAGGGATTTTGCAGCATGAGGAAGAAATATACACACATCTGCTAACTTTATATTTGAGAAACTCAGAAGCAGATTTGTTTCCATTTCATCTCCATATGATTTGGGTGCTCAGTAGGCATCTGTGTGTGTTTCAGGACAGATTTACAAATGAGCAGTATTTTGACCTTGGTAGCACCTATGTAGAGCCCAAGCAAAAACTATTCTGTATTTACTCCAGTGTTTGAGAGCACTTGATTTGCTGTCATCACAAGCCTCCCACTCCATACTTTCATTCTCTCCTCGACAGAGACTATACACTGATTGCTCAAGCAAGGAGATGGGAAGGTAAGCCTGATTTTGGGATGGATATGCAGTAAAAAAGCAGCAAAAGATATGAGCAAATCAGGTGGGAAAGCTTAGCGAAACAGTTGCAGAGAGAGAGAGAGAGACCAGGCAGCTGTAAGAGCTCAGAAACTGTGGGAGCAGAGAACAGAGGACTCCAGTCTAGACTGTCAAACCTGGGGCTCAGGAAAAACCACTGCCAAACACTTTGCCCAATCTCATCTCTTGTTTTTTAGAGCAAACCTGTTGTGAGATAAAATTCTATTTCGTGTTCTGGCCTCTATGTTTTCCTGTCCTGGGGTGGGAGGGCAGGGGTCTGGACACATACATAGAGTAACACTGCAGAAGGCAAACAAAGCTCCAAGATGCCAGGGAATGGACCACTCCATGTGCTGCTGTTCTTATTGCAATGGTATGGACAGCAGCCAAAGTGCTGTGACCTGCTCATGTTTGACATTAAATCATTTACAAGAATTTGGAGAGGAAGGAAACTCCATATTGCGCCACTGCCTCACAGTCCAGTCACAATGCCAGAGGTGTTTTTGCATTGGTTTTTGCCATTCTCTATAATGAGATATACAGTCTAATTCCTAGAACAATCTACAAATTTTGGCTAAAAAATGCTATGCAAATACATTGGCCTAATGCTCTAGTGATAGCCTCAAACTTTCCAGCTCTGCTTCATGGCACACTTTTAGTAGCAATATCTGATCTTTTATTACAGGTTATCAATTCATACTACATTGATAAGCAGCATATTATCACCCATAATATGTGGAGTTCATTTTCTGTGACTATTTCTGAGTTTAACACAGTTGCTGCTATGGAGGAGCATACTCAATGACCCAGCAGTCCCTCCTATCTGTATACTCATGTGCTCATATCCAATAGGAGTGATAATGCTGTGCAAGTTGAGAGTCCCTTGCTAACACTTCCTGTGATGTCAACTCTTCTTTTTCAGAGCATGTGCTATTTGGAGGTGTTAAAACAATGCAATTCAAGTGCTAGTATGCACTTAATAAGATAAAAACAAGCAGTGAACATTACCCCTCTACATGCATCACTGGAGTTTTCAAAGACTTTTCATTATCCAGCATATTTCACTTATTTTTACCTAAACAGTTTTAGAACTGCCTTAAAAATCACATCCTCCTCTATTAGAGATACTAATTTCAAAGGCTGCAGAGCACTGAGACACATGGATGCAATCAGCTTGGTGATGGGCATGACTCACAGAAAGCTACACTCCCAGGACATTCTCACCAGTTTTACTTGGGAGTTCAGACAAGCAGTATTTGGCTGTTAAGTGAGATCTTCCAGCCACATCTGTGTACACTGCAGGGAAGGCTGGTACTTCTGTTAGCAGATGGCAGCTGACCGCTTCCCCGTGTTATCCAAATGGGAACTGAATATCCACAACAACTGAAACTGGATTTTACTGGAAGCATTGGAGAATTATGTTAATAGCTAAAAAAATTACTTTTAACTTCCTATTCACATCTCTTCCCAGTTTTCACTTAAACATAATAAATAGCTTTTAACAGGCCATGGGTCATTATGCTGCACAACGGACCTCTGAAGAAGAGTTCTGGATCATTCCTCCTCTCTCCTCTACTTTCAGCACTTCTTTACCAGAGCTTTGGCTGAGAGGGTCTTACACTCTTCCCCTGGGAATGGAACTGGTTTTTGTACAGTTGTCTGAGAAGCCCCCAGGACCACTCCTTTCTGAAGGTAGAAGACATCTCTGTCCTTCCACATCAACAGCAGGTAAAGTCTTTGGCTGAGATCAGTAACTCAGGAGAAAGCCTGGGCTCCTTTACAAAACACAGTGCTCGCATAAGGAGACCATGCCAACCCCTTTCTAGGACAGAAGCTGCACTAGCTGGTATTTCCTTTCAAAGGCTTCAGAGAAACCTGATCCATGTAAATGATCAAAGCCAACCCTTTGTCAGGAAAAGAGAAGAAAATGCTGTGAAGTTATAATTAATAACACTTGTTGCAACTTACTAACATTTATTAAGCATGGGAAAATTCTATAATGTCCCATGGGGATCAGGCAGCTAGAATGGGTTTGGATTTTGTTGGGGGTGGTTCTTTAATTGCCTTAAATTTTTAAACTGAAAGGTTGAACAGCAGAGATGAGGGATATATATGGACATAAGTTGTCCTAAGGACAGAAAGAGGTTTTGAGAATGAGTCCCCAAACCTCACTGTGCTGCTCAAATCACAGCTACCCCACTGGAGACATGAGCATTTCTGTACTCTGCTTGTGGTCAAGCACCAAATCCACTGGGACTTTACATGGTCTGCACAAGGAAAAGGAGCAAGGTGACAGTACCAGCCACTTGCATGGCAATGCTTGGTTAGCATGAAAAAGTAAAAGAAAAACAAAACAAAACCAAGCAAAGAAAACCACCAAATCACAGACTAACAAACTGTGTCTAAATTTCATCAATCTACTCAAAGTATAAATGGTACCCCTGAGATCTTTCCAGATGGAAATCAATTTAGTTAGTCCACTGAAGGGGGGCAAGGGAAGAATCAGTACTGCAAGCATACAGGCCCCCTAAATTGTTCCATTAATTCATTTGCTGACTCAGTATGCAGTGGGCTAAACAAGCTTTTCCCCAACGTTATGAGATTTCAGATGAAAAGCAGCAAAATAAAAAGAGGCAGCCATGAGTAACATAAAAGAACCACACAGAAGCAGACAAATGAAGACAGAAAAATATTTACTGTTTTGAAGGTAAAGAATGAGATAGCAAGATAATAACCTGTCAATCAATACCTGCTAAGTGTCTTTGGAGAGGCAGTAAAATATACTGTTCAAGATGTTAGCAAGAACATAACTCTGGAGAGAACAGACTCTTGGTATGATGAAAAGCTTCCAGAGTTAGAACAATGCAAATATAGTATACTCTTCAAGGCAAGAGTGCAAGCACCCACTCCTGGATAAATATTCAGAAATAAAAAAGACAAGTCTTCATAAATATTCAGTAGAGACAATCTCACACTCCACAAGGACTCAGGAGAGAGCAGTTGACCAGACATGTCTTCAGTACCTCTTATATCTGGCATTAAATTAGTCTGTAAAATCTAATCAGAGCTGAAGTAGGGACATCTATAGAATAATTCCAGCACCAATACAAAAGAAGCCTCCCTGGAACTGTAAGAGGTCATTTTAGCTGAACTGCGGGCTGGATCACTCTAAAACACATCCTCAGTTTATCTACAGAGGAGATGCAATAGGGACAGGAGCCTCAGGAAAGCAAATAAAGGTAGCAAACAAAGAACAGTAGTTCAGGACTAGAATTCAGCTTACTTGCTCATAAAGCCCTGTTGCAGGTGGCAGTGCTAACGAGATGGATGAGTAATACCGTGTGACTCTGGTAACTTGTAAGCAGATCTGGGAAAAGAGAGTTCAGCAGTTAAATCACTCTCAGGAGCATGAAAAACTTTGATTTCAGATCTTGCTCTCCATATACCACCCAAGAGGCACTAGACAAGCCACATGTTACCAATTTAAACAGCATTCAGTGCCAGATACTCAATCTGATTATGAACCTTGTTCATTCACTTAACAATTAGGTTATGACTTTTTCTTTAGTCCTACCATCAAGAGCCTTTCAAACTCCACTTTTCATACTCCTTTATACCCCACATCCCTCCAAAGCATCTAGGCATTGCTTTAGAGATTCTAATGTAGCATCAATATTGTTCCACAGAAACTACAGAAGTGACCATAACTCTTTTGTTCCTTGGTGGCATCTACCTTCTTCTAGAGGAAGATTACATACAGATTTGAGCTCTAATGAAGCATAACAAAACTGAAAAGAAGTACAGTTTCTTCGAGATCCACCTCAGCCTTAAGCTGGCAGAGGCACATAAGGACTTAGAGGTGCATGCACTGCTGAAGTCAGAGCTGTGAACAGCTGGCTCCAGCTATGAGTTTGTGTGGGTGGAGACAAAGCCACTTTAAAGCACTGCAGATGCTTAGGGCAAAAGGGCTCCTAACGCCTTTCACAACATTTCACACTGATCCTGCTCAGTTGACCTGAAGCTCTCTGATCAGTAACATTCAGCATTGCTCCAGCTCCAAGTACTTTTCATGCCTATTCTTGCCTATCTGCCTGGTGTTCCCTAAGACCTTGATTTCCCAGTTCAAGCAAAACCCCAGCTACAACTCTAAAGCTTGGCAAGTAAACTCACACATCCTGTGCTTCTGCACACAACAGCTGCAGATTTACAAGCTAATTCTCCTGCTAAAAGCATGCAAGATTGGCTCCGTGCTTTGTGGACTCAGCCTTACGGATCACGCCATAAAGACAGCTAAGCAACTCCCAGCTGACTTCATGTTCTTTCCTGGCTCCTACTGAATGGGAAGTGAGGATTGTCCAGGTCCCATTTGTTTATGCAGTTCTCATTCACTCTTGGACAGAACACTTTGATGCCCATGCTTCTTCAATGCTCACCCTCCTGCCCTTATATTTTTTTCCTACATCGCACAAATTTTTAAAGTTAAAATTATCTGACTGCCTACATCATCAAGTACCTTTGTGATTATTTTTATTAGATATATTTTTATTTAGATATATTTTAATTTTTTATAATCTCAAGTGTTTAAATAAACTCCATTGGGAACTAGTAACACCAGAGGTAAAACACAGAAAATAAGGGGGTTTTGTTTGGGTTTTTTTGTTTGCAGATTTAGTATGGATATCAATTTTATTTGGCACAAAAGCTACTCTAGCACATCAGAAGATAAAATTTAACTCCTTACAACAATTTTATCCAAGATGGAAAGTCAAAGCTTTTCCATTACTTCAAAGAAAAAATATTTTAATCTGAGGATAATTAAACAAAGTGTTTCACACTACCATTACAATTGCTACATGTGATGCGATACAAAAAATACCAGTGCAGCAACTTCCCTTGTAGAAAAGGAACAAAACCAAGAATAACCTCGGCTACAAAGGAACTACCTCATTACACATTATATAGGTCAATGGAAACAGAAAAGAAAACCCTGCAAAAGCGGTTTATCATTACCTCCCACAGAACACTGATTTTATTAAGAAATGTTTGTATATGTTCTCTTAACAACTTCAATTGGTCCTGTGTTTTCTATAGGCTCAGAGATAACTCACAGCAGTGTCACCGAGGCAGACTCTCTATGAAGTTCAATAACAGAAGCACACTTGTGTGAGGAAAAAATAATTCCCACATGTTACCAGGGGAGATATTCAAACTTCTGCAATTTGGTATCCAGTTGTTCTGTACTGAGACCAGATAGAACTAAAAGGTTTTGGGTGGCAGGTGGAATTAGGAAACGAAGGTGTGGATGATTCACAGGGAGACATTCTGTCCACTAACAATTAATTATCGAGGGCTGTCAACACAAAAGCGACTTTACATTGAGATACAATCAAAGGCCAACCACCACTCATTAATTTTAAGGATTATGAGTGAGCTGGAGGCAAAACACATGACAACTACATAACACTTGTGAACCCTGATTCTCCCACTCTTAAAAATCTAAAACACTGTGGATTTATTTGTTTACAAGCTTTTGAAAAAATCCATTTTACACATCTCAGCAGGGAAGAAGATCACAGCCTCCGCTTCCACCTGCCTCAGCTGCCTGGAGTGAAGCCTTCACAGCTGTAGCACTACATTAGGTCAAGGCATTGGAGCAGGGACAGGAGGAGCTCTGCTCCCACCCCACCCTCCTGCCAACACAAGGACACTTCCCAGCTACCTGCTGTGATGCTGAACACAAAGCCCAGCACAACAGAATCACAGATCCCCTTATGCTGCAGTTTCTGTCGGGATGGAAATACTTTTTTTCACTGCTACAAATGCAACTGTACCCACACTTGTCATTGGTATCACAGTAATACTACAGAACCACTCCTGAGAAGAAATTATTTCTGACCCTACCATAAGATGTGCCCTGTGTGCAGTACCTAAGATGTAGCCACAGAAAAAATAAAAGCCAATGCACCAAGGCAGCTGTTCTGTGAGAAATTACATCAGTATGTGAACATGTTACTAATCAGTATCATAATACAGAACAGAGCCAGTGGCTAAAGGTTTAACCAAAGCAATTTTAGAACAAGTGCAACACTTCACATTCTTTTAATGTAGTCTAGGTATAAGCAGAAATTCTAACACGTATCAGTGGACCGAAATAATAGCCATCTTAGAATACAAAAATACTGGCTGGCATAGCTAAGTGCATCAGGTTTTTTTTTTTCCCAAGTACTGTAAGGAAAAGAAAAGAATGATAAAACAGAGAGGAGAAAGATGAGACGGTAACATACAAACCTCTCCACTCTTCGTATAGAGATTTCAGTAGAAAAATATTTTAAAAATATATAAATAACCACATGAAAAAACTGTGAACAAAGAGCAGCACTGAGTTCACAAGCATTAAATGTCACAAAGTCTTGCCCACTTTCTTTTGGTAAAATTACTGCACTAAGTGAATGAAAGGGATCTGATAGATGCAGTTTTCAACAACTGCAGGTCAAATGCATCTAATACTCTGAATTAGCAATGTCTGAAGTACATATTTTTGTCCCTTATCCCTTGCAGATATTACACTCTCATTTGTCTCTCTTGTGTCAGGACACATCTTTTCAGCAAAAAATAGCAGAGACCAACACTGAAAACCACATGAGAATATGGGTGCTGCACTGAACTGGCTGGCATTTAGACTTGCAAGTATTTTGCCCCAGAGGAGCATATCTAATTTCTGTCCTATGGAACACTGCCGTCTTTCACATAAAAGCAATACTCTGAGAGGCAACACACAGCTGTTTCAATACTATCTCATTTACCTGAGAGATGAAGAGCTTAAAAAAAATCTCAATCAGAGGCAGGGCCAGGACTGCAAAACATGATAGATATAAAATAAATTCAAGGCTGTGAGCTATAAGTTTTTCTTCTTGTGAAATGGATTATTAAGAATACAGTGGGGCTGTCAGCAACATATTCATCTAGTATGTGCCCTTTTTAAAACATTCTCTTCTCAGTGTTTTTGCTTTATCTTTTGAGCATGCCCTTTCAAGGAAAACATCAGAGCAGACAAAGCTGAGCTGTCATCTACAAACAAACACTGCAAAAAGAGTCTATATCCTTCTCACTTGTTCTCTTGTGAAATCTATAGAAAACCCTTACACATAGTATATGATAGATATTTTATATGAGCATATTTTAGCGCTCACAAGGGCAAGCTCATACACTAAAAGTCCAGCAGAGAGAAGGCAGATGCTGTTAAAACCTTCAGACAGAGCCCTGATGACATGCCTCAGCTCTGACCTGCAGTCCAGACAGCTACTGCAGTTCTGACCCCTTCTGTTAAATTTATCTCTGTGTCAGTTTCTCTTATTCCTGGACTAGAAGAAGCTGTTGAAGGCCAATTCTAGTCCACTTCTCCACCACTTCTCTGACACTGTACATCACACCTAATTTGCAAGCTCCCCAATTCTGTTATTCCTCTCCTGAGACTCATTTCAGCAGACTGATGTTGTGCTGCACTATGTACTACCTAGCAACACAGAGTATATTGTGAACCAAAAGCAATTAAGATCTCATCTAGAACCACCAATCTCACTTGAGCTGAAAAAAAAAAGAGGCATTTCATATTGGATGCTGCACTTCCAACACATTACTAAGAAAACAGCTATGAGAAACTGAAAGTTTGAGGGTGGGATCGAAGCATGCATTAACTCAACCTAAATTCAGAGTTTGGGTTTTGCATTTCTCCTGTTACTACAGGAACACAGTTTCAGGAAAACTGTGAAGAAATACTGTAGGTGTGAATTTTTCAGACCCACACTATTCTTACTGCCACTAAATCCATGGCTAGCTGTAGTGATCTTGCAGTTTGGTGTGAAATTTGTTGTCATTTTTTTTAGATGCCACAGATCATGCAGGCTTTGAGTAATGGATTTTCACATCACTAGACCATTTTCTGCCCCAAACAAGCTAAAATGAGACAGTTAAAAACAATGAGCCATTCCAGCAGCTCTTCTGCAGGATCAAATATTGGACATGAAGACTGTATTACCCCTGGTTTCCACAAAGTAGCAGCCTCCCTTGTCTCACAAGAGACCTGATCCCTTTTTGAATACTCACAATTCAACTCTTTATTTTATTATTATTATTTAAACACTGAAACACAGGAGTTTTTCTGCAAACACATTTCAAATTACCAACTCCTATGAGTCACTATGGTGGGTTGACCAGCCACAACTTTTACCCTTTAAGCTTGGAAATAGCCACTGAAAGCTTATGAGTATTTCAAAAGTATCATGAATAGTCATTAATGCAGAGATCTTTTTTTCTGACTGTCATTAGAAATTCAAATTCCAACAACTGCCAACCTCACTGCAGTCTCATCTTAAGGGAAAGAAGAGATACAACTGACTGTCCCCAAAGAGTTATCCAAACAGCTCACCTTTAAAAGGTTGTGACATGAAAGTGACAAAGAATATTTTCTAATAAAAGGAACAGAAGGCTGAAATAATAAAATATACTCAGTGTTTGGCAAAAAAATTTCTGAGGTAGAGGAAAACAACAGGATTTTGATTGCTGTATAATTTCACTAGTCACAGAAGAAAAAGACAAGAAGCATATGCAAATAAAACACACGGTGTTTTAATTTTTAGCACCTAAACCAGGGATTGTGTTAATCAAAAAGGTAGGTCCTGAAGCTTGAGAAGGAAGTTGTGACTAATCTCTTTGCATCTCAAGGATCCAAATTGCTGACATGCTCTACTGCCCTTTTACACAAGAAGTTAAGCGATTCTAACTGCAAGAGGAGATACTTAGTACAAGGACCAATAATTTAACTAGCCTCAGGAGGACTTCTCATAATTTTATATAGAAGGTTACATGGCCCTGCCTGATAAAAACAAGGTACCAGACTTGCACATTATGACATAGGATGAAAATACAGAAAGCAAACTCATCCATATGCATTTTTAGGAAAAGCTAGAAGAAGCCATGTTTCTTCTGAAGGCTGTTCACAGGTTTCAGATCATAAAAATACCAAGTCATTGATCAATTTTATGATTTTATAATGGAAATACTACAGTTGAGTTAAAACAAAATGTCTGTATCAAACATTAGAACTACTGAAGTGCAAGTTCATGCTTACAGGAGGCCAGCACCACTGCTTTCACGACTCTCTTTCCTGTTGCTTCTCTAAGGCAGATAGGGAATTAATCTGGAAGGTTAAAGCACATAGTCTCAGCTTTTCAAGTTTTAAAAAAAAAAAGAAAAAAAATCACTTGAGTCCTGGACACTCATCAGTAGTCTACATCTGTGTGCTTGGTTAGAATCTCAAAATATTGCCAAATTCATCTACAGTCCAGCTGTTTGACAGAGCTTGTCAGCATTTAGCAGCTGACAAGGTCCCGTGGCTGAACCTTTACTATCAGCTAAATAAAAAACACTAAGCAGTGCCTAAGCGGTAATGTTTAAACTTCAGAAGAAAAAAGCTAAAGCTGCTTTTTGTAAGTTTGGACTTAAAAAATGTCTGGTCTGGAAAAAGCCCTCCAGAGTCCACAGAGTAAAGGCTCTTTACAAAGCAGTCTATTACCTACTTTTGACAGCTCAGGAGGCAATTTATGCAACTGAGGTGCAGAAACGAGCCGACAAAGTTGATTCTGATGCAAAAGAAATTAAAATGTAGAGACCTAAAGTCCTGATTGATACAGTGAATTGAAAACAGCAGCCAAGTTAGCTGACTCTGCGAGACACTCTGCTTAAACAACACTTCAAGTCATTTTAATAAACATTTTAAGGCATCACCACCACCAGTGAGCAGCAGGAGCCTTGCAAGTGATTCAGAATCCGTTAAAACTCTATTTATATCCTACCTGCAGAGTGACAATATAATCACATTCTAGCTTTGTATTGATGTTCATTACAGAGACAGCATTATGTGACCAAAGATAAGACTGACAGTGGACACCTGCATGCAGCTAGAATCTTAGAAAAGGTAAATAAGATTTGTTCCCCTCAAAACCTTTGCTTTTATTTTAAACTGGGTTATTTAAATCTTGCTTCTGCAAGAGTCCAGATTCTGCTCAATTTTGACAGAAATGTACCATCACTGTTGGTAAGGTTGATTTTCAGATTAGGGCATAACTTGAATGTGTCTAGAAACTGAGCCTACAATAACTGAACATCAAAAGAGCCTATGCAATAGAGACTCAAAAGAACCCAGGAACACAGGGAAAAGATGTACCCTGGAGAAAAAAAAAAAAAAAAGATGACATCCATAAAGCTCTTAGGAACTTTGGCCTATAACAAAAGACTGAAACCTCACACGTGCAGACTGTGGCCTTTGAGCAACAGAACACAATACCAAAACTACTTCTGGTGTTCTCAAGATCATCAAAAGTAAATCCCTCAAGTCACCATTTCATTAAAAAGTGGCATCATTATGAAACCAACATTCTAGGACTTTACTACCTCAAACCACTTCTATAAACCCTGGTTAAAAATATTGGGAACTGTTCATAAAGCATAATAGTAGGTTGTGGATCTGCAGCTGTACAACATCCCCATATAGTCAACACAAGGAGATGAAGAATCTTCTAGGAGATAATCCAGAGGAGTTACAACAGTTACATCATAAAGCAATTTACTCTTGCTTTATTGCCTCCCTTGGGAAAACTTTTCTCTTTCCTTCCACTGATTGTGGAGAGTCAAGGGAAATAAAGCAGTACAAAGATGAAAAAAAAAAAAATATTCATTACTTAAAGACTAAAAAGTTGTACCTTAAAATCTCTTCCTTGCCAAATACCAAACCATCATGACACAAATACACTGGTAGCAACACACAGAAATTAGGGATGGCTACAGCTTGACAAGAAATCTTTGTTTTCCCATCTTGGCCTAATTTGTTAGTTTTTTACCTGCATCACAGGTGCTCTGAATACATGGACTTTCCCTGGCAGGGATGATAACCCTGCATTTTGGCAGACATAGACAATGCTGTCATGACAAGTCCCCAGAGAACAGCATGGGCACAGCTGTTCACATGGCAACATCTAGCAGCTGTGAAAAGTCAGTATTGGCTGGCTTCTCAGGGTTCAGTGACTTGCTAGTTACAAACAAGCTGTGACTTTCAGGATTAAAGTTTATCATTGCATCTGGTATTTTCTGATGGGAGAGACTTGGAGGACCTCTTGGATAGAAGGTCTTTCATGCCTGATTGCCAAGATCAGACATGAATTCCTTTCCGTGGTTTGGCTGCCAGGAGCAATAACTTGAATTTGACTGGTGAACCAACGCTCAGAATTTGTAATTGGTAGATATCTATTTTTGGGGCTAATTTTAATAAACAATTCTCTGCATGGAAGTCAAGAGGAATATCGTCCAGCAGCTGATTATAATGGTTTTTCCTTCGCATTTCTAACAGCTCTCCCAACTGCAGTACCAAAGCCAGTCCCACCTACTGTGCCAGCTATTGGTACAACTCTGTCTTCAGGAGAACTGCAGAGAGTATTGCTATCAGTACTCACATGCACATGATCACTAGAACCCATCTATATAAACAGTTTTTAATAGATCCCTGTCAGGTGACTGCAGCCTTGTGCCTGTGGAGCGCTGGGACACAGGAAGCTAATCTGCTCTAGCTCAGCTCACAGGAGCTTTTGCATCGAGGGAATTTTTTAAAGGGATGCAAATTAAAATTTATGTCTTCTCATCATTGAATCAGACTTCTGCACCAATATGTGCCAGAGACTCCAAGAGACCCAAAAAGGCTCTTTAGCAGGAGCACCAAAATCACATATTCTTGACTTTGAGGAACAGGACTTATTTTTACAAAAGTAAAAAGAAAAAAATAGAAAGGAAAAAAAGACTACTTTGTGAACAGTCTAAACTGCAACACAAAAAAATGCAGTAGGTTTGATTGCAGTGTGTATTCTGTGGGATTTAAGTGTCACCTGAAGCTCTCCAGTACTTCATGCACAAGCCATGAATATGATGTCACCTGTGAACTGCCTTTACTTGGGGGTAAGAACTGTGAACAGGTGTGAGGCAGAATGCTGCCTCCAGTGTATAGATATTTTTAACATGAGCCATACAGCTCTGGTTGCCTCATGAATGCAGATAGTTCTATAAAAGAAACAGAGCCGCAGATTAAGGGGGAAGAACACATTGCAAACTTTCCTTTGAAACCTGTCCCTAATTTGCTTGTTTATGGAGGATGAAAAATTAAAATTCTGTACACTAAGTCAAAATCAAATCCTACAGGTGACTTTTCCTAGAGCATTTTGAACTTGAAATACTTGTTGTTGAACAATTTGTTTCCCTTCTCCCTCTCTGCACCTTCCCCAGCGTTCAACAGTACCACCCCTGATTATACTGTATCCTTTGACTTCTTTACTTCAGATCTCTTTCAGCAGTCTCCCTATTTGTGTCATGACAACAAGCATGAGATGCAGGCTCCAGTCAGCTACACAATTGCTCAAGTCACTTCAATTATCTGGCCCTACAGAGACCTGGAAAGTCACCGTTGGATCCCTTGGTCAATATACATAAAGCTGTGCCATGAAGTAACTACATCTTGAGAGCAGATGCATCCTGAGCGATGCTCAAGCATCAGAAGCCACAGGATCTCAGGTTAATGGAATCTCTGTTTCCACACACGCTGTGTCTATCGCATTCCTCCTTCATCTTCCTATTAAAATGCAATAGCAAACAGGGGCCTATTGTAATTCATAAAATAAGTCAATCTTCAAATTCTTGATTCATTTATGTAGACTTCACAGGTTTCATCTCCTGTCTCTGCAGGGAACTAAAGACCTTCACTCAATTCTGTATTAAACACAAATATATAAATGCTGCCATTTGGTCTGAAAGTGATAACAGCACAGAAACTCAGTTATTTGTGTTGCTGCATAGCAAAGAGTTGTCTTAACACAGAGACACAAGAGGCTTAGACAAAGACTCCACAGAAGTCTAAATCTTCCATTTCCTTCTTTACAGATTTAAACACTTTGGAAAATGGTTTGTTTCATGCTATAATACATCTCCATCTCCCAGATGAAAGATTTCAGGTTAGACAAGCAAGATGATTGCCTCAAGCGTCTGCCAAGACTTCTGTATACCCAGGCCTCCCATAGTTCTCCAAACACCCATGCCAAACAGCCGACTGCACAGTGGCTGGTTGCTGAGTAGGTCATTAGACTAGGAAATAGCTAGACAGACATTCAGTGACCAATTGCTTATAGGAAAACATTTTTGAAGAGCATTCAAACAAGGCATAGGACAACTACTGTCTAGAGGCAAAAGAGTAAGAACAACAGACTGAAGAAATCATGGGGGCTAAGATGTGTCATGAGGACATACACATTGAGAAGACAGAGACAACTCAAATGACATCCCAAGATCAAATCAAAATCATATTTTTCCATTTTTATATCTGCTGGAACTAAACCAGAAGAATACAGAGAAAGGGGAACAGGCCAGAAACTAAAGCACAAAACTTACCCATCCAATTTATGCAGATCATAAGTTTTCTTCTTTGGTCAAACTACTATAAAACACATTGCAACAATCCGGCTGTACCCTACAAGTACAGGAGCATTGACAACAAAGGCTTTTGTTTTCCTAAATGAAACAGGCATAATCATGTCAAAGTATAAACAAAAGAGTCCATCCTCAATGTGATATATTTCTTAGCATAAATGCAAAGCAAAGGTTAACTTTATTTTGCCTGACTGAAATATACACCTATGTATGTAACCCATTTAAAGAAGGCTTTGAAAGCAGATGCTGGGAAGCTCTAAAGCACTGTATTCCCTACTTACAGTGACATATAATTAGGTCATTTGTTACAAGATCTTAACATGATTTATTATTTTATTAAGGCTACTTTTAGAAAACCAGATCAAGAGGTTGGTTCGATTAGTCAAGAGCCATACAAGCACATTTGAAAAATCAGAGACTTGCCACCACACCGATCTCTGGGAACAATAAGATGATCTCAGATGGAAGAAACACAAAAACTAAACAACTCCTCAGCTGTTTTAAGGACTCTTATTCTTAAAACAGGCTGGAAGATGTGACAATAGACTCTTGTTTTTCTAGCTCTGCAATCATGACCTTCTGGTATGCCACTCTGCTCTTCTGTTTTCATATGTATGAAATTGATCTACTTATCCTTGGTAGCAAGCCACTGATTTGACAGAAGTGCTGCAAGTATTACTTTAGTGTTTGCAAAAGTACTTAAACACTTCCATGTGGAAACTGCTGAAGGCAGACAGAGGATTACAGGACATTCTCTGCAGCAAACCTGCTTTTAAGGGAATATTAGGGTGGGGATTGCTTCTAGGCAGAGAACGTCTACATTTAGTTTCAGCCTGAAAGCACTTCAAACATCTGAGCTTGAGGATAAGCCACTCACTGGGGAGATCTGTAATGGAAAGGCTGAGCTGAAAGTACTGTATAGAAGTCCTGCTGGTTGACACTACCATCTTCAGACAAAGTCTTCTATGAAGACTGTGAAGAAAAGACACAGTAAATTACATTGCAGATATACCTGTAACTATACAAGGTTCAGCTTTCTCTCAAAAGCAACACTTGGGAGGAACAGCTTAGCTTGCAAAGATCATTACTAAAGTTTAGAGAGAAAGCACAACACCCACAGTAAAGTCTTAAAAGAAAAAGTATTTTCACCACAGCCAGAGTCACCTGAGAGCTTTAAATACCCTGCATTACTTTGCCTCTTAATAAAGAGCTCCCTTTCATCAGATGAAACAGCTACTTCTGTATCCTTGCAGAAACAGAAAAAAAATTAAATAGCACATTCCACAACAACAATCTCCTAAATAAAACTGATTTTCAAGAGTAAATCAGATATCCTGTTTATCCTTAACAACAGTGGGAAAGTGCAGTTAGGAATACCTATGATAAATCTGAGAATACAAATCCCACCATGACTGCATTGTGTTCCTTTCAAAGGAATAATTTTCTCCACCATTCCAAACCTTCAAAGTTTCACTATGAGATAAAGGCTGCTCTGAGCAGAAGGCAGAGTGGTGTAATTCAGCTTGAGCACCCAACTCAGAGTGTACTAGAACTGCACAACTGACATGATGGCTCACTGGGAAATAACCAAGTGCACAAACAACAATGCACTACAACCCTTGTTTGGTCTAATCTAGGGAGCTAACTCCTTCATGCAGGAACAGAATGCATGCTTCTGGAACATTTCAGACTGCATCACAATTTTACAGTTATAACTGCTGCTTTGGCCAGTCAGAGTAAGTTGTCAGAGTAGGGGGTAGAATATTAAGGACTCCCTGCCTTCATCACTCTCTTGCTGTGTAGTTTGAGACAACTCATTGAGCTTCTTTTTTATTCAGTCTTCTTGCCCATGAAGTAAGATTACCTGTGTTTCCCTTCTCAGAAGTCACGAGAATCAACACTTAGAGAAGACTTGGAACAATGCTGTAAGCAAAGCACACACAGAAATGGCCATATCTTTTTTCTTCTAAAGACACTACTGCTGCAGTTTGTGTGCTTTGGACTAGGCAGAAAGGGGGGTGGGACATGAAGGGCTGTGACGGCCATACTCTGTGTAGCTCTGCTGCACACGGGAAGAAGCAAACACCTCAGTCTCTTTCCATCTGGAGTGTCAGCTTTACTATGCACAGAGCATTTACAGACATCTCCCCAGGAAGTTTAGTGCCAGGAGAAAAAATGAATTTAACTCTACCCTTAAGAGTTTGTAAATTGAGAGTTTATTAAAAACAAACTATCAATATGCAAATACCAAGGC
The DNA here is from genome assembly GCA_013399945.1 of Ploceus nigricollis. Taxonomy (NCBI): domain Eukaryota; kingdom Metazoa; phylum Chordata; class Aves; order Passeriformes; family Ploceidae; genus Ploceus; species Ploceus nigricollis. The sequence goes on along the minus strand of VXBC01008934.1, from coordinate 2,205,118 downwards.
AACTTTGTTCCAAATCTGCTGTGGCTGATAAGACAATCTACAGGGCACCTTGTCAATAACACAGGTTCATCTTTATCCTGTGAACACTTCCTTTGTATCAGTCTTAAGACCTCTCTGCAGTCTGGTAAATTCAGAGAATATGCCAAAGGAAGGAAAATTAGACAATTACAGGAGAATTAGTCAACCAACTAGTTCCTGCCTCCACTTTGCTATTCTAAACATCTTTAGCCAAACTAAGGCAGCTTCTCTGCCTATATGCAATTCATTATCTACTACAGTTTTCTCTTTGTATATTAATACTGGTTACATATTCAAATGTTACTTTTGAAAGATTAACAAAAAAAAAAATCCAGTAGAATCTTTCAGTGTCAATGACACAATCTGTGGAGGTGACTGACATACCAGAAATTTATTCAGGTTAGAAAAGTAGACGAATGATGGGCTTTGAAGGACATGCCCTTTTTTAGGCAGTGTATGCTTGAAGAGATTAAGTTACCTGACACAAGGAAGAACCACAATAATTTTATCCAAGTAAAGGATTTTGCAAGTTGCTCTTACTTAGGTGAAGTTCATCCTTCACATGAGTAATAGCAAGTAATCAGTCTTACTTGTAGGAGAAAGATATAGCTATCTTTCACTGAGGAGAGAAGAGCGTCATGAAGGAGAGAGATAATATAACAGTACAGCTATGAAAGAAAACAGTCTGCTAATCCTGATGAACAGTGTATTCTCTTTAAGAAAATTCAACACAATTATGCTGGACTGGCTGTCATTGCTCTGCCTGAGCCCACGTTGAAACACAATAAACACGAGGACAGGGGCCAAACTCTATCATACAGTATCAGTGAGATATGTTGTATCCTGGGTTATGCATATTTAATGTCCACCAAGTAGGTAAAATTAATACATTCCCCATAGCCCTGTTTTGTCTGAACAGGCACACAACTCTTCTGATGGCACAGCCTTACACACTCACACGAGTTTTGCTGCTCTGTTATCCTGGATTGAGGGGTCATTCCAAGCATGAGCATGCATTTAAGATTGTTCTAGAGCCTAGCTACTCAAGAAATTAATTTCTACTATAAGTGGTCTGAAGAACTGGAAACAAGCATCAATTCACTTGCGAAACTTGCCATGCTGGACAAGCTGTGATTTAGTTTAAGATTGTGAAGCTAAGATTAGAAAGTAAGATAAAAGATAATCAATACATGAGACTTCTTTCAACTTCAACATCTGTTTTCTGGACTATTTAAACACAGTCTTCCAAGGCCTTTGTTTATTTTCTCCTAGTGGTAGAAGTCATTCAATGGCCAAAAGGCATAATCAGATCATTTGAAGAAATAAAAAAAAAAAAAAAGGGAGAAGCCTGTCTTTGGGCAAGGATCTCTCTTATTTTATTTCTGATATTGAGAACACATACACAATCATAAACACACATTCATTTCAAGGTGGAAAAAATCCATCTGTGTGTGTATTCATCAAGCTTTATTATTCCAATGAACACATTCATGCCACTTTGCAAAGATGGGGCACGCACTGTAACACATTTTCATTCTTTCACTTAAAGGCAACAATTTAAATGATTGTGGTCCTTATGCCTATGGCTCAAGGACCAAAGCCAGCAGCTTAAAGGAGACAGAACATTAGCACAACACAGTGAAGAAGCTTGTTGTCTCATCTTGAGCTTTTTCCATTGATCTAACACCCTGTGCAAAGTAGTAAGAGTGAATTTATTAAAGACATTAAAGTAGTTCATGGGATAATGGCAATGGTTTAGTGCTACAACTCAATAATGAAGGCAACAATCAGCAAGCAGATCTGATTTTCCACACAGCGCTAATTAATAGGAGAAAGATAGGAAGGAAAGAAAACCTACACACAAAATGCAAAACAAAAAACATCTGAGACACTGCCCCATCTCTGAAATGCTATTTCAGTCATGGCTTACTCAACAAGATCTATACAAAAGAAACACAAGACAAAGGAGGAATTTCACACAGCTCTCCCCAGATCCATTCCTGTTTGTACAGGGTATCAACAAACAGGGAAGCTCTCAAGAGGGAGGAAGCTACCTCCCTGCTAGCTGGCAGGCACATTTTTATTTCACTTTTTCTTTCTGAAGAAGCACTCAAAAAGCCTCTAAATGTCAACCAAAATAGCCATGCCTCCTATCTCAAGGAACACAGAAAACATTTACAGATATGATACAACAAAAAAGCAATAAAGACACAGACAGAAAGACAACCAAGAGCAGCAGCAACAATACCTGCTGAATTTTCAGCAAAGGTTAATATATTGAGTGGCAGAGTACTTTTCTTTTTGTTTTCTTAAGCGATAAACTGAGTGAATAAACACCAACCACAAAATTAAGTGGCTGTGTTCTGGTAGCCATCCTGAAGGAGAATTATGAATAGCTCAGCTTCCCCACTTCACTATTCATACGACTCCCCAAATCTACCAGATCTGTCATAACAGATGCATTGCAATACCTGAACATGGCACATTGTGTGACAGGAAATGGTACAGATCAAATCACCTTGAACAAATCTGTAAATTCAAGATTACCCATGAGAAAAGGCCCGGCCCCACAAAAGCTACTCATCTATTTCTATGCATTAGACAGCCTGGCACAGCATCTGCACTCTGCTTCATCTCACCCTTTTTCTCCCTCCCTAATACTTCACTGCACACAGAAATGAGTCAGTATGATATTGCAGCCTATGGCTATGACAAACATCTTTAGACTATTTTTGTTCTTTGATGCTATGAATGTATTTGATATCCACAACCAAAGCTGTAATTGAATTTGAGGGGGGAGAAAAAGGCCTATTTTCTTTGCCTGCTACAATGGTAGTTGAAACCAACAACAATAATCTGCCAGCACAAAACACAAGAATGACAATCATATCTGACACCATTTTCCAAGCCAAGATGATGATGGGTGGATGAACAAATCAGTCTGGACAATCTCATGCTGCAGCATTAACAAACACCACAAGAGTCTAATGTTTCATGACCCAAGCATCAGCTGAGGGATAGACAGGATGACTTCTAACTCTTTTCCACCTTTAACCCCATTTCATTAGAATTACAAAATCAAACACCTGCCTTGGACTTGCAAACTAACTCTGCAAGGCTACCACTTGAATTAAATCTGCCAGAAAGTTACACAGTCCTTTCACACAGGGACTGTTTGCCTTAAAAAGCACATACTCAGTCACGGAAAGGAAGAGCCACAGGAAGAAACAATGTCATGAGGTGAGGTGGCAAGAAAAATATGTAGATTGTGCTTCACTAGTATACAACCAGATTTAAGAATTCCTTTCCCAAAATTAAAACACAGTGAGAACTCATCCGAGTCATACTGCTGCATCTCTGCAACTCTGTTCAAGTCAAATTTGACATCATCCTAAAGTTCTTGAAGTGTCATGTCCACTCACCAAAAAAGGATTAGAAACGGATTTCTAGCAAAGCAATATGGGAAGCATCAATCTGAGAACTGGTAGAGCCAGTCTTTATTGAAGAAACACTGGATCATTTTAAGATTCAGAAGTTAGCAAAGTTTGTCTGGAAGGTGTACAGTGAATTCCAGCTGTGCAGCACGACATCTTGTACTAGGGCCAGGATTTCACTTCATTCAAAGCTGAAATTGCACCATTTCACCTTTTTTCTTTGATCCAAGACTGCCAATTTTCATATTGCTACTCTGAACACAAACAATACAACCAAACAATATCCAAAACACTAGGAATCAATACTAGTACACTCTCATAATATTCATGTTTTCTGTGCTTCTTTGCAGCCTGCTGGCCTTGTACATTGGCCTTTATAAAGCCTATCTACTCCAGCACCAGCTGATGCCAAGTTCTTCCTCAAAAAATGGCAGACCAAAGCAGTTACTTGTTGAGGTTTTGGGTTAGGTTTTGGTTTGTTTGTCAGGGGGGCGAGGGAAGGGGGAGTGGCAATATCTGTTGATACTAAATGCATGAAAGAATCACACCAATATAATGGGTTTCCCTACCTTGAGAAGATAAGACTCAGGGAAAGGGTCCCACCACCACTTTGTGCTGCTGCTTCTAGCCTAGGGTAAAGTACCCCAAAGAGAATTTTTGGTTCCCAGTTAGATCATAATTTGGGGAGAGCTGGATAATTAATAAAGTGGAAACAAAGAATTCCCTCCCTCCCACACAGGCTACAACCACTGCCTTCCTACACTAGTATTCTCCTAGAACTTGACCTCACAATAACCTGGATGAACAAGACTACAACCAGCCTCCATTACTGACAAAAGTTTTCATCAGCCAAGATTATTTGCAGTTTTTCTCATTTTAAGTATCCTACTTTACCTGCAACTTTGAACTCCTGTTTAAACTGCACTGAGCTTAATTACTGCATGTGTGCTACCAGAATATGCTCTAATTTTCTTACATTTGTTCTTATGGTGTGGGCAATAGTATGCTTCTCCAGAGACATGGGGAACTCATAAAAGTAGAAAAATAACTCACCTCCTATTTCTTCACCCACACCTGCACAGCTGCTTACAAGTAAAAGGCTTAACATCACAGACATATTGTTTCTGTATATGTAACAATCTGAGGAAGTACCAATATCTTCACTATTAGCATGAAAAAGAGCAAAACCAGATTACTTTGTAAAATTGTATGCTGCCTGTGGTACCTAACAACACAGCCTAGAGAAAAAAAGAAGAGACCAGGGTCATTTATGGTTATTGAACTCCAAGATATGGTTTATCCTGCCGATACTCATAGAGTTTCACTAGCACTACAAATGATCCCCGGAACAAAGACCCAAATACATTAATGCTTCTTGCTGTAGTGAAAGCTGCCAACCCTTTGGAGGCCTTCTGTCTAGCTATGTTCACTGACACTACTGTATGGAACAGCATGGCCTGCCTTTGTGCATGGCAGACCTACAGTGTATCTATCCCATCAGCACTAAAGATAACCAAAAAGTATGAAGAAAAATGCTATTCTGGCATACAATTTCTCAAAATTGGAGGGGGAATTGAGACTGGAGAAAAAAAAAATTGGAACATTGTCGCTACAGACCTCATGTTAGAGACAGATGAGACACTTGTTTCTTCACACAGAACAGCCTAACCCTGTCTGTCCCTCGCACAGCCTCCTCACAGCACAGCCAGCAGATCCCACGGCAGACCTCACTTCTCAACCAGCTAACCCACTCTTTTGTAACATCCATCCTTATTGGACATAGCTGTGATCTATTAGGGGCAAGGCTGTTTTTGGTAATTACTACAGCTGCAACTCATCAGGGGCCAGGTTGCTTGCAATCCATCCTCCTACAGAATTTCACCCCACAAAGCAGGGAGCACAGACTCAGACACTGCACTGCTGAATCAGCATGAGCTAGGATAAACTACTCTTATCAGAGCGAAGACTTCAGCATGGCTGCCTTGTAATACAGAAAAACAGCCCAGGCCTTTGCTCTCACTGTGGGGCAAGATTACATTATCCATAGGCTTTTGAGCAAAAGCCATAGAGTACTGTGTAAAGAAGCACTACTCTAGCCTATATAGTCAAACAAAATACAATACAACAAGGTCTCACAGTTAGGAAAACTTTAGAATCACAAAAACTGCCAGGTGACACATGTTAGGAAGAAACTGAATGACAGGAGCATCAGAACTCTCACACTGCTTTGTTACAAGTGCCTCTGCACTGTTTGGATTTAAATGCAGGGTTGGCAGGCTGGATTTATTTTCATGTTATTCGAAGTAAAAATTTAGTACAGCTGTCAAAGTAGCAGAGCCCTAGCACAACACCTGGCTGAGGACAAAGCTACAAACAGAATCGAAGCAAGAGAATTTGACTGTATAATTTATAGAAATGAATATAATTTATAAGTAATAAGTTTGTTATCTTTTACCTTAAAGAAACCTTGTAAATAAAGCGGGTGCCAAACTACAGTGTAATGTACAGCTCCATGACCACACGGTAATGTTCTGAGAACTGCAAAGATGAACATTCTGGACATGGCAAAGCATTTCACACTGTCCCACATGACATCCTTGTCTCAGATTGGAGAGGCATGGGCTGATTTGACAGATGGATGACTCGGTGGACAAGCAACAGGTGGGATGGTCACACTCAAAGAGTTGTGGCCAATGGTTCAATGTCCAGGTGGAGATCAGCGACAAGTGGCATTCCCCAGGGGTTGGTACTGGGACCGGCACTGTTTAACACCTTTGTCGGTGACATGGACAGTGGGACTGAGCGCAGCCTCAGCAAGGCTCTGACAGCACCAGGCTGTGTGCTGTGATTGACACTCTGGAAGGAAGGGATGACTTCCAGAGGAACCCTGGCAGGCTTGAGAGGAGGGTCTATGTGAACCTCATGAAGTCCAACATGGCCAGTGGAAGGTTCTGCACAAGGGTTGGGGCAATCCCAAGTACAAATACATGCTAGGCAGAAAGTGGATTGCTAACAGCCCTGAGGAGAAGAACTGAGGGGGCCTGGGGGATGAGAGGCTCAACATGACTCAGCAATGTGCTTCTGCAGCCCAGAAAGCCAACCATATCCTGGGCTGCACCAAAAGCAGAGTGGACAGCAGGTTGAGGGAGATGACTCTACTTCTCTACTCCACTTTGGTGAGACCTCTCCAGAAGTGCTGCATCCAGCTCTGGGGTTTCTAACATAAGAAGGGCATAGACCTGTTGGAGCAAGTCCAGAGGAGGGCAAGAAAGATAATCAAAAGGGCTGGAGCACTTCTCCTCTGAAGACAGGCTGAGAGAGTTGGGGTTATTCAGCCTGGAGGACAGAAGGCTCTGAGAGATCCTATAACAACCTTCCAGTACCTTAAAGGGGGTCTTGAAGAAAGCTGGAGAGGAACTTCTACAAAGGTATGTAGTTATAAGGACAAGGGGAATGTATTTAAACTGGAAGAGGGTAGGCTTATGTTAGATATTAAGAAGAATTTTTTCACTATGTAGGTGGTGAGGCACTGAGACATCCCAGACAAGTTGTGGATGCCCCATCCTTGGAAGTGTTCAACACCAGGCTGGATGGAGTTTTAACCAACCTAATCTAGTGGAAGAACCACCACACATATGCCAACTAATTGGGGCCAAGTAGTCAATGATCCTCCTTATCTACATAAATAGAAGGCTTACCACTAAAGAATAACATCATCTGAAAGGTTTCAAATGTGTTAACAGTGATGAAAAGCAAGGGGTTTGATATGTCACATTCCCTCCGCTACACATCTTCAAGAGTATTATTTTGAGAATATACTGGAGTGCCAACATCCTTCTGTCTTCAGGCTACTAACACTGACAATTTGGCTCCATGACCTAAAACCACACTACAAATGAGGTGACTTCTGAAAGCAATGCTGTATCTTCAAAAAAAAATCACCAGGAAAATACACATGGGAATGTTATCACTTTCAGCGGTCACAACCTCCATTACAAAGCCCAGCCAGTGTGTGTGTGCATGTACCTTATATCACAATCCAGCTCAAACTCACATTTTTCAGCAGCTTAAGACAGTGAAGTGGACTGTTCTGAAGCAGCTAAAACAAGGGATGCACTTTCCATTATTTTCTACCATAGTGATAGTCACAGCAAAACAAAATGGTGGCAGCTGTTGTTCCTAAATGCACCAGATCTTAAACTTTACTTAAGATCTAAGCATACTGCTTAAGATCTCAGTTTAACAGTTGTCTATTTTGATTTGAAAGAGAATTGCTTTACAAGCAGAACTGGGAAAGCTAATGGGAAGGAAAAAATGAAAGTCATATATTTAAACTGTATTTATATACACTAAACAAAATAACTTCAGATGACTTTCAGAAGAACACCACTATAGCATTCCCTGCCTAAGTTATCCTCAGACACATCTGAGACATGGTGAGGTTTTACTTTTAAATTAAGAGAACCTTTCTCACATGTCCAAGGTACACTATGGCTTAGCAATGCTTGACCTGTTGCCAATAGCATATTGGTTTACTATTCTGAAATCAAAATGATATGTTATTACCAATTAGACACTGTGAGATGAATCCTCTTGTTACATGGAGTGACCAAAGGAGCTATCAAACAATCTCTCCTAAAGGAAATTTAATTCAGCCAACAATACAAGTGGGGGAAATGTACCAACTTGGAACCATGTGGATTCACCTTTGGAACCTGGCAACAGAGTTATTCACACAAAAGAATAATTTTTCTAGATTGTTATTGTGTGAGAGAAGGAAGATGTTTTCCCTTCTCCTTTCTGCCAATCTCACATAATACAGTTTTATGCAATGGAATAATTTGCTTCCTTTTGCCTGTGCAGTGGTCACTACCCTTTATTTTTGTGCCAATTCAATATAATGTTTGCTCTAAGATAATTTTTTCTTTAACCTAACAAACTGTTTATTTCCCCTATTCTGTATGTGCATTTATAACATATATGTATTTGCAGTTAGAAGTGCATACAGAGTGTTGTTTTACAACCTCTACACACTACCAGTAAAGCAGAAAGGCAGTCACCAATAGACAAGAGACTTATTCACAAATGACACTTCTTTATTGCTGCTCTCAATACCATCTTTCACAACAACCAAATTCATAAAACTAAAGGAGGGATACTCATCATAGCAAGAGAGTTCACAAGTTAGTTACGTGTCTCTATGATTATCAGTTCAGAGTCTTCCTGACTGTGTCCAGCTTTTGCAGTTTAGAGGCTGTCTTTCTGCTTTAAGAGACAGAAATGCATTTACTTTGTTCATGACACCAAAATTCCAGGGTTTTTTGAAACACTGGTTAGTTTACCCTATGCATTAAACACCTGACAGACAGTACCAGAATTCAGCTGCAAGGCAACCTCACTACCTTTGCTGTGACTAGTGTTTAATGTCTTTTTGGCATTTTATTCACCAGGGAGTTTCTGCTTTGTTTTTTCCCTTCTACCAATTTTTGTAGTTTTCAGCAAACAGGGGAGTTAGGCATTCTGTACAGGACAAATTAGGAACCTGATGACCAGTTACTGAGAATTTACGTTGAATTTCATGGTATGGGCATGATTGGGAGTGGGCATGGTTGCTGGAGTCAGGCAGGCAAACACACCTGATGAACAAACAAAAGAGTTTCTCACCCTCTTCTCCCATACAAAAGCAAGGGGCAAAGCACATCAGTAGATTCAAGACATATAAATGATGTATCATTGTTTGATAAGTATTTGCTGTTTCAATATTCCCTAGATGTCCATTTATCCAAGCTCATTATGACAAACTCAAAATCAAAATGGAAGTACAAGCATTCTGCATATTTCTTTCCTGCAAGAAGACACTAGTTGTCTAAAACCGCCAGAGGAACTCAGAGGAACTATGTGTCATTCTCCAAGTATGCAAAAAATACCTAAAATTTGAGAGTGCTGTTCCTAAGTACCACTAGCATTTTAAAAGAGACAGCCAAAAGAGCTAGAATGGTTGTCAGTGACAAGTAGGTATCACCCCCTTTGCTGCAACACAGGAATGGGATTTTTTTTTCCTCTAAAAAGTCCTTGGGAAGCTAAGGAGAGATGACAGACACTCTGCACTCTTGGGGCTGATACTCTTCATGCAGGGGAGGGAAAGGTGTTCAGTGATAAAGGGCTTCAGAAAAAATCCCTATTCCATATCAAGGGAAAGCAGATGAGCCCCATGCCAGAAAAGCCAGACTGTAAGAGACAGAGCTGCATTCTGGGACCACTTGCAAACAAACCTGGTAGCAACTGTGATTCACACTAGCACATATGCTTGTTTTGCTGTTGAAATCTCAGTCAAGGACTCCATAATCCTAAAGAAGGATCTTTAAAAGAAGGAATAAGACAAACAATAAAATAAAAATACCATTTTCATCTGTAAAAAGCAAACATTGCATGTGTTAAAGGGCTACATAAACAGACATCATCTAACAGAATGGTGAGCAACCAAGCAGGAAAACTAACTTCTAGTACCTGGTGCATCAAATGTTTGTAAAGACCTTGAAAAGACCTCTTTTCTACATCCAGGATGTTAGCTTCAGAGATGAAACCCTTACTCATGTTTTCAAAAAAAAAAAGTGTAAGAGATTTTTGAGCTACAGGATTAAATTATTTAAACATGTTTTATCATATTTCTCATTGCATGATAAACTGAAATCTATTAATAAAAAAATATTAGGACATTATCTACAACCTAGGTTGAAAACAACATCACAGTGATAAAAAACATAAGTAGAAAACAACTTTCTCCTAATGTTACTGTTCTTGTATTTCTTGCAATCTGTAACATAACAACGTGAATTAAGGACAAAGTAGCAGTTCCTCTGTTCCGCTCACGGGAAACATAACTTCGAACTATCATTTTAAATGCAGTTTTCGAATATATATTATTTAATACAGCAGCAACACACTGCACCTTACAACAGTGCTGCTCTTATTAATGAAGTTTGCAGTGCTTTAAGAAAAATGTGAAGAGAAGTGCTTTCAGAAGAATCATTACACATTAAAAATTAAGGAATCAAAAAGGAAGCACAGCTCAGCACACTTGTGATAAACATATTTCTCATTTAAACAGATCCAAAACAGCATCCTACCCTTAAAGCTGGTAACAAATGACTAAAATGTGTGAACAGCATCGCTTGTCAGTGTTTAGCCACCTTCTCTGGCACTCATGATGTTAAAAAAAAAAAAAAACAGCATGGGAGGAGGGGAACAGGGGAAGAAGATAAGCACTAACAATTTACAGATCAGCCACAAATGATTTAATCCAAATGGCTTTTGAACAGAGATGGCATTAGAAAATCCAAAAATTCAAATAACTTATTAAAGAAAGCTTCTTCCTTCCCTTCCCTAACAAACTACTGTCATCTCTTTACCTCTCTCCAGCTGGACTGCAGACCTCATGAGGAGCCATAACAAATTAGTTCATGGCTGTGTAAGCTTCTGCTTCATTACACAGCATAATGATAATTCAGGGAAGAAACTCCAGCCCTGGAGTTTCATCCCTTCTAACTCCCTATAGGAAGCACTGTCTTCTACTGATTTTGTTAATGGGTAGCAAGTTTATCTGATGTTCAGTCTTTTATTAAAACTTCCTAATTGCTTTTAATTTTTAAAATCAATTGAAAAAGATTGATGGCTAAAAGGGGAAAAAAGTCAGGGAGAAAGTCTATCTTGTTCCAAGGGCAACATACGTAATTAGGAATACTGCCTCAAAAAGAGCCCAGTACAACTGTGAGCACTCAGATAGAGCACAGCCCTAGTGATGGTGAGCAGAGCTCCTAATGTGTCAGTGAGGGGAAGCCTAGATACGGAACAAAACCACCATTTTGTTGCAGAGTTAAGACTGCAATTCCAGCTTACACCTTAGAGATCTAAGAAAGGCCATGAGTGTATCTCTCAGGCTGGTGTAAGTGTATGCTACCATCTTTCAGCACCACTTGGTATCATCGCCTGCCAGGCTGTAATTAAGTTCTGACCCAAAACTGTGTTTTAAAAAGGACAGATTTCAAACCACTGCCCCCTAAAACGTAACAAGGTCCAGAAGCCACCACCAAGTTATTGACAGTCAGGGTGCTACTGATGTCTCAAATGCTGCACCATCTCAGAAGGACCAGACTGCAATGGCAGGAGAGGCAGCTAACGCACTGTGCACTTATTCAGGATTTTTGAATTGGTGATAAACACACACCATTCCCCAAGGAGCACTGCAAATGTATATAGCATGTGGCTAAACATCTGCAACAGAGATTGCAACTCTTCAGCTGAGGAATATCAAGAGTTTCACAGTCAGAAGGAGATCTCACACAGCTTCATCCTTGTTTGCTAAGTAACACTCTTGGTCCTCAGCTGCTGTGGCAGAGAGCTGTTTCCCAAGCTTTCCTTTTCAATATCTCTACATGGAAATAACTTAGTTTGAGAACTATTATTTATATCAGCTTCCTCATTTTTAAAGAACCACAGCCATTGCTCTGCAAACCTATTTGGACTACATGCAAAGCTGCCTTAAATGCATGCATTAGACCCTCTAAGTTGCTTTGGCCTCAGTTTCTTTCTCAACTGGAGGAAGAAAGAGACCTGCAGCCAACATGACCATCTTTAAGCTTCCTCAAAAATCTGTGACTCACGCAACATTTTCTAATATATCTCTTTATTTCCACTTGTAGATAGTTGAATTTACAGTTCTCAGTCCCACTAATGAGAAAACAATTTTAGTTGTTCATACACACAAGAGAATTTGCAAAACACTCCACATCTGACTTGAGTCAAACAAAAATCCCAGAGCTCTCACAGATGTTTGACTAGTCATGCCATAAAATATTTTTTCATTTCCGAATATGACCTAAAACTTCCTTTTTGCAATATTCCATATTCAATAGCTGCGGATGCCTCTTAGCTTACAGCTCTTTGAGAAACACGTCAAGGTGGTCAATTTTTTGCAACTTTCAGACCATGTGATGTTGCATCAAAAAGCAGCTTTAGAATAGACCCTCGTTTGGTCACTTTACAGTCACATGGTTATGGCACCAGCTACACAGCTCTGCATTGCTTCTGACAGGAAGGAAAACAGGGAACAGAGAGGAGGCAGGATGGTAAGTGCCACATGTCTTTTGCCTAGTACTTTTCAAAGGTTCTCAGTTCAGATAATAAATAATTAATAAATTTAATTTATTAAAGCAGTATTTATTTAAGTAATAATGAGCTTAAAATCTCTCCAGATCTTTATTAGTACAACACACTATTTTCCCCATGTAGATGGAAATTGTGGAACCACTTTTGGTACAACATATTTAAATATCACAGTTTCTGTTTGCTTTAATTATTAAACTAGAGCAACCACATCTACTTTACTTTTCAACCAAGAAGTGGACAAATGAACACAGCCACCCACCATACGAATTTCAGGGCCTAAACCTGCAACATGGGATCTTAAAAGACTCTGATAAAATCAGAAAACATGACACAAACCAGGAAAACTGAAGAAACAAGAATATCCTGTTTTCTTCGGTAAAACAATGTTCAGCGTCCCTCTGAGTTCTCTGACCCTTATTCATGCATAGAGACTTCATTCTTTCCCAGTAATTGCTCTTCCAGATTACACGAAAAGTCCATGAAGCCAGAGAAAAAGTGATAGGACACCAGTAAATGAAGCATGAGTCATTACTGTCTGCCATCACTCAAGCACATGAATGTGAATGCTGGCACAAGCCTAGACATTAAATGCACTGATGACACTGACTCATAGGGTGCAGCAGTTAACTATCAATGTAGTCATCATCCTCTCTGTACTTCAAGCTTCAAGTGCACTCTGTAATAATGAGATTCTTCATGCTCTAGACAAATTCAGCAGAGGAAGGCCTGAGGCTTCACATCAATACGGTTTGTGTGAATGGCTTAAAGAAAAAAAAAAAAGGAGACCTACCAAGCTTCAAATCCTTTAAGTGTGAAAGAAAAAAAAAATTGCAGTTTATTGTATATTTTACCCTTCCAAACCCACTACGGAAGTAGAACCAAATAAAGCAAGGAGAGGAGGATAGGGAGACAGGAAATGTTAAAAATAGCTTCTTCCCCTCTGGGAAAAAGCCAGTAAAACACACAAACAAACAACAAAACCAAAACAACCACCTCTTCCTTAATATTACCTCATCCTGAAATGAAGCACAGGAGAGATTCAATTCTAAAACAGATCAAGACAAGTGAGGTTATAATAATAAATAAAAGTGAGGTTGTGGGAAACCAACATGAGTATATGGCTGCATGTATGTAATGAATGTACAGAAATCCCAGAAACACACTTTTGCCTGATGCAATAGCTAAAGGGAAAATAATATTTTTCTAAGATGGGAAAGAGGAAATGAAGGGTAAAATACTGATGCTTTTCAAGTCAGCAGAATTTTTGAAATCAACTTCAAATGGATTGACTATTTAACCTGAAGAGAAGCTAAAATTAATATTTAAACTCATCAGCATGAAAAACGCTGTAACTGTTTCTTTGGAAAACTGTGGTAACAAATTCTGGCTCAATGAAAATTGCTACAATCTCCTCTATCACAACTCATTAAAGATCGAAGTGTCTGTAATTGAACCATAAATCTCCTTTGTTCTCAGAGAGACTAACTGAATAAAACAAAACTGTAGATATTTACAGTGATATACGTAGCAGTAGTAAAACAAAATATTATTTCAAAGTAATATTATAATGATCTCTTATTAAAGTCCACATCAGGAAAAAAATGGAAAGTATGAAGAACAAAGAGGAATGGCTCTAAAACTTGGAGTCCTTGTGTCCCAGTCACAAGTTCTTGAGGATAACATTGATACAATTAATAATCAATGAATTAATAACCTTTGGGAAAGAGGGATTATAGTCTCTACTTGGACAGTACCCAAGACATTCTGAAGACTACTTTAATCTAAATTAACACCATCTTCCCAAGAAACTCTCTGAAGATCATCTTCTAATTTTGAGTCACTGAGGTTACCCAGTGAATCAGAACTAAAACAAGAAGACAGAAAAATTAGTTCTATGGAACAACACACAATAGTAATGGCTGGGGAGGGCTCTGGGAGACTGTCTCTAACTAATCATTTTTACAAAACTGAGTGAAGTTCCTGGTAACTCTTTGAAAATAATAATACAAAATTTCTTATCTCTCTCTACACTTGGAATCAAGTTCCTGACCTTTGGCCTTGCAACAGTAAACACAGGTTACTCTTTGCCTTTTGAATTTGTCATGTAACAAGCAGGAGGTTTCAAATCAATGGCAGGCACATGGCACTGCATGCTCCAAACATGAGTTCATTTATACTGACAAGCAAATTTCCTTCCACCTCAAGCTGATGAGTATTTGAAGGATCTACTCACTCTTACCAACATGTGTCAGGTAGGGAGCAGCTCAGACAACAGCCAGAAGACAAACCTTTCCAAGACAAATGCAACTCATTATGCATTTGTCAAGAGCATGCAAGTGGAGTACAGTGGGACGCAGAAGTGCACAAGATGACAGGGACTGGGAAAAGCAACAATTACTTTACAAATGGGCAAACTTGGGCATAATTTCATAGCACTGAGCCCGCTCATGAGACCAAGAAACATCAACTGAAGCACCACAGCATTGATAACTTTTGCTCTTTGTTTGAACAAGCAGTAAGCACAATGAGAAAACTTCTCATGCCGCTCACCATTATAAAGTCCTGCTGACGTACAGAGGCCAGAGTAGGTAGAGCTGCTCTCAAGCAGCTCTGTTTTTGGTTTTCTGATTAAAGGGTGGTTGTGCCAATTGTTCCTTTGCCCTGAAGTATGTCTCCTGAAGATAGAGAAGGATCTCACTGTGGTTGAGCACTGTTGGGAAAGTTCATGAAGAGCCTGGGGTTGTGGCATGATCAGCCTGCTGATGTCCTTAAGCTCTGTACTGCCACTTCCAAAAGGATTGAAATTCAGGAACAGAGCTGTCTTGTCTGGTAGGACATGGAACTTGAAGGACTAACTAGTGGCACTAGATGAGCTAGATGAAGGTGCTAGAAAGGTAGATGTAGCATACTGTCAAATGCTGACTACTTTACATAACATAGGCAAGCATTTTGGGGAAGTTAAGAGTCTTGAACAAAGGCCATGTTTATCTTACAAAATATAAACAAAGTTTTATACAGAAGGTTCATCCCCCAAAAAGAATTAGCTCTGTGCTTTAGGTTTCAAACATTCTCACCTCTGACATGTAAAACAAAGATTTCACTTCTTGTATCCAACAACTCCAACACAACACATACAGTGAAACAAATTAAAGGTACAACTCAAGTAAGTTGTCAATGGCCCCCAACTTTACGGCAGCACTTCTGATAGGCAAAATATCGATTTCCTCCTGTCAACACAGATGGGCAAAAAGCCCTTCCACAGATATTCCCTATTATTCCTGTAAAGACTATCTTTGCTCTCCTTATAGTGAGAGGGTCATAGCCTCCCTGTGGAGATGCCTTTATGTTCTGTGTAAAATTGAAACAGGGAGCCTAATGGGTCTTGTTAGAGATTAAACAGGCACACTGATACCTAGCTGAAATTGAACTTAACATCTCAGGTTGCTCACGTCAATTTTCTGAAACATCATGAAAAAAGGTAATTGTCAATTAATGAACCATTGACTTGGGGTTGGTAGAAATCAATAATATGAAACAGTATGAAACTATAGAATCTTAATCAGTATTCTGTAACGAAAAGGCTTTTAGACAGACACAGAGTAATTGGCTGTTCCTTTGTGGCCCATCCTCTGAGCTATACAATTGTCCAATTAAAATATAACATCAGTAACAACACAGTTGTTTGTTTTGTGGTTTGGGGTTTTTTTTGTATGCACTAGATTGTATTTGTTAAATCAAAAGTTGCAGACACTGAAAGAGCATGAACAGAAGGGTAAAACATGAATCAAATCCAAGGGATCAAATTCAGGTCAGATACCACAGTTATGAACCTTAGCCTCTCAACTCACTATCCTTCTAATTATATGTAGAGGCTTGATGATAGAATTCACATCTCTTGGGCTCCACCAGAAACGTAACATTGCCCAAGTAGAAATTCCTGTTGTAAAATCCTCTCAGGACAACTTCACATCTTTCACAGAAGAAACAAGACTAGTTTCAGATTAAACTCATTTCCACCAAACAGTAAGCATCCACATAGTCTTACAAAACCAAGAAAAAATACCAAGAGTTCTTGAAGAGGATCAGGAAGGTTAGATGTGCACTAGAGAAAGTATGCTCAGGAAAACTTCTCCAGCCCTTTTCCCCTCCTCATGATTTATGGTAAAATGAAAGGATTGTATCAAAATGGTCCCACTATGTTGTAAGAGCAACAGAAGTTCCAGAATGGAAGTTAAAAACCTGCTGCAAACAGTGTGCCCAGAGGTGTCAGAATAAAGGTCAACATTTCCCTAACTAGAGCTACCCTTTTGAGTTCATTATTGACTAATGTGTTGTTAGACTAGTTTTGCCTACTTGAAAATTTTATAATATAAGGTAAGATAAAAAAATGTATTACATACTTGCACTGCATGCTGGCCACTAATAATACAGCAAATTATAGGGGTGTTGGTTGGGTTTTAAATGATAAATGATTACACACTGCTATCTCTAGGACTGGGCAGGATGCACATGATAGAAATAATTCATATTGGAAACAGACCTCCATGATCATCAAGTCCAACCTTTGACTGAACACTGCCATGTGAACCAAACCATAGCACTAAATGCCACATTTCTTGTACACTTCCAGGGATGGTGACTCCAACATCTCTCCAGCCCATTCCAATGCTTAAACCCCTCTACAGTGAAGAAAATTTTCCTGATGTTCAACCTGAACCTCTCCTGACACAGCTTGAAGCCATTTTCTCTTCTCCTTTCACTAGATGCCTGAGAGAAAAGGCTGACCCCTTCCATAAAATATGATCTTTTAGATCATAACCCATCCAAACATGCACCTGGTTTAACAGCTTGAGGGGAAACAATGACTCATTTAAAACAACAAAGAAGTAATTTATTTCTTTGACAAGTTAAAAATTAGGCTAGATGGTTCTTTTTTAGCATATGTCATTTGAGACTGTCAGGCACAGCATCATAAGGAGGTAGTCATTCAGACCCAAAGAGGTAGCGTGGTACTTGAAGAATGAATGGCAGAACTGAGAATTAAGCTGTCCTGTGACACAAGAGACCCCAAAAACTGCAGTTGTAACCCAGTCCAATATATTCCAGTAAAAATTCTGACTGATCAGCTGCAAGAAGGAATCCTTCACTTCACAGAGACTACTCTTCTGAAATCCTTTGTGCTTTACAGGTGTTACACAACAGAATGTACCTCAGATTTCCTTAAATATGGTGGGTAGGTTGGAAACTAATAGCACACAGAAAAGCAGTCCTTACAAGGCTACATTTTTAGCCAATCTTACACAAGTAACCCACAAAACATTTAGGCTACAGATTATGGCAGATTAAGCACATTCATTTTAAGAGAAGAAAAAAAAAATCAGAAAAATTCTTTTTAGTTATCTTTGGGAGCTGGATCCTGCATGTAAATTTGGACACTGCCATGCCAGTGCTAAGGGGTTTTTTGGCAGAAACCCACAAACAGGATTTTCTTTTCTCTTTTAATGAGAAACAACACCAGGTTATCACTTTCAGACATCTAGATGTTATTATCTCTGATGCAGCACTTGCAAGGAAATACAGTAGGGCTAGCAGAAAGAGGCCAACCAAAGAAAAAATGTTGTACTTCGTAATGATTAAAATTCCCAAGGTTATTTCAAAAGCTTATTTAAGCCCTCTGAGAAGGAAAAGCATGGAAGAGGTGTCAGCATTCCATTAACAATGCACTTATTATCCACCATCAGCTGGAAATACTAGAGAACTTGGCATCTTGTTAACACCAGAATCACTCATTTGATTAGGCATAGATTCTCACCCTCCAAAATGAAATGAATCCTAAGCTTTGGGAACATCACAGCACACTGGACTCTGTCACACAGGCCATTATGGTTTTAATGCACAAGCTAAGCAGCAGCATGGCTACATTTTACAGAGACTGGAAGGCTGTATTTGAACAGCAGCATGAAATTGTTTAATTAAGGACTTTTTTTAAGAATTATTGAACTTATTAAATTTAATGTCAGGCTTGAAATTAAATACCCAAACATATTAAACATTAAAAAAAAACCCAAGAGTGCTACCTCAGTGTCTCACAGTATGTCTCAGCCTTATCATGAGATCCATATAGACACAAAGAAGGAAAATGTGAAGAGTTTGGGGAAAGCAATCAACACAAACTGTATCCAGGGTTCTGGTCTGGGGGCTAAAGCTGGTGGAAACGATTCAGAATACCACAGTTGTTGTTCTAGTGCCAACATTTTATGGAGAAAAGGGGAATGCAAAGTAGAACTGGTATTATAGAGAAACTCCATTAAAAAGGTAACAGCTCTTTGGGAAAGGACATTTCTGTAATGGTTGTTCCTTTTGTCCCTTTAGAGCCATTCTTTTTGGGGTCTACACAATTAAAAAAGCTTCAGTGCTACTGGAACATTTATCGGCTCTGTAACTTCCTTATTTGTTAAAAAGTGTACAAATCCTACAACCTGGTTGAACGTTTACAGGGCTTGTTAAAGGTCAGCAGCAAACAGCCATGAAAGCAAAGAGGCAGTGGTAGATTATCTTTTCAAAGTGAAAGAAGGAAAGAATCACTAAAGATAAAAGGGGAAAAAAAGTCAGGTGTCCAGTAGCAGCAAGGAGTGTGAAGAAATTAAATCATCCTATCCTGGCAAGCATCCTCATTCTTCTGCAAATACCAAGGCTTTTATCATGCAGCTGTCAAATACCAAGGCACTGTTTATCATGTAATAGGCAAGTGCAAAATTCAGTGGTAGAATTTTCATATTCTGCAAAGGCTTATTTAGACAGATAAAAGGAAGCTCCCTTATAATTATAGATGAATTACAAAAAAAAAAAAGAAAAAAAAGAAAAAAAGAAAAAATCACACATGACCTCCATTAATTTCAGTATGAAGTCCAACATATTTGATGGCATTTCTATATTAATTTCCTAGTATGGAAAAGTTTTTTATTATTAATAATAGCACAGCAGACATTGATAAGGAGCAGTCAGCCTCAGAAAATGCAGCTGAGACTTAGAGGATCCAGTGAAATTAACATACTATAAAAGATGATTTGCTGAGATAAATAGAATAAGATCAGTCTTTTTCAGAGACTACTAGTTACATTCAATGTATGTGCCATTAGAGAAAAATCCGTCAAAACGAGGAAGGCAACATGAAGATTTTGTTTCAAGCTGACTGCTTAACCTGTTTGCCCCTACTGCGACTCAAGTTAGTTCATTGAAGTGTCCTCTGCAACCAACCAGACCAGAGTAACCCTGGAAAAAGATTAAAGGGAAAAAATATCAAGCTATTATTAATTTCAATTTCTTAAGTCACTATAAACATGCCTCTACTTCAAGAACCTTCCAGAAAAAGCAGGCTAACTTCCTTAGATACTACAGGCTTTGTGCAACAGTTTTACACCTGCCTTACAATTCGTTCAGAAGTTTTAAAGACTTCTGAATGAAGAAGCTGAGATCCCAAGCAAGTCCCAAATCAGCCAGCAACAGAACTCCAAACATATCAGTGAAACAGTGATTTGCTGCCCAGCTGTGCAAACCTTTTTAAGACCCCTCAAGTTCTGCAGGTTTCTGCCCCACAGTATTCTCTCTGTCTGAAGGACATGCTGGCTGGGCTCCTGAATATATTTTACTGCCTCTCCAAAGACACTTAGCAGGTATTGATTGACAGGCCATTTCATTTCTTGTATTTCCCACTCTTGCCCCAATGCTACCCACAAAAAAAAGTAGTGAAAAATGATCTGCTTGCAGTATTTTGAAAGAAAAGATATAACTGTCCCTTCTAAAGGACTGACCACTGCTACTTTCAATGATATCCACATGACAAAACAGTCACACAGAGCAAATTCAGGATATGGAGATCATGGTGATTAAAGAATCTACAGATAGAAGGAGCGTAATTGCAAGCAAAGATTCATAAAATTATGTTACAGGAGAAAGAGCATGAGTTGGATTGGGGCTGGGTGTGAAATTTTCTTCACTACTTTTTTTTTCTTCTTTGAATTATTTCAAGTAAAGCCATAGATACTCCTTTTCCTTGTGATCTCAGAAGATCTCAGGTAGCAGAGGAAATTCATGACTCAACTTTCATACAATTCAGTAGCCTTTCCCCCATCCTACCATTACACATATATTAGGCACACATTAAGAGAGCAAGACTGAAAAGGAAAATATTTCTTAAGCCAACTCTGTGGCTGATGGCATTCTGCTCCTGTCACTGTGGCAAATGGAGTCTACCACAGTGTACTCCTCTGTATTGAGAGAAATTACTCCTGCCCATCAGTCACAGACTAGATGAGGTACAAAATCCATTCCCATGATGAATAAATCAGAGTTAAAAAAGGTCAGGATGTCTTCAGTGTCTGCTGGGGACAAATATCATTTAAGATTATTACATTCTTGTCAAGACCTTCACCAGAGTCAGTTTACTTACCTCTTTCTTCCCTTCCTGTAGTTCCTCCCTCCCTGTCCTTTTTAAGATCACATTGTTTTCTCTAGCAAAGTAGGATATCTTGCCCTGCCTGTAACAATGAAGACAGCTTTAAGCTCAAATAGTGTCCATTCCAAACTCAGCACTCAGAAATGGAAAAATACATGAGGTGAGGCTTACACCCCTCAAACCTACCCTTTAAAGGCTGTGAAACTCCTAGCTGTCCAACAAGAGATGGATTTCAAAATCTGAAGGGCTGGACATCTGAAAGGAAAATTCTGACAAGTTTTAGCAACAAGAGCTAAATCTGCAGTTAAAAGTTGCTGTGCAATTCAAAGACTACCCTTTCCCTATTTACCAGTTGTAGCGGCTAAAAAATATCCTAGGTTCTCCAAGAAAGGTTGAAGATTTGTTTTGCTGTCAACTCATTACTCACAGTTCCATTTTCCAGTATGGCAGAGAGAAGCAATGTAGCTCAAGTGATCATCTGAGAAGAAGAGCTTGTTCAGGACAAAGCGAGGGCAGGGGATGGTTGGCTTCTCTGAACTAAAAGCTTTCTCATGATCTCAAATCAAACCTATGACTATTAATGCTCTCCAACTAGGTCCTTCTGAGAGGCTGTCAGAATATTTTTTCCAAGCTGTCCTTGCAAAACCTCCTTATCTCCATCTCAATTTTTTTGTGCTGCAGGAAGAAGTCAGGTGAAAATACACTCTGCTTTAGTACTCTGAAAATAGTTTTTAGCCAGAAGCTACTATAAATTCACAGGACATTTAAAAGAACTGCTGGTATGTCATGGAGACTCCAACTATTTGGAAACACTCTTATTTGCTCCACACTTTAAGTGTCTTTACAGATTTCTGGTCTTGGCTGTAATTCATGACAGCAGCAGGAATGTGTGTGTGTGTGTGTGTGTGTGTCCCCTCTCAGCAGTTCACTTGCTGCTGCTGTTTTCCCTCTAATCTAGTCAGTCCTTGATCTGCAAGCATAAAATTTGTTCCTCTGGGGGGAAAAAATCATTACACACAAAAGGCTTAAAATCTCAACTTGGGAATTAACAGGTACATTTAAAGGTATTTTTTCCCTTGGTATTTGCCTCAAATGAAAAGAAAGCAGATACTGATATTGCAGAAGATAGCTTTATACAAGATCTGCTTAGCCCTTCACCAAAATACTTTCTAACAGAGTCAATAATCAATTAAGGAACTACTCTACTTCAGGAACAATTCTACACACAACCTGGAAGAAAAGCTTTCAGCTGACAAGAACAGCCCTACCACAGCCACAGGAGCCATGTGCTGAAGCAACCACAGCCCCCACACTCTGCTAGGTGTAGGAGCGCCCTCCTTCCTGCACCTCTCCCAGCACGGTCCCTTCCAGGAGGCGCTAATAGGGACCCTCCCAAGCCACCCAACACCACATAATCGTAGGTCAGCAGTTCCACTCAAGAGGATTTGTGAATTTTCACAAGCACTGCACATCTGCACACAGGTCAGAGGGCACATTTCGCTTTAAATGGAATTGAAAGTGCCCACTGAATCAGCAGAAGGTTTCTCGTTAACACTGTGAAAGTGCATTTCAGATCTGAAAATAAAGCTAAAGGTTGCCAAGACTTCAACAGCTACTGTGCATGCCATGGCTTTCACTCCTTTGGACGCTTAGTACCCACAAACCCAGCTCCCTGTCTGGGTAACACTACCTTTAAAAACACCCTGCTGCTGACTGAGAAACGAGGAATTGTTTCCACAGCAAGGACCCTAACAAGGAGGGAAGGTTAAAAATCTTGTAATAAAGAAGGCAATGACAAGGGAAAATAAGCTTTGTTAACTCTCAAAGTCTTATTTGTGAAACTAATTAGTTAATTATAAAATTAGTCCAGACCCATTCTTGCTGTCCCGGAATTTAAGCTGAGGAAAACCGCAAGTGCAATCGTGCGATGGGATAAAAGCGGCAGCGCCGCTGCTGCC
>VXBC01008934.1:2157112-2182040 GCA_013399945.1 Ploceus nigricollis | reverse complement strand
GGCCGCCCGGCATTCCCGCACCCCGCGGCCGCCCGGCATTCCCGCTCCGCGCCGAGCGACACCGCGCCGCGCGCAGTTGCCGACAGCCCCCAAGAACAGCGGCCGTCACCGAGGGCGGGCTGCTTGAGCTACGCGGCTCTAAGTTGCCATTTGCCGTTCCCACATTTCGTCAGGAGTGTTTTAACTGCGCAAGAAAGCTGAATAAAATGTTTTAGAACAAATATCGGCAATACGGCAGTGAACTGGGAAGGTGCCGACGCAAGCTCAGGAGAGCAGCGGGTGAGGCCTGTCCCAGTGGAGTCGCGCAGGGCAGGCTGCTCCAGCCCCTCCCTGCGGCACGCTTGGCAGCCGGCTTCTCAATTTAGTTTTAAGTGCTTGTTTTTAATCGCACATGTCGGCATGCCGGGTGGTTAACTTACAATGTGTCACACAAAACAAGAACAAGCCTCCCAGTTAATCAAATACCAACAAAACGTCTCATGTCATATTAATGCTACTTGGATCACACCCAGGAGGAGCAAAAGCCAAGATCCCTCTGCTTTCCTCACTATCTTAATCACTGTGCTATACACTGAAGTTGCTAGAAACAAGAACATCGAGAGCTGACCTCTTGTATGCCATCACAAAAGAGGTTTTCAGTGCTGCCTGGGGCTGCATCTCTTCCTCGCTAGAACAACGGGGAAGCCAGGCGAGCTCTGCAGCACACACAGGACCCCAAGCCTGTCCTCGTGTTCTGTACAAACGCACACAACAGTTACTACTCAGCTGGACAAGCCATCCTTCAGCCTCTCGATCACGGGAATGATGTGAAGGCTCACTCACTTCAGTTATACCCACTCGAGACAGAGGCATTATGTCTCCATGGGCACTCAGCAGCTTTTGTGCTGGCACCTGAGCACAAGTGGCCATGCAGTGGGGTGAAACTGGTAACCTGCAGCCAGAGCAGAAGGCAGAATATCTCGTTCAGGAGCTATGTGAACACATGTTAAGCTTAAACCAGTGACCAAACTGTTTTTTAATTAGAGCTGGGTTCAGCTAGTCACAATCTTTTAAATATCTCCAGATATCACAGGAAACAGATTTATTTATATAATGTAAAGTAGATTCTTAGACAAAAATCAAACTTAGTAAATGTGGGTTTTTATCCTTTTTCAATGTAAAAGTACAAGATCCATAGACTGGAAGAATTTACCAACTTTCCTGATCAATTAAGTCTAATATTTAGAGAAAAAAACAACTCTCAAGATGCTAGGAACAAAATACTGCAACAACAGTAAAAGTAACATTCTCAAGCTATAAAAACACTGAACCTAACTTAAGAGTCTCAATTTGCATTTCCCAAAGTGAGCCCCAACTTTAACATATTGTACTAACAATTTAATATTGGAGATTTGTTCTTTGGCTTTTGTAGGGGTGAGTGGGAGGCACTGAGTGTTTTACAAAATCACACTTTCCAGTACTAGGTACACACGAACAGCTGGCTTAGCCAAAGAGGATGAGTTCACGTAACTAACTAGAATTATCCCACTTTTGTATCCAAGAGATACAGGGGAAACCTTTCCCCTTTTTAGGGGAAAACAAACAAATAAAAAAAAACAAAAACCCAAAAAACCCAGAACACATCACTACTACACACAAATCGCCAGAGAATTTGGGAGGATTGGGAAAGAGGAAGAAACAAACAACAGTTTTGACTTTGAACTTCTGCACAGGATAGAACCTTTATCATTTTGATTATACCTTTACCGTAAAATTTGACTTTTGGAAAGGTAAAAACAGTAGAGGTCAACAACATTACCAGTTCCTTAGAATCTTAAATGGATGAACTGGTATTCATTAGGTGAATGCCTAACTCAAAAAACAAGGTGTCATTTGCTAAGAAATAAAGTGAGTTATAGTTCAATACTATAAATCTGTTCTTTCAGCTGTAACAATATTCCAATACACTCATTTAACAATCCCATATGCTAAGACCCTCTCACAACTCACAGAAATATCATGGCCAAAATTTTAGCATTATTTGCAAAATAGTTGTAATACTTTATAGAAAGAATACTTACTTCCTTTTGGATGCCATCTAGAAAAATACATTCATTTTTCATAATACAAGATCCAAAAATATAAAGCCACCTAAACTTTTTAGAGCAGGTATATCCTACTGAATATTACATACTTTGGGAAAAACTTGAAACCAGTAGTATATGTTACTGGTAGAGAGAGAGCATAACAAAGGAGACAAAATGTAGCCTTAGATAAATTCTCTCACCACAAAAGTATCAGATAGAAAGAGGGTAGATTCCCCATAATATGCCAAAGAAATGTAACACAATAGTTTAATAATCCAAAACATTAATAAGGAACATGCATTGGTCTTCAGTGTGTTCAGAAAATAAAGAAGAGATAGAATTACACATGCCCATACTAATGCAAGACCATTCTCTGTAAAAATTGCTCTAGAATTCCACCCAGTTTCAAATTAGATTATTTTCTTCTAGAATATCATCCTAGAGGGTGAGCAAACTGACACAAAACCCCTCACTTTACAGTTCATTCATAAGTTCATAAACAGCCTTGAAAAAAGCTATTCCTCAGAATCAGATTGGTTTTTGTGATCCAAAATGATGAGTCCAGAAGAGGCCAGATTGATGCAATTGTGCAATCATACTGGTAATCAAAGTAGTGGCTCAAATTGTTCACAAACAGCTGAAATCAAGGCAGGCAGCCAGGCTGAGACTACAGATGTTTATGAAATGTTAACTGGGCATTTCACTCGGTTCTGAGGCAGAATTAACAGCCTCATGTACCGACCTTATGATTTAATTGCCTGCTATAATACTCTGATAGTTTAGCAGTTCAAGATATCATCATTGTTAACACACTGATATATTGATTCAATTTCACTCCTGACCTGGATTTACTGCATTGCTCATTCTTATTTAGTACTTCAGACTGTAGCTATATGTAAAAGCGAGACTTCCTTGACTATTTTTTTAGTCCATTAGGAAGCAGGAACTGCTTCCTTTTTCAGATTTCAAACAGGACTGATAACTACAAGCCTGAAAGATTGCTTGTGCTGCTTTTGGCTGGGGTAGGGTTAATTTTCTTCACAGCAGCTGGTATGGGACTATGTTCTGATTTGTGCTGAACACAGTGATGATAATATAGAGATGTTTTTATTATTGCTGAGCAGGGCTTACAGAGAAAAGCCAAAGTATTTTCTGCCTTCCATGCTGCCACAGTGGTGAGGGGACTGGGGGTGCATGGGAGGTTGAGAGGACACAGCCAGGACAGGTGACCCCAGTGGACCAAAGGGATATTCCAGACCATATGGCATCATGTTCAGCATATAAAATGCAGGGAAGAAGAAGGAAGCGGAGGATGTTTGGAGTGATGATGTTTGTCTTCCCAAGGCCCTCCTCTCCTAGGGATGGGTGAGCATCTGTCTGCCCATGGGAAACAGTAAATTAATTCCTTTTTTTGCTTTGCTAGTGTGCACAGCTTTTGTTTTCCCTATTAAACTGTCTTTATCTCAACACATGAGTTTTCTAACTTTTATCCTTCCGATTCTCTCTGCAAGCCCACTGATGGGTGAGTGAGTGAGTGAGTGGGTGAGTGAGTGAGCAAGTGAGCAGCTATGTGGGCCTTGGTTGCTGGCTTGGGTTAAACCACAACATTTATTTAAGAATAGCTGTCTGCATCTTTATGTTAATGTATTTGCCCCCCAAAATAAAAAATACATAGTAAAATAACATATATTCTTTTACACAATTTCATATATCTCTAACTAGTATAAAAAGAGTGACAAATGTCTGCCAGGTTACTTCAAATGCCAAATTACTTCAGCCAGGTAATAAGATACACAGTACAAACCTCTATTGCTAGAATAAAACACATTCACTAGTTACTGACCAAGATGTATCTTCTGACAGAGGCTTCCCACTGACCTTTCACACTGAAATATCTTTTCATTTGGATCTCACACTTTTCTAACAGCTACTGTCCCCAGGCAAATGGTAAAACTACTCTTGCCCCACCCTATGGGCAAAGACCCTCAGGGAAAACCAGATGGCTACTTGCACCCTTCACATTATTGTATGAAGATCCACTGATAGGAGGTTTCCCACACTCAAGTTATGAGAACCTTTCTTCTGCAATCTACCAGGCACTTGGAGGCTATTTATGCTGCCCTTAACAGCATATGCTGTGCACACATACAACACTTAGTAACAGAATGATTTGCAGGGCATGGAGTAGGCTAGAAAAAAGGGATGCTGAGCTGTCAAAAGGAACCTCTCATTAAATCATATGAAAATAGTGGAGAGGAAAGAATAGGACATAAGGAGAAGTGGAATAAAAACAATTTAAAAAGCTTTCATGCTGTTTGTAGAAAACAATGTAACATAGCTGCTGAATGGAAGATGCCTGTTGTCATCAACAAGCATACAGCAACAGGAATACAGAAGGGGGGGGCTGAGAGAGGGAGAAAGGGGTACACACAAGACATGTTTATTAATCACATTTCAGATTGTCAATTTCCCCCAGAGAACTAAATTAAATAAAGCATGAGTAAGCCAATATAGCCAATGGAGAATTTAAAGAAGAGCCCCAGCTTTACTAAAACAATGATGATAAATTTAATAGAAACACATTAGAACTTTTGATGGATACGAAAGTGTTTTATAATCTAACAGAAATACTAAGCCAGACTTTGTGCACAAGACTGAGCTGACACTACAGGTCACTTCTTTTGCAGAAACAAGAACTGGTTTGGCCAACAGAAGAGCACGGCTGCAAGGAATTGTGCCTTAGAGACAGATGATACTGAAACATTGCTCTTCAGCCTCAGGGCATTTACAGAAGTAGCTCAGGAAATGCTTTTACAGATGAGAGGACACGCCAGGTACATAACGTCCCAGTTCCAAAGAACAGACAGCCTCACTGCTAATTTCTTTTTCTGCTTTTTAAGAAACCTGCCTTTCTATTTAAGGTTATCTGACAAGTCCAATCACCTTTCTGAGGACTTAAAAAGACAAAAAAAAGAAAAAAGAGAAAAATGGACAAGTTATTTATCAAAGTGTTGTATTGTTTATACATTGCGATCACAATTTCCGCTTCAATTTTCAAGTATCTCCCACCTATAAAAGCCCAAGAATTTACAGTTTGCTTTTTCACCATCCTCATTTATAAACAAGAACAGTAATTTCTGTTTCATACACAAATAATACTGTGGTTCAAGGAAGGCAAAACTACTTGACTAGAGCCACAGAATAAGTCAACAGTAGAGTTAAGAATCATAGAATATCCTAAGTTGGAAGGGACACAAAGGATCATCAAAGTCCAACTCCTGGTCCTGCACAGGACAACCCCAAGAATTACATCACGTGCCTGAGAGCATTGTTCAGACACTTCTTGAACTCTGTCAGGCTTGGTGCTGGGACCAGTTCTCTGGGGAGCCTGTTCCAGTGCCCAACCACCCTCTGGGTGAAGCACCTTCTCCACACCCAATGCAAACTTCCCCTGACTCAGTGTCTGTCCCTCCTCTTCCCCTCACAATGAAGTTGCAGCCTGTGATGACATCTCCCCTCAGTCTTCTCTTCTCCAGGCTGAAGGAACCAAGAGACCTCAGCCTCTCCTCATATGGCTTCCCTCCAGGCCCTTCATCATTCTCATGGCCTTCCTTTGGATGCTCTCTAATAGTTAAATGTCTTTCTTATATTGTGGTACCCAAAACTGCACACAGGACTTGGGTTGTGCCAGAACAGAGTGGGACAATCCCCTCCCTTGCCAGGTTGGTGATGCAGTCCCTGATGCACCCCAGGGCATGGCTGGCTCTCCTGGCTGCCAGGCAACACTGCTGGGATAGATTATAGCTGTCCCTTTTCCCAGTCTTTTGCTTTTTTTACATGACCACAGAACTGCAGAGGTCAATCCAGGCTGACTGGCAATTAGACAAAAAAAGCAGATCATTTAAAGAGGTCCTCTGTAGAAGGATTTGACTGTGGGACCTTATGAGGTAGCACACTGAAGAGAGTGGTTTGACTCAGGAAAGTAGAGGAGGGCTTAGCAGATACCACAGCTTTGCATCTGCCAGTTTCACAGAACTTCAGGATACTGGTCTGGTAGACTACATACACACATACTTACCTAAGTATGTAGTACACGACACTAAGTGCCACAGGCAACTTTGATAAGTTACTTTACACAAGAAAAGGCAAGAAAATTTAGCAGAAAGCTTGATCCTGAAAGGAAATTGAACTGCTATTAACTGCATCATTTTCCAAGGTCATTTCTTTGAGGTTCGTTGGATATAGGCAGTGGGGAGACAGACATACTAAATATTACTTACAATAAGAAAATGCAAAACAGTGCAGATAAAGTTTGCATCATTTAAATCTTAGTATGACAATTGTTGCAGCAGACATTTGGCCCAAAATAATTGGAAAAGTGCCACCCATTCATCAAAACTAGATCTGTTTATAGGCATATACCTTTTTGAAATTAAACATCTGTATCATAGACTTCAACTGAAGGTCTCATCACAGATGAGATGCCTGAAAAGGCATGTTCCTCTGGCATCTGCTGGTTTCAATAAACTGTCATGTTCTTATAAGTGAATACACCAACATGAAGTTAACAGTCTAATTAATTTCAGACATTTCAAATGGATGGTAATACCTCAACCAAAACACAACTGTATTTGATTTTAGTTAGATCCATACAGATCTAGGTAAAATGCTGGTATCAAAACTCAATCCTGAATGAGCAATCCACAAAACTCCCAGATTCTTAGGATTGGAGATTCTCAAACTGTGGATAAGGAGTCCTAAAGCTTCCTACAGAAGCATGCAATATAGGTTTATCCTGCAGAAGATATAAAACAGCAAAGGCTACATGCCTCCATGGAGGCAGATTATAAGGCTCACACAAGATACTATGTTCTAAACTCCTGCAAATCATCTGATTTACAGTAACTATCTCTGTGTATTCTTTACCCACAGCAAGTGTAAAACAATTTGAATTAAGAACACCACAGTTATTTGGAAAGGAAATTTCCCGAGATCTGTTATATACTGCAGAGCTGCTAAGACCCATTGCTTTTAATAAAACTTTACTCCACAGGGCCCAATCTGTCTGCAACAAAGAAGTAACATCTCTGCTAGGTCTGAAAACTACAGAAGAGGTAGCAGACACAAGACTCAGGCTTATTGCCAAACTGATCATAGTAGGTTGGCTGATAAAATCTTCATGCTAAGTACTTAAAGGCCATGGAAGAAAGCACTGGTTTGTAAACTCCCAAGAGGGACTACCACTGTTAACCAGTGGCATAGCTTTGCAACTAGACCATAGCACCTTGAAATGAGCTTCAGTATATGCAGTGCTACTTAGCAATGCATGGCCAAAACAAACTACAGCCATGCCCCAGTATCAACAAAGCAGACACTTCTGAAAGGCATAGTTTTTAGCAGTTTGACAGAGTAAAGCAACTTCTCCCACAAAAAATAGTGCAATAAATGGGAGATATATGCAGCAAAGAAGGTATTGACATTTCCTAATGGAGAACGTCACGGAAGTTTTAATCACCATCAGATTTCATTGCTATCTCTTTTCTTGATTAATTCAATAGAAAAGGACAGAAAAGTGAAGTGATCATATGAATTAACACTGCACTGTATTAAAGGATCAGCAACAGAACTCTGAAGTGGAGAATAAAGAAGCAACAGATACAGCAAGGTGTTGCTGTACATGAGTAACTAAATCTAGTTCTCTCACTGCAATCACACTTCGATTTAACATTCAAGATCACACAAAATCTACATGAAAGTGCTCAGACGTGTGGCAGCACAGATAAGCCACACTGAATTTCCTGCAAAGAAGGAAGCAGTTCATATCATTTAGAGCAGTGCGCTCCTCTGCAGAGCCCACTGCCCTTCACTGGCTGCTGATGGTAAACCTACCCTACACAGCCTGCTCTGCGAACTGCTAAACACACCAGCGCTCCAGATGCTAATTGCTACTGCTCCCCTGTGCCTGTCTTTCAAATGAGGGGATAAAAAAAAGTATGTCACAAGGATCATAGAGATACTAAAGATGAAGGGAGAATAAAAAAAACCCCGTGAATTTGGCAGATGGTTCACGATGTCAAGAGGTAAAGTATCGTTAGGGCATAAACAGCCTTCTTGCGGCAGAGTGTGGAAGCTTCCCTTGTGATACCACAAAGCAGCTTCGGGGAGAGGAGTTAATAGCTTTAAACACTTTCTCCTGTCGCCGGGGCCGTGCGCGAGCGCTGCCTGGAACGCAACCTCGTCACCGAGCAAAAAGCCACTTGCCGTATCTAATACCATGCACGGGGTCCGCCAGGAGCTGTACTTTTAACTCATTTACTCTGTTGACTTAGTTAAATAAAAAAATGTTAAATTTAACAGCAGATAAAACAATCAGATTCAGGTTACACACAGATACCAGCCTCCATCTTGGCATTTCTCTTGCCTCACACACCGCCAGGCTGCCACACTGCACTTGGGACCAACGTTTGCTATTCCGTATCAGTTGTTACCCACATATACACCTACTCCGTTTAGTTATGCACATGATGGACATGTGAAATTGTCCCATTATTTGTAGAAGGCCATTGTGCAGCGCTGTTTAGAAATATGACACTCCATGAAGGGCAAACTTTTATTTTATTGCAATATGTACAGAGAACAGTGCTTCCAATTCCCCTCCTTTCAGAAGGGCAGTAGATATGCTGTGCAAGATGATAAATGAAGTTACTATGATGCAATCTGGGGAAATAATGGATTGTGCTAGACAGAGAGACTCTGGAGAGCCTTCTATCCCTTATGCACTCATTACCAGAAGGCAAGCAGACATGGTCTCCAGTTAATAGATCCCAGGAAACAAGACTGCAATAGTCACAACAACATTGTTTTACATATTGCAAACCATCTGATTTAACTCAGATTAAATTTTTGCTATCTTATCTTTGCTGCTCTTCAGATTTCTTGTTTCTTTCTCCTTTCTTCTCAGAGGAATGCTGTCAGAAGAAACAAGAAATTTGAAGAGCAGCAAAGATAAGGTAGTACTCTGAATGGTATTTAAGTCAAAGAACTTCAGAGTTCTTTTTTTTATGAGGTATTTGCAACGGTTCCTGCAACTACATGTTCTTTATAGTGATTCTGGTAGGTCTATCTTGGTAGACAGCAGCTTCTAAGGAACACTTCAGTTACTCAACTCCACCAATATCCAAAGTCAGCTATAAATTCAGCATAATCCTGATTGCTCTCGTTCAGGACAAATTTTGCACTTCTTCTGACAAGCAGACTCTAGTTTCAGTTGTGCTCTCAACATCCCTCCTATTTTGCTACTCTTGAGGTCATTGTAAATTCAAAAGGTACATACTGAGCTCAGATTTTATCTACTGCTTAATCAAATCAGTTCAACTGCTACAGTTCTTTTTCCTCACACAAGCAAAGTGGATATATCCAGACCACATACTTCTCCCAGACCATCCAGTAAGTCACAGAAGTAGAATATTAACACCGACATTTCATTGTCATTCAAACCAGCAGGGTTGCAGGCAGAAGAACTTACTTTCATTTTAAAAAGTTAGTTTGCAAAAGTACTGAGCCACATTGAAAAAACCTCTTTTGATTATACAAGTCAAAGCCATAGTCCAAATCTAAGCCTATTCCTGATAAACTGATGAGACAAGATGGGTTTTACATTCCAGGATATAGTCTCCAGGCTCATGTAATCATCCGCTTCAGCTAGTGACCAGAATTCTTATTTCAATGAACTGTCATCATATGCTGACTTGGCATTATTTACAAAGAAGGGAGGGGAAGGGAATATTAATGTTATATCCTCCATGTATTTATTTATTTGTGATTATAATAATCACAACATCCTCCACATTTATTTCCTTCTGGCTTTGTAAGAGTTGCAAAAGAAACCTACCTTTCACTTACCTCTCATACTGTAATTATCAACACAAAGTATATGAAATGGCAGAACAAGAAATTACAACTTAATAAGAAAACTTTAACAGAATGCTCAACAAGAAGGGATGGGAGCAGCAACTTCCTAAAACCATCCACTTGGTTCATATTCCCTTTAAGAATGGCTGTCAGTATAAATGCTGTATCAGCATCTTTTTCTCTTAAAGGAAAAATATAAAACACATTTATGTTTCCCAGAGACGTGTCATGGCATTTTAACAGTAAGTTGCTAATAAAGATCTCAGCACTTTCTGGGTTGTTTAAGCCATCCACAGTGATTATGAGTGATTGTGTTTTAGAAGCCAATGAACTGAAGACAAAGCTCAGGATGTATTATCACTTGCAGCAATGTTACAGCTTCTATTCAAAAGAAAGCAACACCTATTTTGCTGCATATATACAATGTCTGTGACTTTTGCACAGTGGGAAAAAAATCTGTTCCCTGTATAAATCCAGGGCATGTCATTGCAAACAAGGTTTTTAATTAAAATTGGCATCTTTGAGCCTCCTGCTGACCGACAGCATCTCATTGCCTACTCCTCAGATGGCTAAACTGGCTTCCAAGAAAGACAGTGAAAAGAAACAAAATCACTAGAATACCTAACTTTGACAAGTCTCTGCTGGGGACAATTTCAATAGCAGGATGCTGCAGAAAGAGGTAAAGAGAGAAGAGAGGACTGCTTAGGAAGTCTCCCCTAATGAAGACTCAAAACATCATAAACAAGACAATAGAGGAAGCATTTTATTCGTAAGCCTGAAGACAGGATGATCAAGCAGGACAATTTTAATCAGAAGTCATATTGTTAAAGAGAATGCAGAACTGTGTCTGCACCTCAGTAGGTAAAGCCTTCCTTTGAATGCAAAAGAAGGCTGAGGGGCTGGCTAGACCTCTGGCTGGGAGGTTGGCTAAACTGTCAGCTCTGACAAAGCTTTATCCCTCTCAGAAAACAGGCAGATCCAGGTTCAATTCACACAGATAAATCAGACTTCTTGGCCAGAACATTTTCTTCAATTGATTGCAAAGAGTTTATACTGAATGCCAGCACTGTACCTTCGGGAGGCTCTTCCCGCAGATGAGGAGGCAATTCTTCACTTGTAGTCTCAGTTTCATCATCCACCATCTGTGTTTCTAAGCTAGGGCCCTGCAGAACAGAATAGCAAGAGGAGGTAAATTGCAGAAAGTTCAGACAGGAACCACAAGAATTATTACAGGACTAGAGAATACGCCAGACAGTAAGGACACAAGGAGCTCACTTTAGCTGATAAGAAAGAAAGAGCTGAGAGATTTGTTTGCAGTCAAATTACAGACAGGGGAAAGTAAAAAAAAAAAAAAAAAAAAAAAGAAGAAAAAAAAAAAAAAAGAGGCATTTTCAAGACAGCACACAATGCAAAGTTATAAGGGTCTTAATTTCTCAATTGACTGAAAACCAGAAAATGAACAATGAAACACAATTTCTAAGTTACTATTTCCAAAACACATAATGCAATAACACATTAAAATTTCCATTTATCAAGGGTAGCAGCACTACCATCAACTGGAATTTTCAGGAAAAAATTTCCTTTTTTTTTTCAGGAAAAAAACCTTATCTTTGCCTTATCAATACTAGATTCTGAAATGTCACTTTTTTCAAAGGAAAACAAAGCAAACTCGTTTACGATCTTCTAACCTATGGAGGTCCATTGACCATGGAGTTTTCCCCTACAAGCCCAATACATCCATTTGTGCCTCCAAGTGTAATATGCCAAACTAATCATTCCTGAAAACCTACTGGACTACCCCCCCAGCTTTTGCATTTCCATGTTCCAGCCTTCTTAATCCTGTAAAGAGCCTGCAATGTTACTGCTGGAAGAATATGAGCAAGAGTTAAAAGATTTGCAGCTGAACTCACTTTACACACACAATATTTTCATGACATGTGGAGTTATAGAAGTGTAGTAGCTTTTTCAGTTTCAAACTATCACAGGAAAAAAAACCCACCATCTTCTTCCACCCAACTTACCTTTTTTTTAAGTTACAGAAGAGTAAACACTAGGCATAGCTAGAGGGCTCCCTTAAAAAAACCCCTGATTTTCTTTGCAATGTTAGCACAGTGAAGAGTAAAATGACAAACTTAGCAGTCATTAGGAAATGAAGCTTTTGTGCACTTTGAAAACATGATGGGTTTGTAGTCTGAACTATCTGAAAATGTGTACTAACATATGCAGCTGGAATGTTACAGAAATACAGCTGGTACATCAACAGCTTGCAAAATGTTATTATTTGAACTCAGGAAGAAAAGGGGCTCACGGCCCTAAAGCTGCAGTATTTGGTTTCATCCTTTCCAAACCCTGTGACTGAGAGGTTACCCTCAACAGCATTGGCTACTTTCTCTCTTTCCTCAATTTGCACATTATGAAGAGTAACACACTTTTCAAATTCCATCCTTTGCACAAGTAGCTCACATTTTCATCCATTCCCCTTTTTTTCAACAAAATGGACATGAAAACAAAAAGTACCACCATGCTTTTCAGATGTTTTACAGCAGGGAAAAAAGAGACCACCCAAGTGAA
The DNA here is from genome assembly GCA_013399945.1 of Ploceus nigricollis. Taxonomy (NCBI): domain Eukaryota; kingdom Metazoa; phylum Chordata; class Aves; order Passeriformes; family Ploceidae; genus Ploceus; species Ploceus nigricollis. The sequence goes on along the minus strand of VXBC01008934.1, from coordinate 2,169,492 downwards.
GTGTACAGGTCTACTGTGATGGTGCCAGGGTCACAACCTGGATTTCTGCCATCCACGACTATGCAAGTTTTACCTAGGCTATTTACCTATTTCTCCTCACTTAAAAACACCCAGTATCAACATTGCCCAGCTTTGGTCAGTGAAGAGTTCAAACATTAAGTCATGCCTTGTAGTAGCTATCACAGAAAGGGAAGAAAGTGTTTACTACATGGCACAGATGGGAAGGTAGTAAGTTGCCTTAGTCCAATTAAAAAAAAAAAATAAACCTAGGAGTCTGTGAACAACATCAAGATCTAACAGTCTCCTCACTTCAACTAAATAATGTGGTCCAGATTTTAAGAACATGTAAACAATTCTGGGCAAGAGCAACAAATTGAATATAAATTATGTATTTTAGTATGTTTTTACACCAATTGGCAATATATGAATTTACACTTCTTCCCTACCCATCAGTGCCACAATGAGAAAAGAAAAAGGGAAGATGAGGCTACAGCAGTATACCAGATCAGAAGATTTATTTTTCATATAAAACATGTGGACATGTAAGACATGAGGCACCAATATGTGCCTTGGAAACATTCTGAACCACAACCATGGAGCTCCTAAACTAGAAGGGGTCTTGAATGCGAATCCTGTGCCTGTACTTTCTGGTTTACAGCAATAAAATTACTTTAATTTCTTAAAACAAGTAACAGCCTTCTGCACATATTAGCTATACGCTGCTCAAGGAAACAATCCAACTTCCAGGGACTATGGAAAAGCCAGCAAGAAAAGCATTATCTTTCCTTCTTCAAAATAGTCAGTATTCTCAATTTCCTACGAGACAAACCTGCTAAGTAGCTTCTCCCAATGACAGCCCATGATAAGTGGTGCTCCTTTGGGTTACAGTTGTTGTCATCTACATAAATACAAAGAGGATGCAAAATGCTACCAAAAGTGAGTTGGTGGCATTACAGTTTTATCTTCCTCACGTATTAACTACTTACTGCTTTGTGTTCATGAGCAATACAATGCTCCAGTATGGTGGATATCACTGACAACACTTACTCCAAAACAAAGATTTCTCTTAGTTGAAGGTCAGCCTTATACCTAAGCTAGCATTAACAAATCCAGCTGTGAGAAAAACAGAGCCCATTACAGACCACCATGAAGTCCATGGCTGAGATGCTGTTTGCCATCACCTATTTCCCTCCAATTCAAAACTTTTAACACTTGCTACTGGAACACTACAGAAGAAAAACACTCAGTCCAAGACTACTGCTTCTACAGAACATGCTGAATGTCTAACAGAACTTACCAGAATACTTGAGGATTTTTTTTCACTACTCAAAAACACTTAATCATAAGACAGTGTATTTTAACTGTATTTGGCATACATTTCTTGTATGGGTTTGAGAATTCTTTCAAATAAAAAAACTATTTACAAATTTTTTTTCTCAATTTAATGTTAAAAAGGAGAACAGTCTAAACGGAAGCATGGACATGTCAAGTAATCCCCAATTTTAAGTTTTTCAAGAATTGTTTTGCAAGAACCTTAGCAATCTTGAGATCTCCTAGTTCCTAAAATAAAGTTCAAAATGTTTTCTACAGAATAACTGCAGTTCTCAGCTCACTAATATCTTATCACTATATATATTCATCTATGATACAGGAGCTTCTAAAAGTAGTCTTGTAAACATCAGTTTATCAGACTTCAGAATGTCTGTGTAATTACTGAGGCCAGTGAGTAAGTGTGCATGGCACTGAGATTCACTAAAGAAAATATGAAACAGTTAACAGTAGATGAAACTCTAGGTTCTCATATACATATCCAGAAGTAATATTTAAGGCTCAAACACTGACAGGTGTCACTGACAAGATTACAAAGTCTCTTTACAATAGCTTTTTTCCTTGTGTTAGCATGTCCATTGCTTTTTTAATTACATCTGCTGAGTTCAATTCACTGGACCTGCTGCAAGCTTGGTAATGAACATTTACCATATCTACAGTTATGGCAGCACAGTCATCTACAGCAATCAAAAGAAAAAAATCCAGGAAATTATCTCCTGAGAAGGTTTGTAACTATGCTAAGGTTGAGTCCAACAACTTTGTCTCAACCTTTCTTTTTACATTATCATTTCAAGAATGAGGCATCAGTTACATCTTTTTTCATTCCATGACAGACAAGTAGGGGAATGGGATGCACACAACTTTGTAAGTTATTGGCTTGCAGGTTCAATAATAATCCTCTGGAGCTGCAGTGGTATCAGAAGGAATGTACACAGATTGCTTCTGCTTTGACACTCCCTCAGGAGCATCTGGGATGCAGGAAGATGTAGCAACAGTTCAGAAACATCAGCAGATATTACTGTACAATATTCTTTCCATTATTTAGGGTTTGTATAGCCTCTTAAATTGGGAATGCATTTCCATTCCTCACTAGAACCACTGGAGAAGCACAAACTTATATAGGTATTATTACAGAAAGTTAGGTTATGGCACAGAGCCTAAGAATATATAACTAAGAAAAACCTCTTAGCTCTTCAAAGACAGTCCCTGCCCTCAAGCAGGGACAAGCAAGCACTTCATACAATTCCTTGATGAGTACTTGACTATGAGCACCATTAAGACTTAGTGGCAATTTTTCTGTCATATTTTAACACAATCTCCAAGCTGAACAAGAAGAAGTAAGCTCAAGCAGAGGTAACACCTACCCTTCCAAAATGAAGTTACAGATGTGAGATTTCAAGGTAGCTCACTCTGTCCCTGAAAACAGTTTCAATGAACTCTTAAGGAAACAGAAAAGCTTTGTATGAATTCAGCAAATGATAAAGATCAAGAGCAAAATCCTATAGGAATTCTCACAGAAACTGAGAAACATACAATCCCCTGTTCTGATCACACTACATGACTACTGACGTTACAATGCAGTTAAACCCAAATGCTATGGACTGCTGTGACCTGGCAAATTACTGTTTGTGGATTTATAATGTGTTTCATAGAAGGCTATGTATTTATGGATAGAGAGGGCTGCCAGTACTGAACTAAACAAGTGTGACAAATTGCATACAAGCATTTCAGAGTATACCTCATGCTCTTCCACAGGACACAATATTTTGAGAGTAATTCTGACCAAGTACCTCAGCTATACGCTCAGATTTTCAGTATATTTAAAGGCTGTACATTTTACAAGTGCTGTAGTAAATGCATGCATGACAGAAAGCAAGTTCCTATCCAGTCAGGGTCAGCATTTTCCACAAGGTACAGAGTTATGTTTATGACACAGAAACCAAGAGCTCCATTTATCACCACATTTGTACTACCAAGTGATATCAGCATGCTCAATCACAAAAAGATCCATACTACCTCAGTCCCAAAGTACTCAAAATACCCACACAGCACAGGAGCAATCCCAACACCAAGCAATCAGTGTCAGCTCACTTTGCTCCTAAGTCAATACCAACATGTGACTGTCATTGCAAATGCCCCAATATGGCTCAGCTTTCTAAAGAGTCATCTCAAAGCAACCAAAAAATCCTACCTGCACCACCACCCCTTTTAGGTCTTTTAGACTCTACTTTTGTACTTAGCTTTATATTAACTGTGGTATATAATCTTAAACTGAAGTCTGTCAATTGACTGTTCACTGAGTCAGGAATTCATTTTGTTAATGAGCAGCAAAATACAAAACTCCAAAACAAAGTCCAAGAAGGGCAACTATGAGGGAGGGCAATCAAATTAAAAAAAAAAATATATACATCTTGTGAAAAATTATTAATGAAATTGAACAAGTTTGGGACAAATAACTTCAAATTTCCTTCAGAGAACCATGTATCTTACAATTCTGCTCCTTCTCGCCATTCCTACTCTACTCACAAAAGAGAAAAAAAATTTTTTTAAATCCCCTACCATAAGCAGAACCAGAAGGAAATACACCATGTAAATATTCTTCTCCATTATACTCAAACTTACAAGTAATCTTTTCCCCCTTTCAGAACAGAAGCTGGAGGAATCTAAAGCTCATAGTCATGGATTCAGCAGCAGTTTACTGTCTCAGTTCTGAGACAGTAAACACTTTGGAAATGATTCTAAAATCTGCTGATTTAGCTACTACTTTCCCTGTGTATTTTCAAGTGAAAATGATATTTATTTCCTGATCTAAACCTTCATATTCCCATTCTTGCTTCTAAACATTTTATTCCAGTTTCTCCTTTTTGACATTATTCTTCATTCATTTACATTCTGGACTTGAGCCTAGAATCTTACTTCTTCCACTGTAAGAAACTGCCTCATTCCTCCTAAAGCCTCTCCTTAAGAGCCCAGAAGGTCAGACTTGCTTCTTTCTATGCAAATCCTCAACTGCCAGCATAAATCACATGTCCTCTGTCCCGCCTAACAGTGACTTTTAGACCTGGTATTCTATGTAGGCACAAATCCAGTAAAGCAATTAAGCAGAGGAAAATTTGTGGCAGCCCAGGCTTCATACCTCCACATCTGTGATTTCACTTGTAAGCTTCCCAGCACAGGTCCAATGCCTTTTTTATAGAGTATCAAATACATGTCAAGTGATAATCATAAAGATTAGATGCAGCCCTAAACAATGACGAGACTCAGTGCATTTGTGTGAAAACACAAGTGAAGTAATCCCCAAACACAGGACAGTTTGTTAAGTGATTTGGGATGCCAAAGTATCCCAGTGAAAGCATTGGCTATTTATGTATCAGGTTTAAAGAATACTTATTTCAAATCCACAAGACTAAAACCCAGTTCCTGCACATTACCATACTTTGCCCCTTCCTAACACCACAAAATCAAAACCCCAGCTCTCTTCATCCCATCTTCACTTTCTCCAAACGTGTGAGAGATGATACATGTTATGACTGGGCTGAATGTTTGCAGACAGCAAAGGGCTTGTCAGATCCAGTAATAATGAAGCTGACCTTCATCAGGCTTTCCTAAAGTGAATCATTAATGACACTGTTAATTTGGGATCTCTCCTCTATCCAGTCACTGTTACAAAGTTTCTCAGAACTTATCTTGGATATTTCATGTTTAAACAAATTAAATTGTTCCATCTTCCATATCTGAAAATGGCTTGTGGCTCACAATGCCCGTTCTGCTTTTTACAAAATTACATAAGGTCTCAATTCCTGCAGAAGAAAAAGGGGGCTGTTGTTTAAAGAAAAATAAAAATTAAACAACCTACTACATGATGTACAACCTACATCATGTTGAACTACCTACCCAGTAGGTAGTTCAACATGATGATAACCTTTTTCCAGGGAGCTGGGGACCTACAGGTCCTCTTCAGCTGAAGCACATATCCACCCAACCATCTCCTTATTCTCTGCTGCTCAGATAACCACACTCAGACACTGGGAACAAGTTTAAAACTATCACTGTACTTTCGTTAGGCAGTTTGCAGCTGCACCTTTTACTTCAGCAATGAATTTTCAGCACATTAAGGAATTAAGACTTTAATTTAAAGTTTTCTCAATGCAATAGGAACATTCCATTGAGTCTGCCATCATTATTGATTGCACACCCACACCTTTGGGATTTCCGATGTCAGTTGGATTTTTCCTGCAGCAGGAATAAAATTGATCTGCAAACATAAACTTTTTTTTTTGCTTTCCTCTATGTTTAAGAAAGCCTCTTGATGGATGCTTTGCTTTTAATTTTGCAAAACAAAGTTCACTTATAATGAGAGCTTCTGTGCCAGGTTTCAGCCCAAGGGGAATTTGAGTTGCAGTTATAAATCCCCTGGAACACTAAAGGAAAGTACAGAAATAGAAGTGCTGAGGATGACAGTAGTGTAAAATTGTAGCACTTTGTTCAAAGTATGCTGTAACAAAGAATAGAAAAGTTGCTTAGATTACTTGCTGGTTTCTGAGTTTGGACAAACACATTAGGGAGGCAACAATTTTAACACTTAATTTTGTCTTGACAACAGGACTGGTGGAGAGAGGCAATGAGAGCAAGATTTAATGTGGCAAATGCCAAGTCAAGATTGAGTTCTGTTCTCAGCAGAACAATCAAATCCTATTTTTACAGCAATAAAACAACTTTGTACTGTCAGTAATCCAAATTAGGGTTTATTTGGCATAAATAAATTTTCAAGAGTACTAATGACACCACAGTCTATTCTCCATTCAGCAAGCCAGTAAACTGATGGTTTACACTTTCCATGTTCATGTTTTGTATGGGGTAGATAGCACCATTTATACAACAAACAGCCAATACAGTCTGCTCAGTGGTAGACCAGACAGTTCTAGATTTTGAATTAATTATCGTATTGAATTTTGTCTTGATCGACCATTTATTTTCCATCTGGATTTTACCTACTAAATCAATGTTAGCCCAGAAAGAATGTAAGAGTGGTTTTCAAAATCCAAACCAAGCAAATCACATTTCATTTGATCATGCACTGACCTGGCCCAAAGAGAATAACTAACATACTGTACTATACTGTAACACATTACAACTATACTATAACATACTATAAATGCACTTTTCCAGCTTGGTCCTTGACAGATGGATTTAGTGATTAATGCCAGTTTTACTCTGCCTAAAGAAATGAGATAATGCACTCTGCAGAAAGAATAGTCTCCATTTTCCTGACAAGAGGTGGAAGTATCACTCTAGGGAGCTGTAGACAGCATGAGAAATTTGTCGGAAAAATGAGAAGTCCTTTGCCTAATAATATAGGCATATATGACAGAGGTCATTAAGATTTTCTCAACCATGCTAGAGATCTATAATGTAATACCCTTTTCACTATCCTTAGTAGGGTCACAATAAAAAAAACAAACAAACAAACAAAAACACCTCATGGAAAGATGCATTAAACAGTATTCTATAACTATGACTTCATATGACTCAATTTCCATGCATTTATTTCCTTAAAAGTGCACTAATGTTTTAGCTTTAATGAGCTGAAATTTAAGTAATTTTCAAGGGCTTTTAGAGCTAGAACATCAGAATTTTTACTATAAGACTTGAATTCAAAGTACATAAGCATATATACAGCTTGAAAAATATGAGCATTCTCCCACAAAAGAGTCACAAGAGATATCACTGCAAGAGTTTGAAACACAAGTCATCTTGACAAAAATCTTGATTTCCTTTTTAAAAAATTCAACTAAAAAAAGAAAAAAGCTGCAAATTCATTTGAAGTTAAAAAGTTGTTTCAAAACCTTCAAAAGTAATTTTAGATGCTAGAAATTGAGGATAAATATAAAATATTTTATTCAGGACAGAACTTATTCCTGTGTCCTTATTTCATTAGGTATTTCAAAATGCATTTTCTGCATTTGGTAATTATCTAGGAGACTGCATTATGATTTATTTATCACATAACTTTTAAATTTATTTTGTTGATGGCTAGGTAGTTAAATATTTCCTTCCTTACAACTGAGTTTTGAACTCACATCAGAGCTTTTCAAGATCAGTATTGCTTGTCATTCTATGCACTGATTGTAGTGCTTTACAGAAACATTTCAGATAAAATATTTACTAACTCTACAGAAAAAAAGCTACATCTTCTGGTACTGTTAAGCCCTGCAATTTCACACCTAGCATGCACAGTCGAAACTTGACTGCCAGAAGCACTGCCAGCAGTAACACCCCCTTTATTTCAGGCTCCATAGAGAGCTCTTTTTCTCCCAAACTCACTCCAAGAAGTAGTAAGAAAGGTCACAACCTGCTGCATACAAGATTCCAACCAGAGTTACTACACTCAGCAACCAAACAGTCATCAGACAGAAAAAACACTTCATCACTATGAACACAAGCAACACACTAGTAAGAATTCATTCAGGAAGCAATAGCTTTTGGTAACTGCTGCCTTCTACTTTGAAGATCTGTGAGGTACAAAGGTTCTCGTTCCAAAATGTTTTTAGAATTAATCAAAGCCCAAGAATTGCAGTAGACCTTGAGCAGCTCTGCAGACATATTAAGACTAAGATTTACCAGCACCAGCACAAGCCACTTCTGTGATGCCCACTAAGTTCAATCAGAACATTTCTTTTGAAGAAATGTAACAGCTCTACTATTTGTCCCATCTATGTAAGAATATACCTTTGCCCAGAACTTCGAAGGTATGTAACCCTTTCCCATCTCTCTGAAATTCAGCTGAAATATTGGAAAAGAAAACCACTACAAGGTTTGTAAGGCAGCTCAGCAATAAAGAAAAACAGATGTGACCAATCACAGGCAAATATTTCAATCAAAATTATCTACAGAATAGGTACTCCATGTTCCCTTTTACTCTATCACTTACATTCATGCTCCTCCTCATTCCTAGACCACATTTAGGACTACATGCTAGGAAAACAAAATATTACTATATACTCCATAGAAAGCAATAACTCTTGAATCTTATTTTTATAAGCTGTTTCTTTCCCAAGTACTTTTAATTTCAACTATAAAGAGGCCTGCTAAACAGGATTGGACACGTGAAAAAAAAAAATTACATATACATCATTTTGACAGGACAACCCACAACATCTTTATGGAACAGAGCTGTCTGTAAACACAAGCAAGAAAAATATTTACTTGAGCTTTCCATAAATTTGATACTGCCTCTTCAAAATATCTTGCCTTATTCTGATCTCTAAAATTTATCTGTCAACACTTACTATCACAGGCAGTCAGAAAAAGAACTACAGGCAGTATGTTCACATTCTTTCTCTTAAATATAGCTTTAAGTTTCTCAAAGTAAAATGTCACATTTATGACACTTGTCGTATCCCAAACTATATAACTTAATTGTGAGCACATGCCAAAGCACCACAAGCTCTCATTCTACTTTGAAGAATCCTTTCAATAAAGAGGGGATCAGCTACTTAACTGAAATCACATCTTGAGCTTGCTTTCACAAACAAGAACTTCAATATGACCTGCCACTCAATGCCTTTCATTTCTCTGATTTTGGATTTAGGTTAGCCCAGTGACAGCAGCAGTGTTTGTTAGAAGCAGTCACCACAGCAGAACCATACCAGGAACTGTCCTAATGCCTCAACTCAGTCACAGGTTGAAGATACAGCATGAAGAGGCTCTGTTAGCAAGGGCACAAGAACCTTCTCCAGTGCTGCCTAAGTCTTGAGAAATCGAGCATTTAGCCACAAGAGATTAATATTGGAAAGATACTATGTTGTGGGACAGTGATTAGCAGCTGACTGTGATAGGCAGGGATTTGGTTATCTCCCCAGTGCCCTAATATATGGAACGGCCCTTCCCACAGGACAGACACGTCACCCAGGCTCCTAATGCAGCCTGAAAAGGTTTATTTCCTTGCCATCAGGATCATATGCCGTTGAAGGAAAGCAAACTTTATTGACATACTCAAAAGGTATCACTTATTACTACACACAGAAAAGGTCCACTTCCTGACACAATCTGAGCTGGTTGCCTCTCTCTCCTGTCCTACAAAGAAGGAAAAGGGACCTTAACCAGTTTTGTACTTTGCATAGCCTGGAAGGGCCCAGAGATACCATCCCTCAGCACGGACACAGCTCAAATGACATGGGAACAGAAATAAAGTACACATAAAGACTATCTTGAATCCAGTCCAGCTTCAACACCAAGTTTTAAAGCATTGCTTTGCCATACTACTTTACTTCACCCTACCTTTTCAACAGGATACTTATTGCCTTAAAATAAACTACATCAGGCTTCAGTTTCTTCAGCAATGATCAGCATTAGTAATGGATCCTGAAAGGATCACTTCTACAGCAGAAGGACATCCCCTGATGTTACCATTTACTTCCCTTTTCCTGCTTCTTCCCTTCCCTAAGTAGGCAGACCATTTTGATACACACTAGCATTAACCTATTTTCTTTTGACTGCTCTGCCTTCTCAGCAACACGTTAACCAGCATCAATGAGCTCCGCATCAAAACCAATACTGCCAGAAACACACAAACTCAAATGTATTTCCCAAGATATAACAATAATTAGGGGAGAAACTGATGCAATGACTTTTGAAAATCTTAGTTTTGATGTCTTCCCTGCAAGGATCAAAAACTTAAACTTATTTGTTTTAAAGTCACACTGAACTACTCACGAGCAGGCCCATAAAAAGGATTCAGATCCAACTCACACCACACAGACATCTCTTCCTTCCCTTCACTTCTCCTTTCCTCACCCTTTCAAAGGGGTGAAAATACTGCACATATCAATGCATTCCACTTGTTAAAGGAAAAGATAATTATCCCCACCCCCCGCTTAAGAATTTAAATCATGCATCAGCAATGATCTTACCTAGAAGAAACTTGAAGCAACTCCTACAGCAAAAAGTGGCACACATGGAAAGAAATGTGCACGGAAAGAAATTACCCACTCTGAGAAAAAAATGTGAACCCTTTTATACCGAAAAGTTCTACATAGTGCTTATACCTGAAAAATGATTGGTTAACAACAAACAAACAACTTTCCCCCCAAACACATTCGTTTTTCTTGCAGTCAGAACATGATTCCACTCACATCTTGTTGTATTTTGAATGAGCTCATCTTAAATAGCCATGAGCTTTCCCCACTCTAGTGGGGCAAAAAAGGAATTCAGCAGAAGTAATGGTCTTAGCAAGAATGAGCAGCTATTTACTCTGCATACAATAAAACAGAAGCTGAAGAATAACTGGAAATTAACGAACATGGAGGAAGCAACTATTTGTTTTCATTCTCCAGCAGAAGGCAAGAAATAAAAATCACTTAAATAAGTCTTGCTTTATTTTTACTTTTTACTTACTTTAAGTTACTTCAAAAACTTTTCAGTTTTGACCTCAAACTGGATGTACTGTTCAGACAGCATTCTGAGGTTTTTGTTTCACAGTGTAAGTCAACAAATCACCCAAAGCCATAGTCCTGTTTATCAATAATGTCCTCAATACATACTTTTTATTATCGTACACTATTGGAACTAACAAACATTCAGAGAGAAAGGAAAAAATACACATTTTACTATCAGGCTTTGTACAAATGCACAACAAAACATAACACTGCACAGAAGGACATGCTCTTTTTACATATATTTATTGCACATATGCAGAGGCTGCCCCTTTTCTTTCACCCACTAGCTGTGCAGGTATTATGGTTAAGAGCCCCTGGTGCCCAGAGACAATTGTCCAGCCCAGTGACTGCCACACGTGCTGCACTTCCCAGAATCCAACACCTGCACAAGCTGATGAACTCCTAACACACACTTACTTGACTCAGAGGCTTGGAGGAAGGCCTGAGCCAAATTTCTCCATTGGGATTGGTACAGACCTATACAGTTTCTACCTCAAAGAGCTTACAACCTAGCTAATACATTTTTTATTTTACTGCTAGACAAATTCAGGAGACAGGGAATGCTTGGTGTGCCTCAAGTTTCAGACCGATTAATGAGAGAAAACCCTTCAAAAGTCATACACCTGAAAATTAAAGAGATATGAAAACATAAAGTGAAGAAAAAGCAATACAACACTATTGCTGACTCCTAACCAACACAACAGAAGATACAACCTCACACCTGAGTGTTACATATTACTACTTTTATAGTCCAGCCAGCCTCAGCACTCACACCAACAGCCGGCTCAGGTTAGACATTCTCCATCCTAACAGTTTTCCACAGCAAACTACGGAGAAAGGCGACGATCTCCCCCAGGCTTAGGGAAGCGCCTGAGAGAGCAGCAGCACAGGTGAGCACCGGAGCAGCCCCGGCCGCACACCAAGGCACGAACCCCACGGCCGCCGGGGAGCGAAACCGCCCACGAGATGCTGTGGATGAGGGAAGATGCCCGGGGAAGGAGGGCAATTTCTCCGTGGAGACACCAGCCTAGAAGGGCTGGCAGGCAGCCTCCCCCGGCTCCCACGCTACTCCCTTCCCGTCTCAGCGCCGCAGGAAACGAGCCGGGTTTTCATGGAGAGAAGGGGGGATTCTTTCCTGGGAGACGGACCCAAGAAGCGACACCACAACCCCCGCGAAGTTGGAAGCTTCTGGAAGTTGTGTACTTGGTTACGAGCGCGCACGGCCACCACCACCTCCCGCCACCGGTTACCGCCGGGCCCGGCCCGCGCCCCTCGCCCCCCCGCAGCCGCCNAACACCGCTGCCTGGCATGGCAGGTGAAGTGCTTCACCTGTGGGACATGCTGGCCTCTTCCAATTTCCAGTGTAAGCTGCTGGGAATGCAGCGAAGGGAGATGAATTGACTCAGCCTTAAGTCAAACGTGGAAGCAGTGTTTGTTTGGCCAAGATGAGGAGCCAGTTCTCCGAGCTCTGCCCTCGCTGCAGGCTTGCTGGCATTCACAGAATCAAATAGAATCAATTAGGTTGGAAAAGATCGATGAGATCACTGAGTCTAACGCAAGCACCCCCATGTCAGCTAGACTGTTAAAAATACCCGGTTTTAACAAGACCGTGCC
>VXBC01008934.1:2125709-2156913 GCA_013399945.1 Ploceus nigricollis | reverse complement strand
ACAGCCGCCAGCATCACCTTCATGCCGCGTCTCCTGGAGCACCGCCCGGCGGGGATGGAGGGAGGGCGGGCGGCCGNAGTTCTCCGAGCTCTGCCCTCGCTGCAGGCTTGCTGGCATTCACAGAATCAAATAGAATCAATTAGGTTGGAAAAGATCGATGAGATCACTGAGTCTAACGCAAGCACCCCCATGTCAGCTAGACTGTTAAAAATACCCGGTTTTAACAAGACCGTGCCACTAAGTGCCACATCCCGTCTTAACTCCAAGGATGGTGACTCCACCACCTCCCTGGTCAATCCATTCCGGTGTCTAACCACCCTTATTGTGAAGAAATTCCTCTTAATGTCCAACCTAAACCTCCCCTGGTGCAGCTTGAGTCTATGTCCTCTCATCTTGTCACTTGTTACCTGGGAGAAGGGACCAACCCTCAGCTGGCGACAGCCTCTGGTCGGGAAGTTGTAGAGAAAGGTCACCCTGAGCCTCCTTTTCTCCAGGCTAAATATCTCCCTGTCCCTCAGCCGCTCCTCCAGACCCCTCACCAGCTGGACAAGGATCCCAGTCACAAGCTGGGTGCCCAGGAGGGCGTGTGGCTTCCGAGCCCTCTCCTCCCGCTATCCTCAGCCAATGGAGCATGGCTCCAGCCTGCAGGATGGGGGCTGCGCCCATGCTGCTGCTTCACACGAGGGAGTACAGTCTGGTGGTAAAGATAAAAGAATCTGGACATAATCTTTGGCGTCTAAAGTTTTATTTCTCGTTTATTGCTTTAAAACTATCATTGAGCACAACCACACACATGGATGGAAGCATGTTCTGCTAGTGGATGGTTTGGTGCAATGAGGGAAGCCAGACAAAGCAAAAGAAATATCTGAGTGGTTTGAAGTTATGAAGTTATGGTTCCTGAAATAGAGAGAGAAATCAACATTAAGTGAATGACAGTGATTAAGAATTCATTTTTTTCTGATTTAATATTATTCTACATATGAGGCTGAGTTAATATGTAGAGAATATAACTAACTCAACAAGTGGTTGAATCCAAAAGAAGAAAGCCTGCTTTTGTTCTGTTTTTTAACTTCTTGACTAAGAAATGTTGCAATTTCTTCTCTGAAGAAGTACCCTAGGCACCTATATATGTCTTCTAAGGCATTCTGGAATACAGTGCACCCTATTTAGTCAGAAACCATAAAAAGAACAATTACATCACTTAAAGTCTAGGAATATCTTCTCTCAGTGCACAGTTAATTTTTTGTTTGTCCATACTGTCATTTCTAATTGCAGAACCTCCTTGGAGTGGTACCATAAGACTGATTTCCATTTTTCAGTTAAAAAGGAAACTCTTGAAAGACACCAAACAAAGTAATTCCCTCACCTCACATGGGCTGACAATTAAAAAGATTAATTTCCTTTGCTTTTCACAACACATCCACGCCTTACATAATTATCTGTATCACTTCTGAGAGGAAGTATTCTGCAGCCCTTTCCTGGAACAAACTCTTATAGCAGAATTTATAATTTCTTATGCAAATATAAATATACTTCACAAGCATGTGAATCTTCTCAGAAGAGCAGTAGTGGAAGCCAGTGAAATCAGTGAAGATTTCAAATGCCACACTAATTTCTACAGATCTGCACATATATATGTGTGCATCTATATTAGATATATAAATCTAACTGTAATAATATAACAAAAATGTAAGTCCTTCCTTCAAAACAAATAAAATTTATATCAAATAATCTTGTTAATAGTATTAGTAGAATTATATTAAATTTTAATTATATAGTGCAAATCCATATTTTGGTGAGTAGAAACAAGATCATATAAAGTTTGTGTTGAGTTTAACATGTAAATTATAGCCTGATTAACAATAAAATAATATTGCCTCAAGTAAAAAGGGTTAAAGAGAAAAATATCTTTTCCCTCATCCAGATTAAGTGATTCATTCTAGTGAAGTTCAAAATGCAACTTTCTCCATTTAAAATAGTGAATCGCAGATGGACAAATTTTTTCTCAGCAAGTTCCTAAACCCATAAAATAAAACAGACTGAAGTGCAATCTTTTAAATAAGTTAACTTTAGGTTTTAATGTTTGCAATGTCTGCAGAACATTTCAAGAATGTNGGGGGGGGGGGGCGGGCAAAGAATGAGAAAGCAATTTGTTTACTTTGTGCTAAGCACAGAAAGAACTTTATTTGTGAAACTATTTCAGCAGCACCAAAACTATTACTTAGTTTCATCCAAAAGGATTTAGTCCATTTAATGAACTCCAGTCCTGGTCTGGTGAGATTCACCTCAAAAGTGTGTCTCTACTGAAGCAAAATGGCTAATGTATATGCTTCCATAAACTCCACTTTTTGTAAATTAAAAGTGATGTCTTTTCATGGAGAAATTCCTCTCCCAGCCTTCAAGAAGTATGGACCAACTGGGGAGATTTGCCTACCTAGAATTTTCAGTGAAGGCTGGGATCTCAAACATCTTAACTAAAGCATTGATCACTTAAAATTTTGTTCAAGGTGTTGAAGTCAGTGGAAAAAAAAAAGAAGTTACTTCCAGATTTGGTCACAGTACATTCCCAAACTACTTATTTGAAAAAGAGAGACAGTTTTATAGAAGTTACCATGTTTTGTGTAGGGTTAAATATGTGAAAGAATGATGTTCAGATATATTTTTTATGTGTAGACTAGAAAGTCCACTCCTCAGATGCAAAATGATTAAGAGCTTCTCACTGTCATTTTTACTAACTTTAGGAGATGAGATTTCAGTACTTTTTGCCTATGCTGATACCCATACACTGGCTCAGAGATAAGACCCATATCAACAACTGAAGTCCCAAATCACACCCCTACAATGATAGAGCTTTCCCTTAGATGTATTCAAAAAGACTGAGATAACGAATGATTGTTTTAAAGTACTCAGGTGGACAGAAACATTAAAACAGAGATAATGGATACTAGATTAGACTGCTGCAAGGTTCAACTTCACCTGAGTGCAGGTGGCTAGCATCATCAAGCAGAATGGCCCTGCTTTGTTATCCCAGTTTACCTCCATTTTTTTCATCCCTAGGTTCTTAAGTCATATTCTTGCCCTGTGTGACATTTAAGCAGCCTTATCATTGCCTGCAGTTAAAAAGCATAATGCAGCAAAAAGAAATGCAACTGCCAGGTGGTGTAAGACAGGAAAATAATACAGAGTAACAATTCACTGAAACAGGTGATCACAGTATGGTGGTAGTAGTTGGCTCATGTGTTAAAGGGTCCTGCTAGAAAGGAAAGCATTTCCAGACAATGAAGCGGCTGGTTAGTAATGACTGGAGCTTTTACAACTCCTCCAGACACCTCTGTTCCAGATGAAAAAAATTTCCCTTACCTTCAGATAATAAATTTGCCATTGGCCTTTTCAAGCATCCCGAGAACACCCAACAAACCAATTAGCCACAACTTTGCAAAGACATAAGTGTTAGTTTTGCTCATGCTACATCTTGGTGAATGACTTGTGTCTTGAGACCTACCCTTACTTTGTATGCTTTACAGGCCTCTGTAGCTGTCAGTACAGCAACATTTGATTCTTTCTTTCCTAACTTCACCTCTACAACATCCCTACAAGGTAGGGAGGTCCTTGCTGCACTGGGTAGCTGGATATTGGAGAACATTACAACTGCAGCAGAGAATTAATAAAATTCTCTCTGGCACGAAGTTCAGCTGAAGGCACAAAGGTAACTAAACCAAGGGAAGCTATACACCTACAGCAGTCAGTTGCATAAACACCACCCTACACTGGAATCTGAACGAGGTATCAGCTGCCACAGAAAACGTTTGTGGCAGAGCAAGGAGCATTACTTAGCCTCCTACATCCTGGACTGGTAACAGCCTAATTCAGGAACTGACTCCTTTTAAGGAGTTCCTATTCATTTTCAAACACCCTTAAATCCTAATGGTATAACAAGAAAAGCATAGACAGTCTTGTGATTTGGCTATATCATCGGATTCATAGTTGTAGAAAGCACCATTTAGAGGTCCACAGGTTTCCACCTGCCCTCTCCTGTGAAGGGCCTGTGGTACTCAAGCTGAGGAATTTGGCATGCCAAAAGCTCATATGCAGCAGGGGTTTTTTCCCCTGTGCAAATTTCAGTATTTCACGCCATTTTAGGTGCAAAGTGTACAGGTAAGTATAAATGCAAAATAATGGCTCGGTGTTGCATGAAATAAAGATAAGCTACAGTTCCCCCTGGGCAGTGGGAAGTCTTTTTATCAGGAAATAGGAGAGGTATCAAGAAAAGGAATGGAATCAAGTGTAGAAAAGTAGTTAGCATATTCCTGAATGCCTTGTTAGGGGATGGTAACAATAGGAGATTTATTAATAGTTCCTGAAATTAGTTATAACTGGATTTGACATATTGCTTCATGCATATAACATCTGGATCTTGCCCATGGAAGGAAGAGATTTTGATGTTTCTGTGATAAAATTAAAATGTGTTACTCTCCTCATGTATCAAGCACATTTTGTGACCATATATCCCTCTTATTGGGAAAGTTCTTATCTAAAATCCATTTCAAATCTCTATTAAAGATCCTTCTGCACAGAGATAGAGCACTTGCCCATTACCTTGTAGAGCTGTAATCAGTCTGCCCAGTCTCTGAATGCAAATGCTTTTTGTTCAGTTGTGCAAAATCCTGAACTCCAAACATCAGCCTGGCTTATTATTTTTTGCTCTTTGTTGTGTTTCTTTATAGTTCTTTGAAAGAGCGTTGTTAAATGAGGCAAGCTGTTTAATGCCTGTGACAGAGCCTCTCTCAACCTGTTACATGACAAGAAAATAAATACACTGAAGATGATATGAGGAGTCACTGACTATCGACGTGGTCTGCTTGTTCTCCAAGCACCAAGAAAGAATGGGTTTCTATTTCATTATGGCAGGAGGTGTTTCATGAGGCTTCTATTAAATGGACGAGCACTTCCACCAACAGATGATGGCATCTTCTAGTGATATTTTGTACAAAATGGGTTGTATAAAAAAAGGGCACATTGTTGGCAACCAAGGATTCTTACAGCCTGATTTTTTACCTACATCTTCTATCATGCACATCCCTGCAAACAATAGGTAGAAAATGCTACAACCTACAAGGAGGATGTAAATGATAAAGTAAGAGCCATTATAGAAGCATAACTATAATGGTTGCACCTCCTGCTCATTAGATAATAGTTATAGGAGCATTCAGATATTAAATTTAGGACTTCATAATTGAGGTAATACAAAATTCTCACTAATTTCCATAGGATTTTTCATTTGTTTCAGTACAATAGGAATACCTCAGATACCACATCTATTTAACTCTCAAATTGGTCAAGAATTTTATTTTGTCCGAAGACAGAATTATTTTTAACTAGAATTAATGTTTTTTGGGAATGAAAAATATACTAATTTTAGTTTAGCTTTAAAATATAATAAAGGTAGACAGCTTGTCCATGTAGTATATGGTTAACTTTGAATCACTGAGAAAAATAAACTAACAAGATTTGAAATCACTTCATACCAAATAAACTGTGAAAGCATCTATATTTCTACATTTCCAAAATTAAAATTCAAATGAGATTAATTGCAAAATCCAGCCTAAAAAGTGACTGAAAGCTGCATTTCATCAAAAGCCATGTGTTTGGCAATAAAAGCAGGTTTTGATAATTTTAATGAGGGGAAAAAACTGAAATAAGCAAGTTTGAACTTTTGGCTTCACTTAAACAAAGCTGCTATATTTCATATGCCTTTAGTTACAGAGCACGAAGGCAGTTTAATTTTTATGTAGGCTTCAAAGTCTTGCAATAGAAAACTGTTTCTGCCAAAATGCCAGGATACATAACTGGATTCACATATGGGCTTGCCAGATTTCAGGAATTTTCAGATTCATTTTTACTTTGAACTCATGCCAAAGACTTGGAACTGTACAGACAGCAAAGCTCTGCTAGTAGATTCTGCTGACTTTTGGAATCACCAGTGATTTTTTTCTCAGGATGTCAGAACAAGGCTCTTGACAATAATTCACCCCTATCATGAACAATAAAATTCATATGATGGTTCCTCTCTTTACAGGGTATTTTTGACCCGTTTAAGTATTTTTTTTCCCACCTACACACACAGTAAATTCTTTTACAGAAAGGAGACACTGACATGGTAATGCTTGCAGAGTTATGGTGTTTCCTATAATCTGTGCTTCTGTCCAACATCCTCTAATGAATTTATCATCCATTGTGTGAGCTCCCCTCTCCAGGATAAAGTTTCTTCTCAATGTTGACAACAGGGATGAAAAATCAACTAGCTGCCTTCAAGCCTAGAATCTGTGGTCCAGAAAGAATACTAGTGGCACTGAACTGAGATACACTTTTATTCCAACATAAATTGTACCTCACAGTGTTAAGACATAATGAAGTATTGACTTGGTCAACCTTTTGCTGAGTTTCTGTGTTCCTTTTGACTAGGTGGAGTTTTCCTTTCCCCTGTTCTTTTAGAGATGAGAGATTAACGTCAGTGGCTTGTTTCTCTGCTGGGCACTGTGTGAACTTTCCTAAGATCTACAGGTGTACTTTGGTCTGTAACTAAGTCCAGATCTGCTTGTCCACTGCAGCTTTAGCCAACTGTCTCTGTCCTACCCTCTTACTCCCTCTCCCAGGTCATCTTTCCAACCTGACCACTGATCCACAAAGCATCCACTGCCTTGCATTAGATCCATATTAATGTTCCAAGGCACCCTCTGGAATAGTGACAGTGTTGTTGAACTGCAACACTAGGAAACAGGCAGAGACCATCTACTGGGAATCTAGAGCAAGAAGAAAAATGACAGTCAGTGTCACCACATTGACACAGTAACTGCCAGAGATGCTTCACTTCTCACACAGGCACACTGTGTAGTTTTTAAAACTACCCACATTCAACAGCTTCTGCTCAAAACAAGTTTCCACCAAGAGCAGCTGACAATACACTTTAATATTGATGGGAAAGTCCAATCACTAGGCAAAAAAAATCTAAAAAATCCCCCAGACAGCATCCACAGAGGCAAGTCTGTGTTCAAGCTCACTATCATGTCAGGCTAGGGCAGGTGTCAGCACCTGGAATGGTGTCTAGAGTGTTGAACACTTCAAACCAACTATATGTAATCCCAGAATGACTAGTATTAAACAAAGAATAGGGTTCCCTTATTTGGTGTTATATGCAAGCCATGTGTAGGTTTAGCAGTTTACAGTCATTACAGATATTGCAAGCTGCCACAGGTGACTGACTCTTTTCTTATAGATTAGGGTTTGTGCTCAGATGATAAATGAACTCCAGAGGACTGTCTGTCATTCTGTAGGCACTGGTCTCACTTTAGTAAGAACAGAGGTTCTCAGATAATTACTTGATGCAAAAGCTGCATGAAAGAGGGAGTAATTTACCATTAATTAAACTGTGCACTGGGGATACTGTATGAACAGGAATGATGGGGGCACACATAAAAAAAAATGCCTGGCAGTACATTAGTTAAAGGATCCACTCTCATGTATTTCTGAATATTTAATTGGAGTTGCACACAAAGTGAGTTACAACAATGCTTCAGAGCTGATGATATAATACATAACCATTCCATTTTGACAGGAATCCAGTTCCATCCCAGACCCAACTCACAGCAGTGGATTGGAGGGGGTGGGGAGGGAGATTCATACCTTGGCTTCACCACAAAACCACACAAGAAGTATTTTGCACAGACTGTTTAAATGATTGCTACAGATTTTATACACCCTTAAGAAACCCCTTGCAGAGCAAATATTTGTTAGTGTTTGTTTGCTTAGGTGCTTGCAAGAGACACTGCCCCTATGCAAAACTCTGTTTCTGCGTTTATGCACTTATGCTTTTATGCCTGCATACAGGGATTAGCACGTACAGTTAATCCTTTTTCTGAGCCTGCTGAAATGTGGTGGGACCATTACTGCCATGAAAGGGAACTTCCATCTCCTTCATGCTATTCTCCACTAATGGGCTGTGCCTTGATAATTACAGCTCTAAAAGGAAAAAAATTGACCTCAGTTTGCCTATTGTAGAGCTACTGTGGAGACAGGATACCAGTATTGCCCTGGAGATAAAAGCATAGGCAAGTTCTATGGATTCTAGTAACTGTTGAAAAATATATGAGCTATTTAAAAAGCAAAATGCTAAAGGTGTCAGTTCCCCACTGCAGCAGGGAAAGTGCTAAGTTTGCATAGCAGAACTGCATAAAATGCTGTGGCAATCCCACAGCTGTCAGAAAGCACAGGTTCAGATACAACAGACTCAGATTCTGTCACCATATTTTTCTCTTCCTTCTTTCCTTGGTTTAATTTTACTCTTCATGAGGTATCTGGTTCTTCAGTTGACAGAGACAGCAATGTACCCTTATATAGTAGTTCTAGCTCCTTTTAATCTCCAGGAGAAAGACAGTGACCAACTAAATTTTATTTTTTTTTTCCTAGCAGAACATGGGCATCTAAAATATCTGACTTAAATACAAACCAGCGCTAAGATTCTACAGCAGGTTCTCAGACTTCCCTGTTTCAGGTTTGACCTTAATTTCTGTGTAGAAATGAGATAACAGCACACAAATGATTTGTAAGTGCTTACAAGAGAATGCTTAAAAACTGGAGGCTCTGTTCCTTTGCCAAATATTGCTTGTCAGGAATGTGTAGCAATCCACATAGAGAGTGAGGACATGGGACTCAATTCTCATTCTACTACTGAGAGATCCTGGATATGTTTTTCCATGAGTCAGCATCTGAATTTCTTTATTGATGAAATGCAGCTACTCACCTCATTTTTCAGTGGAATATTCTTATATAGTTTCATAATAATTTGAATGAGACACGCTAAGAAAATACTGAACATTATTATCCACTTGTACATTTTTTGACCTTTTTTAGATTAGCAGTGTAGTCCCAAAACATATGCTGTCCCTAAAAATATTCAGAGAAACTGAACATATTTGATTTCTGAAGTATCAGCCTGACAGATTTATGAAAGAAATGATTGCTTTCTCCCAGGTGCTCAATGCTTATCTAGTAAGAAATTTAATCTGAAAATAATCTCTTGTGTATAAAACCATTTTTCTTTCTTGCCCTGAAAGCTGTGTGGAAATGCATGTACATGTATATATGTTTCTGTGTTTATAAAGTCCAAATGCAGAGAAAGACCTGAAAAATGCACACTTGTAATACGAACCTTTAAAATAGTCCCAAAAGGCAAAGAAGTTAGACAAAAGGAGCAAGTAAAAGAATAAAAACTTGAAAATGGCAAGAAAATATCATTATCTGAAATGGAAATAAGATGTGTACTAGACATTGTAAAAATGCAACCATCATGCTTAGACACAGGAAGCAGCAGAAATAAAGAATGGAAGATCTGAATAGTGAAAATAAAAAGAAGTGTAAATTCTGACAAATGGCATCATAAAACATGGGTTAAATGAGAATTAAAAAAAAAACAACAATAATCAATCAAAGTTGATGGACTCAGTAGATAAGCAAGTAGTAAAGGAGAAGATAAGGTTACTGCAGCAAAGCTGTGCATCCCTTAGGTTGATGTGCTACAGAGCAGAACAGGGATGTTCCTGATAAAACATTCCTTACAGGAGCTGATCTGAGGAAGTCTTGCGTTTCAGAAGAACGTCTCTGAGAAAATACTGCTGCTGACAAGAAAGGGTTTTAGCACAAATCAGTGCAGTAAATATTAACAACTTACTGGGAGCAGATGATGCTCACCCAGGAGTTCAGAGGCAGCTGAACATATGAAACTTCTCGGCTGCTGAGTGAGCTCAGTAAGCGCTGCTTAAATCACCACAGGGCCAGGGCTACAGGAAAGTGCAATCAAACTTTAAAAAGGATCCAGGATGAGCAATTGTATTTCTTCCATACTGTGTCTTTGGCCTAGTCTTGGTCTCTTTCCTGGACCTTGGATCTATGCTGTGTCCTTGTTTTTAGTCTTGTCTCTGCCTTCAGCTTCTGGATGCAATTCACATCAAACAGGCTGTGCTCTCCTAGGGAGCCCCCTTATAGAGTAGCCCTTTTCAGGCTGTTCCCTTCTGGCCCATATGTCTTGGTTGTCTTTCAAGGCAAATCAGGAAAGGGGTAATGACCTATGCTGTGTAGTTAAAGTGGAGCTGGAACAGAGTAGGAGGATTATTTGGGTTCTGCAGTAAAAGCTCCTAGGAGGACCCATCAATAAAACAAATCTTGAGATTTGAGAATCTTAGAGAAAATGGTGCAGTTAAATAGCCCATTTTCCTAATGGGTCATCAAAGCACCTGAGAAATACATTGTGGCATTTGTACGTATAATCTGTAAATGTCTGGAGGATGTGTGTACTGCAGCCACAAGCTGCAGAAGCCAAACCAAAGTTTTGAGATGGTTCAGGCTAAAACTGATGCATCACTTCTCAGCACACCTTACAGGACAGACTCTTCATACCTGTAAGCATTTTCTGCAGGAAGCAGTTAGTGATCCCTGCTGAGACAGGGATCAAAGGAGCAAACAGGCTGTGAGTGGTGATGGGGCATTCCTGACTGTTTCTGGAAATGTGTCCCACATGCACAAATGGCAAACCACTAGAGAGCAGCATTAAATCAGGACTTCTTCTATGTGTCTGAACATAGAACAATGCTTTAGTGTGATGTTTGCAGTTGGACACTGGTTTCAGACCAGATTTTATCAGAACCAGGGAAGCTATTGACCAGCCAATCCCATCTGGCTCAGTCCTTGGGTACCTGTAGTGCCCACATCTCTGCTCCTCTATGAAACTTTCTTTAGGGAGCAGAGATGTGGGCACTACATATACCTAATACTCAAATACTGTAGCTTGTCTCCAGGAACCCAACTTTCCCCATGCATGAAGTTCAAAAGCTATAGTAAAGTTCTCTTCAGCCTACAACTACTGCAAATCAGAGAAAACGGACTGTGCTGTAAATGCTTCAGCTGATTCCTGTCTCTAGACATCATCTGGGGTTAAGGCTCACTGACCCCTGGAGTTATCTCCAGTGCAAAGTCTTTGGATTTGCACCTCTCCTTTCTAACATTATGGTATCATTCTGACACTGGAAAGGTAAAAGATAAGTGGTGGTAAAATAGCAGAGATCACACTGCTGCAGGAGGTCTGGGAGGAACCTCCCAGAGTCTGCACACATATTGGTTTTAAACTGATTTCAACATAGTTCAGTATTGACACTGGTGATTGTTTTCTTTTAAAGAATAAATCTTTCTTTTAAATAAAAACATACCCAAAATGTGGAAATATGTCAATATATGCAGTGGAATAAAATGCTGTAACATGCACCTCAGTTGACTGATTATATTAAAACTGGTATTCAAAGGTTTTTTGTATCAAGTGTATGCTTTCCTCAAAACCTTTTCTGTGAAAGGTTGACTTTTGCTGCCTGGTAACTGGGACAAAGTAAGGACCAGGGACCAGATTTAAATCTTATTTTTGTGATTTTGACCTTTTCTGCAAAAGCCAAAACACTTTTGCACTTGATCAAGGTCAATGATTTAGTTACTCTAAACTGATTAACTGACTGACAACTCAAAAGCAGGAAAGCTCATTTTCTTCTCTCAATCAGTTAATGAGGCATGAATTGCATGCTTTCACTAATCCTAGCATCCTGAAAGACACAATATCTGTAAGCAGTTAACTCTTAAATATTATCATTTTATACACAAAGGAGTTTTTGTGTATGTTTTTTTGTTTAACTCTTTTCAGCATGTTATAGTGTAGTATAATAGTTTCATTTAATGGCTACAAAGTTAATTTAAAATGCTCTTCCTCAGAACCTGACTTCTCGCTAAATGCAGACTTGCTCAAAACAGCCTTAAAAAGAATTGTCATGTAGTAATGCTTTCTATAACTGTTACTTTAGAAATTGGGATTTTTAATGTAGTAAGAACAGTTGACCTCTTTAAACATGTAGAGATATCTGTGATTCCTCCTCAAAGGTAATAAGCTTCCTAAGGTGAAGACACAGTTGAGTTGTGCCAGCTGTTTGTTGACTAGAAATTGCCTGCATAACCTTTGAGTGAATAGCTGAGGAACTGAGCTTTAATGTGATATTCCACTGCATGCTTAGACAATCACATGGCCATTCACCTTCCTGAATTTTGTTTCCCTTCACAGGAAGGGAACCCTTCATAGGTTCATTCACTCTAATGCTTTAGCCTGGGAAAATGCCTCTGTACTTTCTCATTATGGAAAAACATGGGACATACTATACTTAATGCTTGTGATGATACAGAATTAGGGAAAAACCTTCTACTTAAACACCTTCAGGTGTTTGTTTTTTCTAACTTTGTCATTTAATGCTTTGCCAAGAGTGATTTGGACTACATAGTGAAAGAAGTGCCCATGCTCTATCATGGAATAAAGGTGAAACTAAGTAAGCATCCCCAAAAATGTGATAAACATAATATTAAAATTTATAACAAATAGCAGTGATAAAATATGTGGTAGATCAAGGACAGTGTGTCTAAGAATGAGAACTGTCAAATGCAATGTAAGAGAAGGCATACAGGAGAAGTAAAGCAAGTTAGACCTATGTAGTCCAATTATTTGGATAGATAATGAAACCAAGACCTGAACAGTATTATGGTAGAATATCAAAGGAGATAATGTAGACAAGCAGCATCAAAAAGGAAATTTGCATCTATGAGACAACTCCTGATAATGTGTTATCAGGTGATACAAGACTTTGGTCTATAAATTAGCCTTGAAAAATACCCAGTTGTTTCTGGCAGTCAGGAAAACTAATTAAACCATGGGATAAATCTCTTGATTTGAAGGTTTGGTTTTTTTTTTCCCCATGGAATGAATATGCAAAACTGTATGGCAGAACTTCAAAGGGCCCTCCCATCCCTGCTTGCTGCACACCTGGAGTGACCCAGCTGCAGGCTCTCCACAGTGATCTGGACTTGTTCTCTTGCTTTTATTGCCTAATAACTTCT
Organism: Ploceus nigricollis; assembly: GCA_013399945.1. Taxonomy (NCBI): domain Eukaryota; kingdom Metazoa; phylum Chordata; class Aves; order Passeriformes; family Ploceidae; genus Ploceus; species Ploceus nigricollis. The sequence continues at coordinate 2,143,944 of VXBC01008934.1, read as the reverse complement.
GCTCTCTCCTCTGTCATTTTGTGATGTGTAGCAGCAGATATATGCTCCTGTGACTCCTTCTGTCTCTCTTTTGAGCCTGATCTTGAAAACACACAGAGGTTGCTTGGAACTGTACTGCAGGACCTCTGGTTAATGATATAACAAACTAATGAGGACTTCTGAACTTCATCCTCTGATCAGCCAAAGAAAAAAGGGCCCTTTTTATCTGCACCTCATTATTTTTCTACATGGAAATGATAAATGCAGATAAATTGTGGAAGTCACAGAAATGTGGACTGTTTTAGAAAGTTGAGGAGCAAACTATTAGTAGGGTAAAATTAAAATATTTGTAGCAAAGCTTTACATAATATCAGCTAAAATTTTCCTAGCAAAGTTCTCCTTAAAAACAAAGGACCAGTCCATATATCTCTCTGGAAAGGCACTTGCCATCTTGATTTGCTGTGAACCACATAGGTTCCTCAAAATATTGTCTTTGCAGAAAATGTCAAAGGTTTTCTTGCTTGTTTCTTAAAGATCTGGTACAGTAAGTCTTTACAATTTTCTACAGCTCCTCAGTATTTGTGCAGGGACTGAAGCTGGAGAAGAAAACAGGATCTGCCTGCCTACAGTGATGTTCATGTGGCTTTAGCATGAATATTCTAATTCTTTGCCTTACTCTAACAGTGTGAGTTTTCTAAGATTCAGCCTGCTTTTCTAGTCTTGTTTCTATTCATGGACATCAAAGGAAGGAGGGCTTCCCAGAAGCTGGGAAGCCAAAACTCTGTGACCTGGTGGTTTTATGTATTTGCAGACTCCAGAAAGACACACAATTTCTGTCAGCAATGATTATATTGCAAGATTCCATGTTGAAAAAACAAATTCTGTCATCAATCAGATTCATCTTTGACTCCAACAGATTTTTAGTGCTCCTGGCCAGAAATGCTTGGCTGGGAGCTGTGCACAGAGGGGACAGGCAGGTAGATGGGCTCTGCAGAGCAAAGTGTCTCCTGGCAGCAAGCTAAGGAGTTACTGTTACAGGTAGTCGGTGTGGATGGATCAAAATGCTCCTAGAGATGGAGTTTGGCTGTAAACAGACTGCAGCCGGATATCCTGTCCCTTGGTCAGCAGTGAGGGGACCTGCAGCAGCTCATGGCTTCTTCTTAGAATTAAAGATGAGTCACTTAAAGGTTACTGAATTTTCTTTCCTATTGCTCCACTTCCTCTGTTTTCTAAAGATAAATAAGAAATGAGAGCCTGGAAATTCTCTTGAGAGGTCCTGCAGCTTGTTTGTTTTGTGAAAATACTTCTTGTTATCTAATTTTGTTACGCTTGTTAACAACAGCAGCAGCTTTCCCATAAAACTTGCCCCAAGTAAACTAACCACAATTTTGAGAACTAAGCTGCAGAGCAGAGAAGTTCATCTTGGAAATTTGAAGATGAAGTACTTTCTTCTGCCAACTCATTTAGCATTTCTCTGTAGCTTTGCACTAAGTAAACCCGTCCAGGTGTGTCCCTGCTCTGAGATGTTGAGAATTTACATTGCTGCTGCTGAGTTGCTCTATCTTAAAATTAATTAGAAACTCTTACTGCTATGAATATACTTGATAGAATTTTTCTGCTATGGAGATGAGCATGTACTAAAATATATGTACTATTTTTTTTCCAGATAGCTACAAGAAAGAATGACTTAGGTGAGTTTGATTGTAATTATTATATAAATAACTACAGGTCTTGGTGAAGCTGCATCTGTATACTTCAATATCATGATTTGGTATATTTTTCTCTTTGAAAATGTTTTGGGGTTTTTTTCCACCATCAGTGGAAGGCAATTCACAGAACTCAAATGTGTTTTAAAGTCACATTCATTGTGATTTTTTATGCTGTTGTGATACAGAAATTATGAAGAATTATTGAACAATTGCTACATGAAATGTTCTTTTCCATATGTAGCCCTAGCAAATCAGAGTATTTTTCACTTTGTTTTCTATCTTATGTAATATATGGTACTTTTCTGTCTGCTATACCCAAGACTTCTGTAATTTTTTTGCCTGATAACAGATAGCTTTTGTCTGTGAGAAATGTATTCCCAGTATTTTAGAGTCAGAACTGAGGAGCACGTCCAATGTCTTATGTCAAATTCACAGTTAATTTGGTCATTAATAGCTTGCATACATTCAATATGCATGATAAAAATAGTAATTTATTTTGTATGATTAATCCTATTTTTACAGAGGTCAGTTATGATTTTTCTTTAATTCCGCAAGCTCTAATGAAGAGAACAATGACTTATAACACTTAGCAGTCCCCTCTGAAAGCTCCCAAAGCTTCTTAAGCTAAAGTTTATTTAGTCACAACTTTGATTACAGCTGCACTATGACATTTATATTAAAACTAAACTTTTCTATCCAGGAAGCAAGGCAAACCTAACCAGCCTTAGCATACTAATCCTTCCTCACATTATTAGGAAATGAACTCAGTGAAAGAAATTTCCAAATATGCAAAATCTTGGTTAGTGTGTACCTCATCTCCCTTTCTGCACATGTATTTGCCTTCTCAGTACCTTGTATGTTCTTTATTTTCTGCACCTGCCAGGTAGTGAAATATCTGTGTATGAAGGAGACATCCTCTTGAAAAGAGGGCGACGCAGTGCAATTAACTGTGAGAGTTGTTTGTGGCCCAAGTCACAAGATGGACTGGTCAAGGTTCCAGTTAACATCTCTTCTGATTTCTGTGAGTGTATGCAAATGGATGCTCTGAAGTTAGCCTTGATTTTCCAGTCCCTAACTCCCTGTTACTTTATGCTTCTATGGCATGCACCAAAAGCAACCTTTGCACAAGTGAGAATTTATTGACACATCTCTTTTTCTATCCTGTTAGCCCCATGGAAGTTTGGCTAAGACTCCAAACAGATCACACTAAAATATGTGGTTACCTGGGCCAATAGTCAGGTAATTAATTGTAATTTCAAATATTAGCTTGCTCCTGTTAGCTACAATGTACTTTGCTATTTAGCAAGTACATTAGAAGAGGCATAATTTGTTCCCGTTATGAATGTATTTTTGTCAAAATTAACACAAGGAACGTGTTTTTTAATGCTATAATTTTCTTTTAAATCTCTCATAGAAATATTCCCATGCTAGAACCCCTGTAGAGGCAAAAATGGAGGAAAAATTCTTGGAGATATTTTTCCTTTGTTGATTCCCTCTAGCCAGTCAATAGCTCTGTCCTATGCAAAAAGCTGCAGGAGTGAATTCCATACAGACCCTTCTTCAAAGATCTTCTCTTGAGAGAAAATGGCATGGAAGTAAAATACAGCCTGAGCCTGATTCCTGTTCCTCAGGGAAAGGAACTGAGGAAAGCTCAGTCTCTGTGTTACCTAGGCTGCTTCTCTTCCCATGTGTCTCCAGAACTGCAGTATATACTTTTGTGGATAGTTGAGGGTTATTCCCTCTATCTCCTTTTCTCCAAAGTTTAAATATTAGGAATTTGAGATACATATCAGTTACAGATGATTCATAACTGAGGAAGCCAAATGTAGATAAACACTATGATCTTTATTTGGTACCTGAATAGAAACAACGTGATCTTCAGAGCCTTGGCTGTCTCAAATGATTCCAAGGAGGCTGTGGCAGGCATTTGCTCTTTCTGATAAACAAAATAGGGTTTTGGTGCATAGCTACAATCATCTGGCTCATTTGGGATACTTTAATCCAACTGTTTGTATCTGAAACTGCCTCATTTCTTCTGTTTTGCCTAATGGAAGGAACAATGCCAATCTTTTGCTTTCCATCAGCTGTCTCCTAAATAATATGTGTATGGGATAGCTGTAATTGCTATACTTCCCCATGAACGTCCAACCAGTTTGAAGATCTCTGAATGTTTGGTGCCCTTTTTTACTATACTTGTATGATAAAGAGCTAATGAGTGCTGTGAAGTTTTAAAGGAAGGCACCCCATCAATGCACCTTGGTTTTTAATTAAACAAGAAAGATTTCTCCTGCCCCCCTTCTCTTTCTAGCAATAACAGAGAGGTCTTGGATTGCTGATGCTTTGCAAGAGATCTCCACACTGACCTGTGTGCAATTTATAAATCGCACTACAGAAACAGACTACGTTTATGTTGAACGAGGGCAGAGGTAAGCTCCTTGTCTCCTGAGAGTGGCAGCACTCAAAAGGTCTTTTGAATTTTTTTCTGGTTTGTTTTGGATTTAAGTAATTGTTTTGGTTTGTTTTTTTTTTCACGCTAGCAGTAAAGATTTAGAGAGAAGGTGCAATTTTTCATTTTTCTTTAGATATACTGGTAGTTACATCAGCTAATAGGCTGCAGGAAAAAATGTGTGTGTGGATTTAAAGATAATGGAGTGTAATTAAAAATAATAAATTTTCCTTAATTGTTGTAAAAATTTAAATAAGTATAATTGTTTCAGCTTTTGCTTAACACTTTATACTGCTTCGCCTTAGTTTGATATAGCCAATTTACTGGTTCAAAATTTGCCATCCTCATCACAAAGGCTTTGTTTCCCTCCCACCGTGTCATTTGGCAGCTTTCAGTAGTCTAGATACCTCATGCCAGTGACTATTTGCATGTCCCCTGCTGTGGCTGCATATCTAGAGAACCTTGGTGATGTAATCAATACATCTATATATTTGTATTTGCTAAATGTGATCCTTTTGGTTATTGCTCGCTTATTCTTAGCTGCTGGTCTTACTTTGGAAAGATTGGAGGACGTCAAGCAGTAGGCCTGGTGAAAAATGGTTGCATGGATAAAGGAGCAATTCAGCATGAAATGAACCACGCACTGGGTTTCATCCATGAACAGGCACGGAGTGATCGGGACAGGTTTGTCAAGATTATGTGGGAACACATAGTGGCAGGTATGTCCACTAAATCTTAAGAGAAAATATATCCTTAGAGTTAAAGGAGAATGTTTCTCCTGTGAACAACAATGCAAATAAGAACCATGATTAATGCTGGCTGAATTGCAGCAGCAGCAGCAGCACATTAAGTGTGATGGAATTTCTTGTTCAGTGTTTGTACTAAGGGAATTTCTGTGGCTTCACCTATAGCACTGTGAAAGATGCAGCCTAAAAGTAGCTCTATATTCTTATTTTGATAGCCATCTTGAGCCCAGACCCCAAAATACCAGGATCATCAGGATTACAAAATGTTGTTGCAAAGATTTGGCCAGGAGGCAAGACTATGGGACCCTTAACTGAGGGGGGTGAAGTGTGACATTCAAGATCATGTTGGGGAATCACACAGCAGTTCTATCCCAGGAAAGCCATGGAAATAGAGGAAGGCAGCCAGTAGGCATCTTGGCAGTGAGTGAAATGCACATATCCTAAAATGTATATGAACCAGGGGCTCAATGTGGAGGCACTGGAAACACATGCAACCATTAGCATTTCCAAAATTCTGGGATGTGGCTTGATGTGAGAGGAAAGACTGCAATTATTTCCTCCTCGTGGACAGGATCATATACACATGAAAAGAAGGAGCCATGGGAAGCAATCAGGAGTGGTAATTCTGCAGAGGAAAAACAAGTGGATACTATCTATGGAAAGGAATGCAGGATGAATTGTTTGGGCATGTGCCCATGATCTATGTGCTGGGAACATGGGCTCATCATATACAAGAGCTCCAGGCTCTGGGGAGGAAAGGGTAGAGAGAATGGCAAGAGATCCAATGGAAAGCAAGAAAGTGATATATAGAAGGAAAATACTAGAAGAAATTATGCAGGGCATCACTTGTCTGACAGCTATTTAGAGAGCTGAGTAATCCATTACAATTGTAAAAATAAATAGTCTATTTAGCTCATTATAGAAAATAATAGTAAATGAGGCCAGACAATTGAATACCAAATTCTATTAAGTCTCTCCAACAAATAAGGTACTCAACTACACAATATCATGCACAGCTAAAAATATTTCCATCTTTTTCTCCAGATGGAACTTGATTGTTTTTATTGCAAATTCCTAACACACTGCTCTCCAAACTTTCTTCAGCTATTCCCATGATATCCTAAGTAAATTCCATTTGTGTTGTTCTTTACTGAGGTTTCAGCTCCAGTGTTAAGGTGTAATTTTGCTGTGAGTTGTTTGCCATTGTACAAGGGTGTGCCATCTTTGAAATGTCAGCAAAGGATGTGCTAGGAAAGAGAAGTTGAAAACATGAAGTTGTATACACTAAACACACATAGTCTTACAGTAGTTTTGCAAAGGGAACTCCACAGGTTCAAATGTTGTAATTCCTGAAGGCTACAGATGTAACTAAGCTCTGATTCAGGCACAGTATCATGAAATGATAAATGAGGGGGAAGAGGTAAAGAAGACAAGGCTATGCCAAAGGAGATGAGGTGTATCATCAGTATTTTGATTGTTCAACACGGGTGGAGAATGAGATGATTGGTGTGGCAAGGGAGTTGGAATGCAGAGTTGCACAGCTCAAGCACAGTAGGGAAAAATGCAAAGATATGCAGGGAAAAGGAAATGGAGAAAGAGTTATGTTCATGAGGACTGTAATGTTACAACTTGCTGCTGTTAACACTGCTGATGGCACAGCTCCTGCTGACCTTGGTGGTGCAGAACTAGACCTCAAGACCTTTTCTAGCATCTCAGCTCTCTCACACAAGCTGATTTTCTCATGCCAGACTTTTGTATTATGAATGTTTTCTGGGTTTTGTTTTTATCCAGCAATTTACCTTGGAAGCCATCCTACTTCTTTGTTTTGACAAAATGCAGCCTGATCGGTTGCTGTCCACTTAGCCACTTGAAACTCAGCTTCTTTTTCCTACATTTTTGGGAAAAAAAAATATATTCAGAGTCTTCAGCCATAGTTTCCTTTTCAGCTCTTGTGAGTCATTGCACTTACATTCTGGCAGAGGCAGATTTTTTTCTTTTCTTTTTTGAGAGTGGAAAAGATGGGGTAAGTCCCCAAACATGTGCAGGTCTAGACAGCCAGATCTCTTTGGCATGTGATGAGGTAGGTAGTAGTTTGCTGGCAGCACCTCAGTCCAGCTAGGATGCTGTCATTTTTTCTTTATCTAGCAAACTAATTCAGCAAAGCCCTTCTGTGCCAAACAGTAGCCATATGCTTCAGTGTTTCACCATGTTTGAACTGTATTCTCTGTTCATCACCTCAAAAAAAGCTGCACACTTGCTGATAATTCTTTCTGAAGTTAGTATAGCAGATAAGAGGGACTGAGATTAAAACAGAGTCAGGAAGGCCAGTGCTGTTGAGAAACAGTTTAAGCCTTAACTGAGTTTTACAGCTAAGAAAAGCTCCAAATTCATATTTATCCCCAAATTTTCTATTAGTGGGATTTCAAATCTTCTTTTTGCATCTCTTAGCCCTCAGCCCAGGACCAGTGCTGAAGGACATTACTGGATGAGATTTGCTTGGGTTGGAAGCCTGCCAGCTGAGTTGTGTAGATCTCAGGGATGTCCAACTCTGAACTCTTCTCCAGATGGTCTGTGGTTTACAAACCACATTTGTAGTTACAATAATGAAGGTACAGAACTGGAAAGGAGTGCTCAGTGGCTAGGGCTCTAGTCTTAATGCCAGGCTGGCTGCGTTCAGCTCCCTGCTCTGACAGTGCTTGTTTGCCTGTCTCGCCATGGAGAAGAGACCCAGCATGTAATTCATACTCATGATCTCCAGTCAGTGAGAAAAGTAAGTGCCTTCTTCACATGAAACTCCCTCCAACTGTGTCTCTCTTTCTTTCCCTCTCCTCTGACTATCCTAGAAGCCTTGAGGAATAGCTTCAGTGCCTAACTTGAAGAAATAAAGCTAGGTGACATGAAATCCAGTCTCTGTCCCTGGACCCCAGCCCTGTATCAGTGTAACACCTTATCTCATGTAATATATTGGCTCATATATATATTGGCTTTTTAAGGCTGATGAAAAGTGATGAGATGCTCACCAGCTGTTCTGACAGAATTTGTTTTTCTGCTTCATGTGAGTCATATCACTTCACTGTAGTCACTGCTGATGGGTTTGATCAGAGACAAAGCCAGAACATGTCTGGTAGCGTGGGCTCTGGGGCAAGTAACAGGGAAAATGTGTTCCTTTCTTTTGTGGCATTACAACCCTCTGGTGGAAGGACTCAGCATGACATCGCCCATGCTTAGCTCCTAATTTTTCATCTAGGTGGTCAGCCACATTTCCCTCTCAAGGTATGGATGCAGCTTTGGGGACATAGGTTGGATGCTTATAGTATTCAAGATAATGGCACTGAAATGTATTTGGAGACACGCTAATGAAGATGGAGAGAGGATACTTTTGCTTGAAGAGTAGAATGTATTCATTGATTATATAAAAACTTATTTGATTAACTCTATATTCTGAAATCTACTAGACTGTAAAAATGGGTTCCCATGGATTTCAAAAATCTCTGGTGGTTTTGATAGATCCAAGATCTCATTAGAACACATATTAGTATCCTATGTTACTCTCCAGATTATGACAGCAGGCAGTGTACTATTAGAGCAGTAATAATTGTTTTGACTGAAATGCTGCTTTCCTACCTTACAGGGGAACAAGGGAACTTTGGAAAAATGAATTCCAAAAACCTGGGCCTTCCCTATGACTACTCTTCGGTGATGCACTATGGCGCGTAAGTTGTTTGCGGAAATATCCTTTCAAAGGAGCAAACAGCTTTCAGATCTTCTGCTCAGATCTAGGAAGAAGTTGCTCTGTGCAGGGAGTGACTTTTGCTCATTTGTTCATTTGAGTGCATGGACATAATTAAGGGTGAGCATACTTCCTTTGTCAGCAGGATTCCTGGAAAACAAGAGTTGATATGGATAGCAACAAAACATAGGACAACATCTTTCTTCCAATATACTCTTTCCTCTTGCTAAAGGCCTTCGACAGCGCTGTGGCCCAAAGTCTAGTTCTACTGAACCACTGATCTACACCAGTTCTGAAGTTTAAATTATTTCATAAATGTAGTAACAGCTGATCACAGACAACAACATTCAAGTGTAGAGGCAAGAAAGATGGAATTTTTTTATATTATTGAGATGTTGTATGCTGCCTTCTGTTAATCTGGGAACATTGTCTAAGGCTGCATTTTAGTCCATAATGTACAAGTTTGTATTATGTACCTTCTCCTTTATTTCCACAAGCAAGTAACAATTTCTGAAGAAAACCATGAAATAAAACTGGACTAGCAGAAGGCAGGAAATTGTAGATAGCAAATAGGCAATTAGTAACTAAGACAGAACTATTTCTGCTCCTCTGCCTCAGGAACCAAGAAGGTGGGATTCAGTCCATTTTGCTGGACATTAGTGAAAGGCCTTTTCACTCAGGACAGAGCAGCTTTTTCTGCTTGCTTGCTTTCACCTGCTGAACACCAAATATCTGCCATGCTGGTCCTCTTCAGGGAAGGCTATCGGGTCTCTGAGAAGCTTCTTGTCCATTTCCATTAAAATTCTGTTGACATGGTACACGACAAATGATAATGTAGTTAGAGAACTTCCCTGTCTATGAAAAGCAATCTAGAAATGTGATTTCCTTATTTCTACAGGTATGATTTCTCCAGCACGCCAGGAAAACCAACTATTGTACCAGTTCCTGACCCCTCTATACCTATTGGGCAGAGAGAAGGGCTGAGTAACTTGGATGTAGCTAAAATCAACAAGCTCTACAAGTGCAGTAAGTGCTGTAGATAGAAGGCATATGAATACAGCTGATGTCTGTAGGCACTGACAGACATCCCCCAAAGGAACGCGGCCCACAGTCCCTTCACTACATCTCTCTCACCCTACAACAGGAGACAGAACTGTCCCTGTGCCAAACACTGCCTTCTTGGAAAGGACAATTTACTTTCAATAATTCACTCTCATTTTGACATAACCTCACCTAATCCCTGCTCTTTGAGATAAGCAAAATCCATCAGAGAACTCATGGTTGCTACCTCTGTCAAATTCTCATTTCAGGAAAGCTCTGAAGGTAGCAAAGCATGTAAGCTCTCCTCAGCCATGAGTATAGCTTAGAGTCATGTGCATCAGTAGTGCCAGCAGATTTGTGATTTTTCTTAATGACAAAATATCTGCAGGGCCGTAAGCATGGGTGCCATTCAGCCTGATCAGAACCCCCTGAAGGAGAAAATCATAGGCATTTTGTATAGATACCTACTTTCTTGCCACATCCATTTCTCAACTCATCCCTGAGGTATCTTAAAAATCTAGAAATACCTAACATTCCTCTATAAACAGGAACTCTTCAGCCAAGATGCACAAAACAGGTATAACATCATGCTCCTGCACTGCACAAGTTTTGCTTTAACTCCCAGGACAAAGGCTAATTGATTTATATGGTATTTGATTTTTCTGAGATGTTATTCAATTAATTTCCACCAAAACAGCAAGAAGCATTAACAAGACCTACATATTAGTGTACTAAATTCTACTCCTGTGTTAGAACTTAGTTAAATAATTAGAATTTAGAAGGAATCAGCATTCCTTCAGTTGGATTGTTAGGTACAGAAATCATTGCTAAGAGTGGTTCCTCCAAATTCACAACTGCAGATGAGACAACTTTACAATTTATGTCTCAAAGATAGTGATAACAAGTATTTAGTGATATTTATTCTTGACAGTGGGGCTGGGAATGAATCACACTTCAATACCATTACTATGCAATTTCATAATTAGATCTGTATGTTTTGGAAGAAAAGCACTAAATTTAAAAAAGAGAGAAAAACTTAGGGACTAAAAAAAACCCATAAAAAGTCTGGTTGTCTCAGGAAAATAGGAAGCAAGAGAAAAATGTCAAAAATTCCTATGAGCAGATGTCATATATTCATATTTTGTAATTTGGGGAGTTACATAAAATGCAAAAAATGAAGATCTGGAAAAACAAAAGATAGATGAGATCAGAATTTGTATACCAGTCACTAGGTCTGTAGGTTGACTTCAGTGCTCTCTGTTACTGTTTTCCCTCAGTGACTACCTCTCTTTGCTTTGACAAAATCTTGTTTCCAAACTTGATTTTTCCACACACTTATGAATACACACAGTTGCTAATAGAAATCTATGTACTGCTGTCATTGAAAGTACTTCTGTGGTTGAAGTTAAGGAAGTTCATGAAAGATATAGGATTAGGTTTTCGTAAACTAATATACGTGAACGAAGCCCTGTTGTCTTTAAAAAAAACATTAGTAGCTGAAACAGGCAAGTACTTTAACTACCTTTGTTTCACTTCCAGGTTTTCAATAATTTTTACACCAGGAACAGCAATACAGTTGTAAGCATTAGAATTAATTTATACAAGCTTGACTGCTGCAAATGGTTGAAGAGACTTGTCAGGCATTATGGGAATATTTTTGTGCAGTTTTCATTCTCTTCAACGCTGTCTGGTTCTTCCCTTCAGATTGCTGTAGCTCTGTGTTGCCTAAACCCAAAGGCTCGTTCTCCTCTGCCAATTACCCATCCCCATACCCGAACAATAGCAACTGCCTGTGGTTGATCCGCATCCGTCGAAGTAAGGTAATTTTTATTAGGAAGAAAAAGGTTTGAAGCACAGTATCCAGGCTACACAGCATTATTTCATTACCATGAGTAACCCCTGGGAGTCAGTTCACAGATCAAGACATTTATTTTGTTATGCAGTAAATGAAAGTCTCAACAATTTTCATAAGAACTAAGACTATTAGAGGGATTATTTCGCTCAATTTTTATCCAGTTCAGATAGGATGGCTTTTCAAAGACAAGCAGTAGTGAAACATCAGTCTCTGGGATCTCAGTAATAGGACAGCTAGATGAAATTCTGTACTCTTTTTATATAGAAAGTAAGGTTTCAGTAATACATGGATAGTAAAATGAATATGAAGGTTTGAGACTTTCCCTGTGTTTAACATTAAACCCAACTTTTGCTTTTTTTGTTTCTCCAGATCTTCCTGCAGTTTGAGGCTTTTGATCTCCAACGCTCCTCAGACTGTTCTTCTGACTATATAAAAATTTACAACGGGAACAGCAAGAGCTCCCCTGTCTTGCTGGACAAGTACTGTGGGAAGGGTCCACTGCCCTCCTTAGTGGCATCTGGATCCACAATGCTGGTAGAGTTTGCAAGCGATGAGAGCATTACAGCCACAGGATTCAGAGCCTCCTACAACAGGGGTATGAACACTCCTTTACAAAGCTTGGAGAACAGCATTAGTAGCATTTGTACAGAAGAACTGAAAACTTTTACTATACACTACAGAGTAGGTCTTTTCGCTGTCATTCTACAAATTTTAACAGCAATTGGAAATGCAGATGGCCAGGCAATGATGTGTCTAAAGGTTCACAAGAAACAGAAAATGGGATGTCACATGGGTCTCATGTTAGTTATCCTGAGATCTCACTCACATTCTTCTGAGAGCCTCTGTTAGGCTTCTTCATATCTCCAGAACAATGTCTTTAAATAAAAACAATGCAATGACTGAAATTAATAGGAGCAGTGCAGCCAAAGAACACAAAGACTGCAGAATCAACAAGAGACCTCAACCAATGAGATGCAAAGCCAGTATCCGGGCAAGACATTATTCAAGGTTTTGTGTGATTTTATGCGGCAGCAGAGGTACTGACCTTGGGTACCTTGTACTTTCTGAATTAAAAGGTTTTGTAATATACACAAAACACTGTGCTTCCTGTAATCATGTGAGGGGTGTCTTTTTTGCAAACACACAAATGTGTTCTGGGCTGCCAGACCAAATTCTGTTGTCCTGAGTCATGCTTTCAGCAAGAAGGCAGTAGCCCAAGGTTGTCTTATTTCAACTGAAAATCCAAGCTTCTTTAGAGCGTAAATTGAAGAAGTCTTAGAAAAGTGTTATTTTTACTCTTTTTGCTTTATTCAATGGAGTAATTTCTAGAAAGCACTAGATCTAGCTTGATAATGCAATCTTGAATACTTGAGCTGATTCTTTTCTGAAGGGCAGTCAGTGCCATCAGAATGCTATGCTAATATGGTAACAGTTGATTGGAAAGTCAGATACAGCTTTAGACGCAGCTGTTCCCTGCCCTCCAAAGATTATTTATCAGACATGTTTCTGATTCCTTCAGTACAGCTGCTGATACATATACTAAGTGAAGAAATAAATACTTCAGCAGTAGGTTTTCATGGTAGCACATTTTTTCTTGGTTTAAAGAAATAATACAATAGAGTGTAAGCAAGCTCATTTCTACTGACAAAACACTCTTATTAATATATCTGGTTTTCTCCTTTACTCCTCAGTGAATTGTGGAGCCACTTTCAGAGATTCAAAGGGAGTCATCACCTCTCCAAACTACCCCAATAAATACCCCAAAAACCGAGCATGTTTCTGGGTCATCACTTCTCCAGTAGGATACAAGGTAAGGCACAGATGAATTCATTTGTGGGTTTCATCACTGTTCTCTGATGAAACCTCTGTTTCCCTTGAAGTATAAGAGCTGTTATGTCACTTTTTCAGCAGATATTCTCACAGTAAAAATCTGAAAGCAAAAATTTATTTTAAGAATTTATGCTGGATCTTGGTATCTGAGGTGCTCAGCAAGGGAAAACCGTTACACATGCAAGTGAACTCATGGAGCTAGCCTGTCCCACAAGGCTTTGTTCAAAATAATCCCTAGGTAAGAGCTCCCACTAGAAAACTGAAACATCACACAGGTGCTGTTTTTATATTTCTCTAGAGGAAAGACTGTGAAGCGTAGAAGATCAATCCTGTCCCTTGCTTCTCCTTCCAATCCAAATACTGATGAACTAAGCAAATAATTTGCTATTAATTTGCATTGCCATATGGAATCAGGATGTGGTGTACACACACAGAATAAAAAAATGGTGCCTGCATACAAGGAGTTTAGAGTATTTGTTGTTGTCAAAAAATGGGTAAAAGAGAAAAGGCTGCAACCTGGAAACAAAGTGTTTTGGTTGTATTTTCTCCAGATATCTCTCAAAATGTTATCCTTTGAACTGGAATATAGTGACAGATGCATCTATGACTACTTGCTCATACATGATGGAAGCCGCCCTATGTCACCTGCAGTTGGCCCTTATTGTGGGACAGAGAAGGTTGCAGACTTTACTTCCACTGGGAACTTTGTGCTGGTTGAATTCCACAGTGATTTAGTGTGGGAGTTGCCTGGATTTGTGATGAGTTATACATTTGCTAGGTAAGTATAATACAGATGGGGTTTGAAAAACAGAATGAGAGTAAGAGTCCAGCTAGCCACAGGTAAAAGTGAAGATGCCATCAATTTCAGAAAAAAAAAATATAGCCTGATACCTTTAACAAGCATGACGTTTGACCTCTTAGTCTTACATCTATAGTGCTGAATTTCCATGGTGAATCAAGGACAGAAATGTTCCTGCCCATGGGATGCTTCTGTCTGAGACTGTATGCTTTTTGTTATAGCATTCTCATTGCTGGTGTTGCATAGCCAAACACAATAGCAGAGCTGAAACTATGTAAGCAGATTGTCAAGAACTTCTAGTGGTAGAAACTGTGCCCATAAAACAATTCAGAACATGGCTGTGTAGCATCTTTAACCTGTATTCTGGCAAATGCTATTACCCAACCTAAATGTGCATTCCAGCGTGCATACAGAAAAATCTTCAGACACATTTATTTACATTTTGAAGCCAAGATCACTTACACAGTTCATATAGGCACCAGAGCTTAGCCTGGAAATGACCACTTGACACAGAAGAAGTGGTGTCATAGTAACAATATGACATACAGTACCTCAACTTAAAGATTTGCCCTACTCCTCTGTGAGATGAACCAAGTCAGGGAACAGATTTAACTAAAGAAACTAAAGTTAAGAGTGGCAGGAACAAGCAGCGAGGGAGAGGGAATGGAATTAAGCTGCTGTTGTCATTTTGCTGTGGCCTGAGTCAGGTATTGAAATTGTCCATAAGGTGTTACCAAAATAGTTTTAAAAAGTGTATTGAGGCCTGAAGACCTAATGCAAAGCCCACTGAATGTTCTCTTTGGAGAGCATTTTAGGTGTGAAGTACCTTGTCTATAGAGAGAAATCCTCCTCCTCTAAAGAGATGGCTGGAGTGGAGAAAGAAATCACCACTGTAAACACCTAACACTTTGCCTTGACTTGATGTATTCAGAATTAAATGCTAGTTCCAAACTGGGAGATGCAAAAACATAATGAATAATACAAGATTTTGCTGAAATGATGTCTTTGTAAAGAAGAGCATGTAGAAATTGCCAATTTGCTTTCCTGGTGCAACCAAAAAATTTTTTAATTATGATGACTTTCTAGCAGCAGGGGGGAGGGATTTAAGATCTGTAATGTTTTGCTTTTTAAGCACTGGTTAATTTTCACCCACAGAAGAATGATAATTGATAAGTTGTGGACATCGGGGTTTAGAGCTTTCTTGTATGATGGTGGGAAAGTGCAAGCACAGCAGGCAACAAATATTTGTATTTCTCACAGGCTCCAATCTTCTGGCTATAAAAAGCATTCCTTCATTTAATTTGGCTCACTATTTAGATTGGCATATTTTTGGAGAAAGTAACTAACCATTTCATCAGCATGTCAGAAAATGAAACTCTACTTCTATTTTTAAGCTCAGCTTCAGACTCTAAAAATGCTAATTCTTCTCCTTGAGTCTGAGGACTTTGATGGAGGTGCAAAAGTAACAACCCCATGACAACTCTCATTATATAACAAAGTTGAACAGGTCCCTGTTTTAAACAGACAGTGCTGAACAGCTTTGTAACTTGAGTATTACTTTAGGTTCCCTTCCCCTGGTCTGATGTGGAGCTCTACAGACGTGCAATGTTTTAGATGTTTACCCATACTTGGTAAAAGAGCAACAGCATATTCCAAAAGCAATATACCACATACAGGAATACTGGTCTTGCAATTTGTCCCTAGAAATATGGTTTTAAGTAGAACATTGCCCATGTATAAATACACTCATATTCTGAACTATATGAAGGAAGAGTAACCAGCTAGTAGACACAAGGGACAGTATAGTCCAAAGTTTAGGATTCAAATACCACAATAGGAGGATTTTCAGGAGTTCTAATATTAAAGTTCAGCACTCACTTAACACACTACTGAAATCCAAAATGTAAGGATTTAACCATAAAACACAGAGGTATCTATCAGTGAGGAATATATGCATTCCCATAGATGTACATAACTCATGACACAAACAGGTATTACCTTAATTGCATACAAAACCAGATGTTTTTAAAGAGACACCCACTTCCACAGGCCTGTGTGTGTGGAAGAAATAAGAGTGTTTATGCCCATATATTCATTTTTTACCTCCTTTGAGACTGTCCTGGTTCCTGCCTGGGAGGCAAATCAGAGCCTTTGAGTGCTATGCTTTTGTAGTCTGTAAGAACCAGAACAGAGATCTGTCAATTATTGCTGCAGGAGAAAAACAGCCTGGAATAAAGCATTACAGAAGCACACAAAAATGTACTACTCATAGGTCTATTTTTGTGTTTAATTTAAAATACATTTCCCTTACATAAACAAATAACCGTGGTTGAGATGACACTTGCTCGCATGACTACAACCCCGGTTATTGAATCATAGAATAGTTTGGGTTGAAAGGGACACATAAAGGTCACCTAGTCCAAAACCCTGCAATAAGCAGTCATCTTCAACTAGACCAAGTTGCTCAGAGCCCCATCCAACCTGACTTTGAATGTTTCTAGAGGTGAGGTATCCACCATCTCTCTGGGCAAATTGTTACAGTGTCTCACCACCCACACATAAAAACTTTTTTCCTTATATCTAGTCTAAATCAACCCTATTTTAGTTCAAAACCATTGTCCCTTGTCCTATCACAACAGGCCCTGCTAAAATTATTGTTCCTGTCTCATACAAGCCCCCTATAAGTATGAAAGGCTGCAATAAGGTCTACCCAGAGCCTTCTCATCTCTTGGCTCAACTCGACCTGACTCCCTCAGCATGTCCTCATAGGAAAGGTGCTCCAGCTCCCTAATCATCTTTGTGGCCCTCTTCTGGATGTGCTCCAACAGGTCCTTGTCTTTTCTGTGCTGAGGACTCCAGACGCAGATGCAGCACTCCAGGTGGGAGCTGCCCAGAGCAAAGTAGCTATAACTTTGTAGGACAGAGAATGTACAACTTACTGTGCAACAACTGAGTTTGGCAAGAAGACACACAAACCAAAGCCCATTTAATCTCTCCTGCACTTCAAAGAGAAATTGAAAACCTTATAGGCTAAGTCGTCACATAGGATTTTATAATCGAGTTCGCTTTACCATGGGAAACATCTGCGGGCAAAAACCAGAAATTAAAGGAAAGCTGCTGCTGCTCTGCTGCCAAATGGCCTTCGGCTCAGGAGCCGGAGAACCGCGGGGGCCGGGCCCCCTCTGGCGGACACCTGCAGGGAATGGGGATGGAAATGGGAGCGTGTAGCGCTGCTTCTGCAGGCAGGTGAGAGAGAGACATCTCCCGTCCCGCCCTGGCCGCGGCTCCCAGCTCGGTGCGGCGCCGCAGCCCAGGCGTTTCTCAGGGGGGAGGCTCCGTTTCCCTAACGGGATCCCCCCGCGCGCCTCTGCTGGCGCTGCTCCATGGATGGAAAGGATCCCTTGGGTTGCTGCTTGTATTTTCTCTTCAAGAGCTGCACTCCAAATTCCACCTGTCAATCGGTAGGTTGCACTGTAACATCAAGATTGAAGTCTCCTGTTCCTGTTTTCCCATTGAGCAGCTCAATAGCAAAGACAATGAAACCTTTTATTTGAGTTTGTATTTGTCTCGATTCCCTCCTTTATGCCTACAATACTTGCAACATCCGGGTGGTCTCTAACACAATTGCTGGACAGGTACGAAGTTTAGCTTCCAGTTGTCTTTCTAATGTTTTCTACCATTAAAAAACCTAACCAAACAAAAACCCCAACAAGCAAACAAATGCCAAAAATGAAAGATTGAGAGAGAGCCCTCTATTTTTTCCCTTTAAATTTAGCTTTATACAGATATTAATGAGTTTTACTTCCTTGAATAAATCAGTCAGTTTCCTAATTTAATTGTGTAGATCTTTACAACGTGGGATTATATATTAAACTGGAAAGAATGCACAATGTACCTGCAAACCCACGCGGTTAACAGGATGACTCATTTGCACTCCATGACTTTTTCTGCAAACACTGCAGGACACAACTCCTGAGGGCAGGCGGATCAACACTGGCAGAAGGATGGGCTGGGGATAAGTGGAATTTTGAAGTTCAGCTGATTCTTGCTATTCTGAGCCAGGATCTCACCACAGGTTTAGGACAAAAAAAAAAAACAAA
>VXBC01008934.1:1989315-2117048 GCA_013399945.1 Ploceus nigricollis | reverse complement strand
AAAAAAAAATTAACCAACCAGTTTCTCCAGAGCTAACAAGCCAAGCAGCTTCTGCAAGGCTGACCAGTTCTGAGCTCAGCTGTGAATCATCCTTGTACTTATAAAAGGAATTGTTCCCTGGAATACAATTCTTTTCAGGCTGACTTTGTGTTGAATGTTACAGTCGTGTAAACCAAGAGAAGTTGGTAGACACCTCACAATATGGATATTAAAGAATTGTACATATATATATATATAAAAAAAATAAGATCAACAAGGCCATGGTCTAGTACCATATAATCTGAACCAGAGTAAATGGGAGGTTTACCAGTGCTTTCAGCATGTGCAGAATGGAACCTCTAGATAGTATTCTACTGTTCATGTTCCCATATAATGTCAGAGGAAGGAATTAGTAGCAGGATACCCTATGCTCAGAGTGGATTCTGGCCTACTGTGGAAATACATACATAATCTCTAATGTATATTACAAGAATTAAATGCACCCGTGACTCACAGGCACCTGTCAGGCCTGCTCCCAGTGGAAGAAATTATATCATTGTAAACATTATCAAAAGCATCCATCTCAGGTATGACACCTTGCATTTCTGGAATTACTGATGCAAAAGATAGTGTTAGGGAAAGATTGTGTCACGAANGTGTCTGTCTGCAGCTGTTAGTAGCCAGAGTTTGAATGATCTCAATCGGGGAAGTGAAGATTGTGTTTGCCCTGCAAATCTGGACCCAAAACAGCTAGAGGAAGAGAAGAATAAACTTCTGGCAGAAGCTGCTGCTGAGCTGCGGGAAGAGAACACTAGGCAGGAAAAGATCCTACAGGTTGACAAGAGACTGGCAGCACTCAAAGGCGAGGACCCAGAGAAAGGTGGGTAGCAGATGAGAATACAGTGCCAAGAGAAGAATTGAACTCCTATGAGAGAGTAAATTCTTTATTAGTGTTTATTGATTATTATTTAATTCTTCTGTTCTGCAAGAAACAGACTGAGATTTGGTTCTGTCTGCAACATGGTACAGGTTGGTTTGTCATGAAATCAGTATGAAAGATCTAAGTTGAGGGTAAAGGCTGGGACTGTAAGGTCAGACTGCTTTGTCTTGCACCCTTCTTTGGGATAATTCTAGCATGCTCTGGTGAGCTTAACAAAACTTTTAAAAGCAAAGCTCTGGTTTTTGTGGGGATCTTTTCCGTCTCTCTTCCAAGTATTAAAAATAAACAGTAACGTCCTTTATGAGGAATCTGCACCTTAAAAGGTCAGAGCCAGAATGCCACAGCCAGCTCACACCAGAAAGAATTGTCTCTGGTACATTAATGTGCACAAGGCTTGAGGCAGGTGTGAGTTACAATCTCACATTTCCTACTCCTACAGTTACACTGGAAACCTATAAGCTCCCTGACAGTGATGAGGAAGTGGCTGAGGAGGAGGCCATTCGCCGAGTGCTGAAACAGGTCAGAAGTGGCAGCTGTGGCCTTGTTTTTCTTCCTCTTGGTTATGCCTTGTGTGTGTGTTACCTGGTGAGTGTACAAAGGTTGTATTTCTGTTCCTGAGAAGAGTTTCCTTCCTTATTTTCCTAGTGCTTTTCCAATACTAGCTCCCATGGGCCATTCAGCTATTTGACAGGCAATTGAAAACAATACTTCTAGTCTGTCCCATTGTCTTTCTCATTCATGCTTAGTGTCTCTTGTGGTCTGCATGTGTCTCCTGTATAACCACACTTTGCTGGTACTTCCTCTCTTCTTGTTCTCTGTTTTCCTCCAGCCAGTTAGAACATGGATGATGAGATGTGTGCTGTGTAGCTCAGCTTACGCCTACATTTCTCCCCAGAATGTCTCTGAATTGTCTTGCAGACAGACCTGAGCTTAAGTTTGTCTGATATGTCACATGTGTGTGATTAGCATGATGCTGAGGGCCTGCTAGCTGCACTGCAAAGCAGAGTGTGTGAGCTGCAGGCCCCTGCTGCTGCAGACTGTCCACAATGGACACACAGTGTTCTGAGTGCAGAGTGAACTTACATCTGTCTGGGTAACACCAGCTGCATTCAGACTTGTCATCTCCTGTTACTGCATGAGAGCTTCAAGTGCAGGAGGTTTAGGGCCTAGAATGAGGCTCACAGCTATGTTTGAAACAAGAGACTTCTTGCTTTGTGTTGTTACCAGCTCACAGAGGAAGCAGCCCTGGATGAAGCAAGTGGATTCAACATTCCCCCAGATCAGACCACCCAACCAGGACCCTCACAACAGAACCTGTGTAAGCAAGCAAAGCAAAAGGTCAGTGAACTGGTCAGGATCTCTTGAAGTGTTGCCTGGAATGTTCCAGGGTGTCAGGAGAGTACAGTTCTGCAGCAAAAGTTTGTTGTATCCTAGGCTTGATGCAGAAAAAAAAATTAACCAACCAGTTTCTCCAGAGCTAACAAGCCAAGCAGCTTCTGCAAGGCTGACCAGTTCTGAGCTCAGCTGTGAATCATCCTTGTACTTATAAAAGGAATTGTTCCCTGGAATACAATTCTTTTCAGGCTGACTTTGTGTTGAATGTTACAGTCGTNTGGCCTACTGTGGAAATACATACATAATCTCTAATGTATATTACAAGAATTAAATGCACCCGTGACTCACAGGCACCTGTCAGGCCTGCTCCCAGTGGAAGAAATTATATCATTGTAAACATTATCAAAAGCATCCATCTCAGGTATGACACCTTGCATTTCTGGAATTACTGATGCAAAAGATAGTGTTAGGGAAAGATTGTGTCACGAAGCTGCCTTTGCCAGTATCCAGGCACTATACCTCAGTGTGTTTTCAGTTCCACAAGAGTTCTCTGTAAGGGAGAAGGAGGCCACAGTTGACTGTATGGATATATTTAGATTATGATTTCAGAAGATCTTTTTGTCCCAGCCTCAGGTATGAATGTATAGTAGGGACCTTTTGGCAAAGCACTTCCTTTGTCCCACAGTTTCCTTCCCACAACAGGGAGAAAACAGTGTCCCCACCTCCACATTCCTTTCCCTTCCCACATAGCCCCTTTTAGCAAAACTGTTCGATCACTTGCTTATGCAGCAAGAATTGTCACATGGTATCGTTGTGCTGCCTGCCAGAATATCTGAGCTTTATCCCTTTAACATAGCACATGCAATGTGGGTGTACGTCACTGTACACACTAAATGAGGCTGAATACCTGTTTACATTCCAAGCAACATAGATTTAAACCCAAATTCTAGAAAGTACCTTGGGTTTTTATTTAACAACTAGATGCATATGGAGCCTGTCCCTGCAGTCTGGGCAAGTTCATCTCACAGACTTAGGATCAACAGAGAGGAAACTGTGGACTATGGGACAGGTCACTGTGGCCATCATGTGTTACAGTTAAGGTCCTTTATTGTCTGTGCTGGGGTTTGAACTCTCTATCTCTTGTTTTCTATGTGAATTAGAGTCACACTCCAGCCACCACAGCTCTTGAAAGGGCAGATGATAGTGATGAGGATGAGTTACCCTGGTGCTGCATCTGCAATGAAGATGCCACTTTGCGCTGCCATGGCTGTGACGGGGACCTCTACTGTCAGCGCTGTTTTTGGTGAGTCTTGCAATTCCTCTGGGTTTCAGGGTCAAAAGTAAGCTTGGCCCGTTGTGTATGTTTGTCTCATTAGGCAGAAAAACAGGCAGTAGGAGGCAAGATTTGAGGAATCCAAATTTGAGCTGAATGCTAGTTGTTAGAGAAATACTTTGTGAGATCAGTATTTGTCCCAGGCTTCAGGGACTAAACTGGTCCTAGGCAGAAATGCTTCAGTGCATGTTTGGGCACATTGTCTGAGTGTTCTGTGGAGCAGCTGATATGCTGCATTACGTGGGATGGGATAAATGAGACCATTGTTCAGTGACTCTTATGGCTTGTTAATGCCATTGATAGATGACCTAGGCTGGATTCCCTTAAAGGAGGAGATCAGATAGTATGAATTCCTGAGGGTTTTCTTAGGTTGAGACTCGCAATCCTAAACCATATTAAAAATTCTTCATTGAAATATGTATATGTGAGCCCTTTTTCACCAGTCAGGCCATGCAGCAGCTGTAGTCTTTGTTCTTAAACATGTGTAGATTGATTTTTGACAAAGTTTTCATGTCTCAGATTTGGAGCGTTAGTTCATTTGAATACAAAGTTATTCTTAACAGGTTGTGTGACTTCTCTTTTTTCATGCCTCAGAAGTATTGGGTAGTTGGCTGGGTTCTCAGATTAGTGCTGGATGACATTAAGACAGCAGGTTGCTAAAAATGTGGTTGGGATAATAAGAGATGCTTTTTGTGCATATTCTGTAATTTCCTGCAAATGTATTTGCAGGGAGATGCAAATGCGGTGGGGGAAATCCATATGAAAATGTTCAGAAAACATATGACTGGCAGTGTTAGATTATTAAAAACAAAGCATATGAACAAAAGTATCTGATAGCAAACATCAGTAAAAGCAGATTTAACAGTCTGGCAGGTGAGTGCATCATCCCCACACTGCAGATGCAGGCTTGTGTCTTACTCAACACTGCCTGCTCCTGAGCATGGTTAAGACAGCTGCCAATACACTGCATTATTTTCAGTAATTTTCCAGAGTTTTCTGGAGGAGACTATCATTTGTCTGTTGTCACAGTTGCTAATGTCCCTGGAATCACAGACACAGTGCTGAAAATGAGCCATGAGTTACATGAATCTCTTCAAGAGGGAAAGAAACAGAAGGACCTGTTGTCCTTTTCAAATCCAGCTGACAAGGATGAGCAGACTCTCCCATAAAGCACCTCAGAAATTTCTGTTGCAAGCAAATATCTTAAGTAGTTAGTCCACATGGCTGCCAGTCAGGTCCTCGCAGCCAACCTTTGGGATAAGTTTCTGGTTAAGGGCTGCTGGGAGATATCTTGTGCAGTGGCTAAGGGTGAGTTCCTGACCTGGGTATTTACTTCTGACTGCACTTTGTATTTGCTTCTTAGGGAAGGCCATGAGGAGTTTGACCTGAAGGACCACCACACCTCCCGCTATCATCTTCCTTGCAAACAGAAGTGACCACACTCTTGAGCAGAAAAGGAGCTGGAGAATGGGAAAACAGAGGAGCCAGCCAGATGGGAAGAATCTAAGTGGATTTGCAGCCAAAACGGGTGATGTTTTGGACAGTTAAAGGATGTGCTGTAATTTGAGAGAGGCTTGGAGGGCATGTCACTTGGTCTTCACAAATACCCCTGAGAAGTGCAGGGTTTGCAATGCATGCTTGGGGATAAATGAGGACTTGATATGAGGAGGTGGATATAAGTACATAAATACAGATGGTAAAACACTGTGGGTAGCAGGAAAGATGTGTGTTTAAGGCAGTACTGACTGGCTGATAAATAACTTCCTGCTTTTACTAACAGCTTCTACACTGGTTCAATAGGCAGCAAAGCACTTTGCACTGAGAAAAATGTCTGCATTGTGATCACGTGTGTGATGGGAACTTGCAAAGCATAATAAAAGTTATTTACAGAGGCCTGTGGTTAAAGTCTCTCCTGAAAATGCCTTATAGCCCTTAACAAAGTGTTGCTTTCTTATAATGCTATGTTAGTCCTAGTGTCAAGCATTCATTTCTTAGGGAAAGAAATGAAGAATAGTGAAGTCATCAAAAATGTTTCTGTGGCCTGTCTAGAAAAGATACAGGGCAGTGTTGCTCACTGACATGAAAGGAAGGATCCTTTGAAAAGGTAATCTGCTACTGATACAGTGTTGTGGCCTGCAGTGGCTGTGCCAAGGTCATGTCATCTGTAAGAGCAACATATTAGTCTGAAAGAGTTGTGTATTAGTCTGAAACAGGATTTGACTTTGTTTATTATTTGGTCCCCTGGTAGGATAAAGATGTTACCTGTGTGATGCTCTTCATCTGGTTATGAGAGAAGCTCAGTTGCGTATGTCCATATCCCTCCTGGGAGACAATCCAGATGCAAGTGGCACTTGCCAGTGCCCAGAACACCCAGAATTGCTTCAAATACCCAAGTAAATTGGCTGTAAACATGCCCTATTATTCCATCAGGATGAGCTCTTTCAAAATAATGTGACTTCTGAGAGAGCTCTCTAAGGCTGACGAATTCCAATTGCAACAAAATAAAGGATTTGCCCTTGACAGGGAATTTCCAATGAATCTTGCCTGTCTAGTTTGACACTGCCACTCCTAGCTGTCTGCCTTGCCCCCATGCTTAAGGTCAGTGCCTCTGAGGTGAAGTGATGAAACAGTGTTTACCTGCACCTCCAGTCAGAGGACAGCAAATGAATTAAACCACTGTTGAAGGTGGGTTTCTGCTAATGTGTTGTTCTGAATCAGACTCTTCAACAAAAACCTGATTCAAACAATGTAGAATAGTAATACTTTACGTTAACACACTAAAAATGGCAAGTGTATCCAGCAGTGCCATCAAAACCTTTTCTTAGGTAGGGGTGGCAAAACCTGACTTCTGTGGAGGATCTTCTTTCTCGTGGCAGCCCTTCCTTCACCAGTGCCTGTCTCTTTGGGACAGGTAGATGAGAAAACTACTTGAGTTGTTCTGATGCAAGAGCTCACAACCCTATGTTACACAAAATTTAAGTAAGTTATTTAAGTAAGCCCTGAGGAGCTTGCAGTCTTAAAAATCAAAACAAAATGGTGTTCTTTGTTTATGTTATCATAGGAGTGATACTTTTTCATTGTTATTTGACATGGATAATTCATCTGATAGTAAGACAGCCCAGTTCTATCTGAGGTTAAAGCCTTCATGTTTTATATATACAGGGGAAGATGCAACTATCTGTTCTTATTTCTCTCCTAAATTGATCCACTGCTTTGAGCTTCAGCCTGTGTCTTCTCCAAGCAGTTAGTAGTAATTTTGTTTCTTGATTTACAGCTGCTGGTTTTTTCAATATCTTAGTATGAGCTGGTATGATACTTGCAACATTTTTGAATGCTTCATCAGCCACAACAAAACTTTGAGCTCCCTTGCAGTTAGGCAGCCTCTGTCTTGTAAGCCCTGCCCTGTTCGCATCAGTAGCAATGGAGCAGGTTGCAGCCGGAAGCAGTTTATTTAGATTCCCAGATTAGTTTCTGTGGGGCCATCCCAAGGAATCCAGAAATGTACCCAACCCACTACCTGAAATAGAACTTAGTCATACATGGAAGACTCTCTTCAAATCATACAGACACAAGCTACTGCTTTCCCTGCACCACTAATGGACATTTTTGTGGCTGCTGCACTTTCTGCATGTAATGGGACATTTTAGTAGTAGCTCAATCACTTTCCCCTGAAAAGCCATTCCCATTGTAGCTGTTGCCTCAGTGAACTCCATGTAGGAGAGGCAGAGGGGTATCCAGATGGACTGTCTGCAGGAAGCACACCTAGCTGAATCTGTGTTGTGAAAGAGGAATGCTGCATGACCTTTAAGTGGGCAGTGCACTGTTAGCTGTGTTGCTTACTCCCTATCCTGTCTTTGAAAAGGTGCTGGTAAACAAAGATCCTGGTAATCAGTCAATTTCTGACAGGCTAGATCAACTTCAGTCATAGCTGTTCAAGGACAAAAGACAGCTTGGCATCTTCCAGAAAGAGATTCAACTTGTTTGCTCTTGTCTTTGTAGCAAGTCATGAGGGATTTTCTTTCCCTCTCAGAATGTTTTGTCTGTGAATTATCGAATGTGGGCTCCACTCCAACAAGAATTCAAATTAGAAAAGCTCATGAACTTTCATACATTGGGTTATCTTTGTATAATCAAGAGAGCAAAGTTCCTTTCAAGCAACATTCTTAGATAGTATCTACATACATATGCTAGTGGTGGTGCTGAGAAACAGCAAAGTTAACTGGAAGACGTTTGTAAAAAAATTTTTTCAAGCATTGATTTTAATCTATCCTTGTGATCTTGTGTGAGAGCAGCCAAAATGTAAATCAAACCAAGTGTGATTTACTACTGCTTAAGAATGAAATAAAAAAAAGTTACTCTGATTACATTACGTTGCTTTTTCTTTTGCACCAGTGAGCTGAGAAACCATCTACCACTGGCCACATGTTGCCTTGCTCCCCTGATCTCAGTGTGCTCAGGTCAAGTGCTCTCAGGTATCATTACGTATCAGAATTCTTTATGTATCAGAACCAACTGCACATGATAGGGTCTGCAGTTTACTCCTTTCCTGCTGCTTGCAGAATAAGCATAAAGACAACTTTGGTCAAGCAGAGTTTTCAGAACCTGCTTTGTCTTTGATTCTAACCATGTCTACCTTAAACCACAGTCAAAAATTCTTATTGCATCGCTCCATATTGAGGAAATACAGAACAGTTCCCACGAGGAAGAAACTATTTCTCTTGGGCCAGAGGAGAGGCATGTCATGCCTTTGTGCTGTTGCAGCTCAGCGGAATAAAACAAAGCCTGTTAGTGGGGTATGTAAGTAATCTGAACTCCTATACTGCTGTACTGTAGCTAATTGCATCTCTGGTTTAGAACACTCTCCTGATGTCCTGTCCACCTAGCTCTTCCACCTGAACTTCTATTTGATCCTAGTCTTTTTTTACCAGTGCTCAGAGCTTTTTGTCAATATGCTGCTCTCCTTTCTCAAGGGCTGTGTTACATGAGTCTTAGCAGGTGTCATCCATAAGCAGTGCCAGATCTGCAACCATTGCAGGTCTGGATTTAAGTTTTTGTTGTTATTTTATTGATTAAGTTGAGATTTCGTGAGGGTAGGCATGTTCCACTAGCCCCTTATTAAGCCAAAATTGGCATGTTCCCAGGGCTACCAAAGATATGTGTTGGACCTGATAAAGAAAGACCATTTCTCCAGCCTAGTGGGTGAGGCTTAGAACATCTTGGAGCAGCCTTAGAACAAGACATGAGCTCCATGGCTTGCCAGCTTCCAGTCAGATACAAGAAAAGAATGTGAAAGGAAGCAGGCCCTTACATCACAGTTGTTACTGCAGCTTGGATTTTGTCCTCTCAGAGGACACAACCTACAGTTTGTTCACTGACAGCTGGAAAATAGGAGGTAAGAACAAGATAATAGTCATCACTCTGCTACTGATAAAGATGGAAAGACTAATGCATTTAAGATATTACCAGTCCAGCCCAAGAATCCTTGTTTGTCTTTGGTAGCTAACCTGCATGTCCCTCTGGTTGCATAGTTGGTCCCTTCTCCCCCTGGCTCACCAAACAGACAAAAGGTGTACTCAAAAGCTGGCCTTGAATGTTCTGCACTGTAGGAGCTCCTCTGGATGTGACTCAGACTCATCTCTTGTGTTTGCTTGGCAGGTGTCAACGTAGGGACAGGGCATAATGGGAGAGTGCACTGCCTAAGCAAGCAGCCTCCATTTGCTGTCTTATTTCCTAGTCACATGTGTCAAGTTACTGACTTGCTGAGAGGCTGGATGTGGTTTCCTCTGTATTTTTCCAGGCAAATATTGCTTGTAGCCAGAAGAGTTTGTGCAGCAAGGTACTGTGTCCTACTTCACTGCTCATTTGTGAGACCTACCTGTCTGCAAAAGACTTGCTCCGAGATGCTCCCTGAAGGGAAGTTGGGAGCAGGTATTTTATTACTTCAGTTTTTCTTTAGAATCTAAAGAGAGAGCAAAATCAAGCAGTGCATGGGTGGTTTTCTCTGTTTTAATATAAAATAAGTATTTTTCCAACATCTTTTTAAACTAGAAGAAAAATCATTCCCAGACCTTGTTCCTTTAGAAAAGGCTTCTAAGTTTTAAGTCTTAAATTCCACAAAAAGGAAAAAAATTAGCCATTAGCCTTAGCAGCTGTTTCACAAACTTCCCCTTAAGTAGACCAGGTGCACTCAAACTATCATATATTTTCTCTCCAACCTTCATAAATGACAGAGGCTTATTAAGACTTACAAAGTATGTGCAATGCTGTAGAGTCAGGTACAGCAGTAACAGGCAGGAGATCACAGTTGGGTTCAAGCCAGACTGAAATGAGGTGCAGCTTAACAGTGGCTGATTTTCCATGTTGATGAATGAGTGATAACCAATGCCTTGTTTTCCTTGCAGTGGATGAAAAAAAAGAAGTCTTGATGAGCTCCTGAGAATTGTATTCAGTGCTCCTTGGCCAACATGGAAATTCCTAGAAGAATCTAAAGGAGGGACATCTTGTCCTGTTCCTCAGGTTAACACACTCTTTAAGAATCAGGAAAATGTACAATCTAACTCCTTGTTGTGTGTGTAGATCTGGAAGGAGTGGAGACTTCAAACCACTGGTACCAAGTTCACAAACTTGGTGATGTTTCTCAATAATAATAAGTCCTAAACATATTCAGAAGTTCTGTTGCTGATCCTGGTTTTTGTCAGGAAGATACACATTTCCTTGTAACCAGAGCTGGGTTTGCCATGTGAGCAAGGTCATTTCTTCTGAGGATTGGTGACTCTTCTGAGACCTCTCAATCGACTAAGCAATTCCGTAATGAAGTCCTACAAGAAGAATTGGTTGAAGAAGGATGTATTAATTCCAGCGCTCACCAGCCCAAAGAGCACTATGGCATTTCCATCATTCTCACAAGCACCCTCGCATTGAGCAGAAACCAAAATTTGACATATATTGAGCAAACCTATCTTTTAGCTTAGGAAAGGTGACCTTGTGATGGATGAGAAGGGTCTAAAAGCTCCTCCCCTTCCCCTGTCTCAGTTTGGAGCAGCCATGTTTACTTTCTCTTCAGGAGCTAGCCTGACCCTCTGTATCCCAGATACCTGCTTTTCCCACTGTGAGATGACCTCAGGATGCTGTTGTTCTCTTTTAGGTTCCACTGCTTCCTGTTGCCACCGTAACCTCCTGCCCACTTCTGCTGCCCTCCCAATCTAGGGCAAAGCAAGCTGTCCCTCTTGTTGAACCAGTAGAGCTCCATGTTGTGAATTGCAAACCATCCTGGAGCTGTGCCAGTTCTACAAGGAAGTGGCTGGCAGAGAAGAGGTGGAGCAAAACATGTAGGACTAATGATAATGTTGAGCAGGGGTTGAGGACAGGCAGAGCAGATAGATGAGCAGTTAATGGAGACAAACCCTGACTACTTTGCTGACACGGCCAAGGACTGTGAAGTAAACTGGCCTATCTGGTTATTCCAGGCAGAAGGCAATGTGACTAGTGCAAACTTTACCCTCTGCATGGCAAGTAACATCACTATAAAGAGGTGATGTTACTTCCTTTCCCAAAGACATCACTACATATTCTTGTAATTAGGCAAGGTCACTGGAAATACTGCAGCTTGTTACCATTTGTGTTGTGTGGAAGCCCAGCGTCCTCACTTGAGTGACGCTCACTTGAGTGAGAGGTTGCCACAACATGCTCTGGAAGTAAATGCCTAGGATCATACCTTTCTTTTCAGTCATTCCTTTCAGTTTCTTGTCTGCCTTCTGCAGTTCAACTGATGTGATCTTTCAAGGGGACTGGATTCAAGATCCCCAGGTGAAAGTATGTGTTTTTGCCAACGGGAGAGCAGTATCTGTATTCAGCAGGTACTGTGCTGCCTGCAAGACACTTTCATGGCTTCTGACTTAGCAGAGCAACTCTCTTCAGTTACCGCTTGAGATTCTTGCCTCAGATCTGACATTCAGACACTGAAAACTATTTCATATTGCCAGCTTTGCTGAAACCCCTGCTAGGAGAGTATCTGTGATGATTGCTACAGCCCAGTTTAATTTCAGTGATACTAATATTGATTCAGTGATTGAATTTCAGTCATGCATTCATCTCATTTTCTGTATGTTCATCACTGCACAGCCACATCGGCTCGACAACACATGGAGTCTGATGGATGATGTGCAAGCAGAATGTTCATATGCAGTGCATGTGGCTGAAGCAGTGATGGGGACCACATTTTGCACAGGAGTGCACACAGTATTGCCTCCAATTGTTTGGACATTGTGGGATTTAACTGTCTAATTCAAAGTAAAAATTTGCAAAGTTATGTGGGGGAAAAAAATCCATGTGTGAAACTAACATACATGACCACTGCTCAGCAGCTATCTGCCCAGTCCAGCCTAAGGGCCATTCTACATTCTTGTCACTCATAACCCTAGAGTGTTTTAAGCTAAGAATGCATTCAGTTAATAGTGTTAAAAAATGGTTATGTGAGCTATGTCACTGTCTATAGCTTTTCTACACTGAGGATCAAATAGCAGCTCAGACTGATCAGCTTAGGATGTCCAAAACATGGAAAGAACTTCCTCTGATTGTAAAGCATAATTCCTTATTTGCTTTAGTGTTCTGCCTTCAACTCATTCATGTGCATTTATATGTAATTTTACAATCACAGAATAAAGTGGCAAACACCTCCCATTAGGATTAAACAAATCTACAGCATGGTAGTGTCTTGGCTACTCAGCCAAGCAGCAGCAAAGACATTGTAACAGAATAGTATAACATGTATACATGTAAATTTATATGGTGATTCACTCACTTCTGTGGGGCTGGAGCACTCATGGAGAATTTCCTAAAAAAACAAGGAGTCGTCATTTTAGTATTTTGTGAGTTGATCTAATTCTCCCCTCCCTACAAAAAGGAAGGCACAGGAAAGCATCATGCAACACTACAAACACCTATTCTCTACCCCACATGCCACTAGTCTTTATGAAGAAAACTTCACTAACTTAAAATCACCAAGTCCCTCTATCTGACCTGTAGTTTTAGTTTCTGTTCTTCATTAGGGACCTCCAGGAGATCTTCGAGATCAATTTGTGGTTCAGGAGCTGCTGCCTCTGTTTCCTCCCTTAGCTAAAAAGGAAAAAAACCACCAGAGTTAATTAACCTTCAAATTTGTAAGAACTGTTGAGGCCATCTTTAAAGAACTAAGCAGCTGAGTTACAATAAAACTATGCTGCAAAGTTGAGGTCAAGATATAAATCATCTCAGAAAAGGAGGTTCTTGTAATGAGGGCATGGATTCCAGCCCCTTTGCAGTGTCTGCTACAGCCACACATCCTGACGTACACATTCTTCATCTTTTCCAACCACTACACTGCTCAGGGATCATCACCCATCATTGGAAGACCGTTTCAAGGATATCAAACTGCAGTGCCATGTATACTAGCCTGTGACACCCTTCCTCTATGAAGAGTTCACCAAACAGAACTCCAACAGGCTTAATCTTAGAGAGGCATAAATAATAGAAGGAGATTTTAGGTTTTTATGCTAATTGAACTCACCTACTTTGTATTTATACTAAGGCTTTTTGCAGTAATGGAGAGAAAATTATGCTGTTGAAAGACCTAACAATATTTTGCCAGGTTTCTCTAATAGATATGAGAGGGGTATAATAGTCTCCTTTAATATAAGAGGGACCCCAAGTTTTGGTGACTGGAGTAATAATCTTGTACTGCATAGGGGTATTAGTTAGAAACATTTGTACACTTGATCACAGACACATTTTAGCTTCACAAATCTCTGCAAGGAAAGCAGCCTGTGTTTTCCCAGTGTATTTGCAAAATGAATCTTTCACAACACAACACTAGGATATTTTGGCATAGTAATCAGTAGAATAAGGATACTGGGTGAACAGCACAATTCCTGATTGCCAGGTTGTGGCATTTATGGATGTGCATGTAAAACATTAAACATTAAAGGCAATACTTACAGGAAAAAAAGAAACTTTTCCTGAGCAGTCACTGATACCAAGCCAGAGAGGAAGTAGAAAGCCCTTGTTTAGCTTTGATACACAGCTGACTTAAGAATGAATAATAAACCAGGGTTAAATATATTGCACTGTGACCCACACAGTATTTCTTCTTAAAAGTAATAGTTTTCATATGACTATTTCGAAAACAGGTGTTGATGCAGTCTGACTTTGTCTCTAGTTAAGAAGCTAAGTAGGCTGGGAGGGTGAGATAGGGTAGGAAATCCCTGTGGTTTTTAGTCCTGCTGTGGATGCTCTTCTGGATTCCATATGCAAGGAATCATCTTGAAAATCACAGAGTCTTAGTTTTGTTACTAAAAAGCCTTGTGACACTAAGCATCATAGCATTCCCTGTATCAGGAGGTGATGTTTGAGCTAACCTTGCTATCATTTCAATCTCTGGAAGATACCCAGGAACTCGGCACTGCCAAGGGCAGGTGGAGCAAAGTAAGAGGTAACAAAGAGACAATGGTAATGGAAGTTGATAGATACAAGGAAGCCCAAAGAAGCAGGGCGACTAAATAGTCTTGTCACCATGCACAGAGGAGAGCAGGATGAGCTGCTGGACATCTCTGTGACTGCAAGTAATTTACTGTGGCACATGTATGTATTTGAAGAGATCCTGTTAACAGTCTCTGACCTAGCTCGTCATTATGTTATGTAGTTCCTTGTAGCAAATCTCTTATGCTGGCCTGAATACATCAGGAAGCAGGGAAATCTGTTCTGCTGAAGAGATGCTAGCAAGGGCAATCCACTGGCAATCTGTTCCTGTAAGGGCATGGCTGGGTTTCTTACTTGTGCCTGCTGGGATTTTGCAGTAGGGAAAAAGAATCCCCTTTGGGCAGCTACTCTGATGACAGTAAACAGCTCTTAATTCTCTGGAAAACAGAAGTGATAACATAAACTGACTTGGTTTTCTGACACTCTACACTTTGTGCTCTACACTTTGCAAGTGTAATGGTCTGTCTCTGTAACTTCAGCAAGTAAGAGCAGCACATGGAGAACCCCATCTTGGGTCATGTTACTGGTCATACCAAGTGCTTCTTGTCTGTCTCACAAAAAAAAGTGACAAAAATTTAACTCTTTAAAAAAACTGCAGTAATTCTCCAAAGGGCAAGATGTTCTATTACTCAAAGCAGCAGCCATTCTCCTTGCGTATCTCTAGCAAACCTCAACAGTCAGGAAAAGAACTCTGAATTGAGCTACCGACTCCAGGGACAGTCCCTTAAATGCCAGTGCAGGCGTGGTTGGGAAGCAATATTGTCACTGCCACTCTTTTGAACACCCTTCACTCACCAGGACTACCATGCTAGCACTTTGCAGACACACTGAATTTTGCCTGGGTCTGCTGATAACTTCTGCTCCCATGTGCACTGTATAATGTTTCATAATGCATTATCGAGAGGCCCAGGATACAGCTGAGAATTTATTACTATCATTTTAATAAGCTATAGAAAACAAGTGGAAATTCACAACTAACTTGAAGAGGTTAGTCATTTTTACTGAGCAAGCTATGTTTGGGAAATCTAAAACAGTTAACAGAACAGAAGCAGTAATATACTTATTTTCAGAGGAGCCATGCATTTGCAGCAGAAGGAAGAACCTTTTTTCTCCACATTTGTTTTCTGCCTGTTCTTTGCATAAGGCATAAATTAAAACAGAAATGAACTATTTTTATCTGGGCATTATTCTATGCCCAACATGGCATGAGAATCTGGCACATTCCCACACAAATATCAAATACTAAACAGTCACACAGAAAATTATTACAATAATGATTATAATAATAAAAACAACAGCAACAACAATAATAAGGACAGACTTAGAAGCAGTTCATGAAGTCTGGGTCTTCAGCTGTGAAGGTGACATCATTCTATAGGTCTCAGGCCCAGAAAATCAGCCTGGGCAGACAAAAGTTTCTCTGTACCATCATGGCAAGTAGCACCCACCATTAGTGGCCTCTTCTAACATGTCCACTTCACTGTTGATTGCAATTTGAAACTGCTGATGCTCAGAGCGGACGACTCTAAACAATCATCAGCTCTTATTTACTTGTATCTCAAAAGTGTGCTTAACACTGCACTGGGGTGCAAATACAGAATATGGGACAGAAAGGGCCTGGCAGTTCATTTAGTCCATCCCCATCCAGGACATAAATAAGCTGTTTTACACAATTTGTTAAACCCATCTCTGTCATCTGTTGAAGATGGAGATTCTCTGTGAGACAAGAAAGCTGTGTTCTCTTACTGTGTCAGCCACTGCCCTAGAGAGAAAAGCAAAACCCTTAATCAAGCTATTTAAATGTGTTTAAGATCATGATGTACAATGGGGGAAAGCCTTTCATCTTTTACTGTACTGCACTCCAAAGGATTATCTCAAACACAGAAGAACACTGTTGCTTCTGAAAGCACCCAGCATAAGTGTCATGCATCTAAGGAGAATATATGAATAGAAGCGATAGTACAGAGTTAAAATTTCAATATATCCAGGCAGTGCTGGAACTTGAATGTCACTAACCCAGCGAAAAAATGCAACAGCTGAAGTAAAAACCTGTACCATTCAGGTGCTATAGGCACTCCTGGATCTTTCCTACTGAGACAGCTCTCTGGAAGGCAGGAAGAATTTGGGAGGGACTGTTCCTGTTGCAAAGGGAAGCTCAGGCAAGGGAGACAGCTCTAGGGATTGGTGAAGATGGAGGCATAAGATCTCTACATTTGAGCAAACCCAGTCTACCCTGTTGCCAGTAGTGTGTCCAGACTCTGCAGTTACAGATACAGCACATTCCGAAGTGTCTTATTCAAACAGCAGGTAGAGCCTCACTGTTGTGTCAAAAAGGAACAGGGATACACTGATCACTCTAACCCAGCTAGCTTGGATACTGCTCACCGCAAAGCCACTCACCACATGGAGTTCAGCAACGAGAATCATCCTGGGTTTATACATCTCTCTAGGTTGTGCTACTCATGCTGAGCAATAGCTACACCCCCTCAGTGGGTGCAGCTCCAGGCAGTTCAAAGCCAGTTGGATTGCATCAGTGCAAGCTTCCCTGCCTGCCGACACACCAGTCAGAGTGCTGCAGAGGGGGCATGGAGATACCTGCTGGAAGCTGAAGACAAGGAACTATTTCCAGTGAAGTAGAGTGAGCAAACCTCTGTGCCAGCACACAGGGCCTCTAGATCCATTCACCTGACAAGCAAGTGGTTCATGTGCCCCAGCTACTCACCCGGCATTGGTACAGCTCCTGCAGCTGGGCGTTGATCCATTCCTCCAGGTCTAGCCAGCGCTGTAGGTCTTTGCGGTTGTACTTTATGGTCAGCTTGCCCAGTTTCCTGTGTGATGATTCCTCCCCAGGTTTCTCTGGCGTCTGGAAAGTCACCCGGGGCAGTGCACTGGAGTTGCTGGCCATCCTCACCGCCTCCTCCTCTGACAGCAGGAACTCACCTTCCTCTGGGCTCCCTCACACCTTTTCTCTGCCTCCTTTAACCAAAGCCTCTCTGCAACCAGTGTCTCCCAGCACAGCCTAGTTACAGGCACCAAAGGTGGGAGGCATTGGTGATCCTTGGGAGAGAGTTAGGGGTGGCCACAGGGCTAGGGCAGCAGCCAGGCTCTGCAGGCAGAGTTACAGCCGCAGACTCTTGGGTTTCACCATCAGATGTGCTGACAGGAGCAGGGAGGTAGGCAGAGTTGTTGTAATAACATCTGTTGTTAAAAGAAGCCAAGTGAACCAGGGAATTGATGAACCATGTTTGTTAATATTTAACACAAGTCAGGTCCAAGAGGTGGGGAAGAAGGAGGTTTTAAATTACTGTTTTCCTACAGGCATAACTTACATGCATGTGCAATTCCAGAGGGCTGATCCATACATAATGCCTTGAATCCTGCTGCAGTTCATACTCAGTAAACTGCCTGCAGCTACAGGGTTTAGCTCCCTTTGAGATGGTATATTTGGCATTTTCCAACTAAAGCATTGGACCCAGCACAGATAAGAAGTGCTCTGGAATCAGACAGCTCATTCATTATTTTACAGCAGTAGGTCAGGAAATGACACTGCAACCCAAAATTGAGCTCAGCAGTTCCATTTTTCATTCTACATTCTCTAAGTCCAGCTCTCTCAGAAATTTCTGTAGAAATCCCAGTAACATGAATTTGAAATTATTTTAGCAAGGAAATTCTGGGATAAAAGAAAATATCTGTGCTCAAAAAAGTACAGTATTTGATGTGATGGCACTGCAGGGGAAGATCTCACTAGGGATATAGCACCATCTCCTTCCCATCAAAGAGTATTCAAGGTGAACAGGTTCACCTGCTGAGGCATCACAAATGTCTATCAGACTATATATTATCAATGCTTGGTTTACAGTTCCTCCCCGCCCGGTTAAAGGTCTGCAGCATTATTGCCCTATAACATTTAGAAGAATATGTGTGAGAAGTGCACACTGCTGTTCTGTTCAGAGGAACAGAAATCAGGCTGGCTGTGATTACAGGGCGCCAGGACACTGGGAAACCTGTGTCCCTCCGGACACTGTCACACCTCTTTATCCAGCTGTTCCCAGAGCCCTCCAGCAGCCTGCCCAGGGAGCTGCCCCACCACATAGACAAACCGACTGAGACCCTCCATTCCGAAGCAGATCAAGCACCTCCAGTCTCATGATTCATGTGGAAAAAGCAAGTAAGCCTCTGCTGTCAGGAGCCAAGGCATTTCCAGTTTGGAGGCCAAGAACTAGATAAGCCAAAGGAAAAGCTACCAACCCTTCTCCCACTGAAAGGTGCTGCATGAGGCAGTCTGCAGAGGGGCTAGTCTCTCAAAAGCTTGCCCAGTCTCCCAGCATGGTTCTGTCCCCAGAGGGATGGTGGTACAGCCAGCCAGCAAAATCTTGTACACAGAGTAGTAGAAAAAAGAGCTGGGCCATTACAGCCCTTTTCATCCTTAATGTGAGCAAAAAAATAAAATAAAAATAAATTTTTTTAAAAATCCTTTTCAGATGGGAAATTCTGCAATTTGCTTTCACATACTTGAAGAATAAAGTGTTAAAGTATACCTGAAACTGATATTATCTCCTCTGTTTCTATGACAGCCAAAAATTTCTGTTCAGAAGACAACTGTTAGCTATTTAATTTTAGCGGCTTTACCCATTTTTCCTCACTGCTTGGCTGTATCCCTACTCTAATTCCAGTCCTAAAATTTCCTTATTTAGATCAAAGTTACACAGAAAAATCTGTGTTGAGAGGCTTGTAGCATACTTAGTGAGTGCAGGTTCTTCAGAGATTCTTAACTAGTGGAAACCTTGTAAAACCCATTGAACAACTTGTAATGCCTTTACAGCTATTGACTTTTCAAAGGTTAATATGGCCTAAAATTGGCAGATATTCACAAGGTAAGTCTGGACCAAAGGACACACATTCAGGTGATAAATTCCTGTCTCCAAATAGAAGAGCTCTATTTTGGTGTTCAAGGACTGACATATCTGAAGGGGGAAAAGAGGGGGGAAACTGTACTTCTTTGGTCCCAAGAATCTCCAGAGAGGCTGGCATTAAGAGCAGAGAAAGAGGACCAAACTTAAAGGAGAATCTACTTATTATCACTGAGTCACTCCAAACATCTGCAGCAGCTGAAGGGCTGGCAGGGAAGCCCCTTTCTTCCATTCCCTGCACTAACTCGAGTGCTCTTGAGCAGTTTAGTTAATCTCTACATGAAAGGTGGGGTTTGCCCTGTTAATATTCTGCCAGTATGGTTGAATTTATGAAGCAGAGGATCCAGAACTCACAGGAGAGCTGTGACAATGAGGAAAAAGGGAACATAATGTGCTCTAGTGGCTCTCCAGATAGCTTGAACCGCTGTTAAGTTGTAACCTTACTTGAGCTGAGATACCACATCTGAAAAGGTCCACAGGCCTGTTCTCTGAGTAACAGACTCACCCCACGGCCTGTACTCCATCAACAAAGTAACAAACAAGGGGCACAAGTCCTCATGCTGCTCAATCAGTGCCACCCTAGAGCTGAGCAAGATGTTCAGAGGATGTCAAAGGCCCTCTCAGGAAAACTGCAAGCCAAAATGAGCCAGATTACAGGATGTTCATCATACTGCTTTGGCTCATTTCAGCTTAGTCATGAATTTGTTGTAATAAGAAGGTGGCAATATAGAAACAAATATTTACTGATAAAGTAGGCCTCCTCTAGTAATAAAATGTTTTAATCTATGATTAAAGCAAGAAGAAGAAGCAAAACCAGTGAAAGATCAGTCCTTGAGGGTGTGGCAGACGTTCCCGCAGGAACAGGACTGGGTGTCTCATTCAAGGTAGGGGATATTGTCCCTTTGAATGAGGCAGCATCTCCTATGGGTGCACCAGCCACCTGCCAGTGCTGGTAAATGCCAGCTGCCACGAAAAAAAAGCAGCTTCAAGACTTCCTTCACAGTGCTGCACCCCATCCTGTCCTTTGCTTGCATCGCAGCAGATTCACATGGCCAAAGGGACAAAAAGACATTTTGTTTGGACAGAATCTCAGAGATCTCAGGCATGGCTGGGAGATGGAATCTTATTTTCAACCTAGTTATCTCTCCCTATAGCCTCAGGCATACAGCCTGGGGCAAAATTTCTGGAGTGAACGTAAACAATCTTTTTTTTTCACAAGAGCTGTGCACACATAAGCTCCAATGGACCTCCTGCTGCAACTGCTTGTGATCATCTCCTCTGCAAATCTGCATATCATTTATGTTGGTAAATAAAGGGAGTTTAAACACGGCCAACATATTTGAATTGTTAGACTGAAAGAAACACTATGCCTCAGTTTCTGTGTGTGTGACCTGGGGCTGCTGATCCTCCCAGCTACCCTAAAAGTGAGATGCCTCTGAAAGGAGGGGAGGATTCAGTACTGTGGAGTTGGACTTTTATGACTGTCTATGGTGCTAGAGAGGGCCACCAAACCAAGCTGAGCATAGGCATCATAGTACCAAACAGCTGTGACATTGATCCAGGCAGCAGAGCATCCAAGGGCATGAGTCAGATCCAGTTACACTCCTCTGTTCTTGAAGCTAGTAATCTCCATCCCACACCTGTGACCTAAGCTGGTGCTTCTCTTTCTTCCTGAGCTGATGACTATGGTGTGTGCTTAATAATTCAGCAGGGCCTCAGCTCATCTTTCCACAGAACCAGGTTGGCCCCTTTCCCTTGAGTCCCAGCCTAGCGAGGAACATTTCCCTTCAAGACAGCAGAAGCCACTCTCCACCTGCTTTAGAAAATAATCACTTTCCCTGTGGTTGCAAGTGTGATGGTTAACACAAATTAAACCAGAGAAGCCAGCAGAGGTGACTGTATCAATACTACAGTGACACCACAAGGTAAAGAGGTTCTGTTCCTTCCTGGGAACAGGAATCGGTGCAGAAAAAGTGTTGTGCAATAAGACAGTGTAACCAGGACGGGAGATTTAAAAAATCCAGAGCCCTAAGTGAGCAACCCCAGTGCACCCAGCACCTTGATGTCCATCATCCACTTTCTTTATTTTTTATTGTCTCCATGGGAGCATGGAAACCAAAAAGCCTGCATCATTGCCCCAGAGTTCTAGCGAGTAGAGGGAGAATGCATCATCTCTCATCCTCAACTTCTGGAGACATGGGGAAGCAGAACAGGATATCCAGCTCATATAGTCCCCAGCTTCACCTGAGAAGTACTACTACCTTCCCATCAGCACAGGCTGAGAAGCCTCTACATTCTTCAGCCAGATGTCAGTAACCAGCCTTATTCCTTTCTCCTGACAGGCTCATCTTTCATAAGGCACTGAAAGGGCACTGGGAAGGAATAATGACAAGTGCCAGAGGAAAACATTTCCCAATTTGACTGATTGACCCAAATTGCACTATTTGGCACTGTCTCAGAGAATAGAGAGGTCTCAGCAATAAAGAGGCCAGGTGAGCTGGCCTGCTCACCTGCCCTTCCTCTGGCCTCAGTTACTGGCAGTCAAGTGAAGCATAAAGGCTAATGTCTCATCAGCAGTTCAGAAGGGTAAATGAGAAATAGTTGTACCTACTCCTTTGGCACACCAATTTTCCTTGTCTGTGTCCATCCACAGACTGGCTGGAGGTAGCAGGTTGAGTAAGCATCTCCACTGAGGAAGAAGACCCCCTTCCCCTTGAATACTTAGGTGAAGCTGACAACATGAATTAGATGCCAAAATAATTGTTTGGAGATCTTTGAAAACCTGCCCATGTTGTTTGTTTCTATCCCTCTTGTTTGTTGCTCTCCCTCATTACACTGCTGTTTCCCTAGAGGAAGAGGTCTGAGACACTGATAGCATGATCAATGTTTTCATGTAACACAGAAGTTTCAGCAAGTCTTTGAATGGTGGAGTTGAAGACAATGAAAGCACTGTCTGAATAGTTGAAGGGAATCTTTCTTGTTTTCCAGCCTGCTTTCAACATTTAGGCTTGCAGAGGCTGTACAGCTCTTGCACTAATAAGTTTATTATTACCTAGTCCCCTTGAAAGGGTACCATTCCATTTGCAGGGACTGTACTGCTCAGACCTGCAGGGAAATTGCCATCTACAAGCAGATGGGGAGAGCAGATTTTCCCAGGAGGCACTGGCAGCTGGCCTGAAGGTGTTGAAAGAAGATTTCTGGGGATGCGGTTGCTGTAGGAAGTAATGGAAGAGAGTCTATAGGGAACCCTATGGCCAATCCTGTTGCACACACAGGTGCAATGAAGAACAGACCAAGTGAGAACTTCAGTGGGAAATGTAAGTCTCTTCTGGTTCCTGCAAATTGAAGGTTCTTTGCTTCACATTTCCATACCTATCTCCCTGTAAAACCTAGCATAGACAGGACAAAAATGCAAATA
Organism: Ploceus nigricollis; assembly: GCA_013399945.1. Classification (NCBI taxonomy): domain Eukaryota; kingdom Metazoa; phylum Chordata; class Aves; order Passeriformes; family Ploceidae; genus Ploceus; species Ploceus nigricollis. The sequence goes on along the minus strand of VXBC01008934.1, from coordinate 2,094,621 downwards.
CTTTCTTGGTGTAACTAGTCTAGACACTGTTTCCACTTCTTCTTTCCCCATTGCTCCTGCCTTTAAGGGTTTACTTTGACCAGCAACAGTAAAATAAAAACCAGTGCCATGAAACCGTAGACAAGAACATCCCCAAAGAAAAAATATACCCTCATTGTTACTCTCTTCCCCAAGCTACCTCGATGCAATGGGAATGGCTCTCAGGAGGACTCAGCAGGCTGTCATCCTTTCTCCTGCTTTGTTCCACAGGATCAGTGGTTAGTCATAGCCTGATGAGATCCCTTCCTGTCTCCTTCCTTTGCCACATCTTTGTGCCATCCCTTGCATCCGGGTCTCACCCCTAAACCACACCAGGAGGTTTAACCTGCGGCAAATACAACAAAACAAGCAAGCAAACCTGTCTCCCAAGTGTTAATTACACATGGAGCGGTTCCCAGGTAAAACACAGCAGAGTGGATTCATCTGCAGCAGCCGGTGGGACAAGCTGCCGTGAGGAAGTCACTGTGGATGATGATGCCATGGAGCTGGGCTGCACAGCAGGGCAAAGGGGAACCTGAATCAAGTCTTCCTTACTTTCTGCCTGTTGGAGTCACTTCCTCCTGGAAGGTGAGCATCCAGCTGCCAAAGGTACTGTGGTCTCAAGAGCAATCCCCCAGAAAGAAAGCAGGTGATGGAGGCTCCTGCACTGCATTTGTTACAAGGCATGCGTGTCTACGACCTCTTTTAATCTTAGTCAAATATTAAACTACGGTGTGGTTTACCCCCCTGAGTCATCCTCGGAATAGTTGTTTCCAGACTGAGAGCAGACACTTCAAAGACAGACAAAAGTTAACAATGACTCATTGTTTCAGGACCCCTTAAAAACACTCCCAAGTTATAAAATCACACACCCTACTTTCCCTTCACACTAACATGCATAATACATGTCTCAGCTGAAGCTGTGGGAATTTATTAATTTTGCAGAAGATGAGATCAGTAATGGGATTTTGAGGTTAGGAGAGCAAAAATTGAGTTACCAAGTTGGAAGAAGAGCTGCTGCCACAGAGAGGGGCTTCTAGTAGAAGTCCTTGATCTTGGGCCCAGCCTCAATTAAAATTTTAATTACTGAATTCCTCCAGAATAAACTGGGCATATTTAGAAACTGTGCTACTGTTACTGAATATACTGAATAAAACTAAGTATGAAGTGACTATAAAAACAGTTAGGGTGAACAGCAGAAAACCTTGCTGCAGAACTTAGCACAGCCTTCTGCTAAGAGTAAAAGCCAATAAAAACACCTATTCTAAAGGCCAGGCTTCATCTTCTTATGAAGGGGCTCATCCTTTCATAAATATTTTTTTAAGGTGGGAGGAGACACTAGAGATGCCAATCAATTAATCCTCCCAGCTCTGTGTTTGTAGGAATTACATTACTCCTATATTGTTTGGCATAAGCAGAAGAGACATCATGTCCTTCAGGTTTGCAGGAAATCTGTGACAGATTTTGTAACGCTACTGCTGAGGTAGATTAAATTATTACCAGTGATACAAAAATACCAAACTGTAGTGTTTAGGCACAATTCTGCCAGTGGGCATATCCAAACACAGTCACTGGTTTGCCATGGGGCCAACTGCTCCCTGAGCTCCCTGCTCCTCTGTCAGAGAACTGCACTGAGCCTTATCTGGCTCCATTCTGAAGGCTTTGAATATTTATCCAGGAAGAATCTATTCCAGGCTAAACACAAGAGAGAATTCCCAGCAGAGCATCTCAGGCAGTGCAGAACAGAAGAAGGAGACAACCTTGTTGCCATTTTTATTTCTCCTGCATGTATTTAGATGTTTAAATACAACAAAACAAGCAAGGTCAGCTCCCCCTTTACTGCTTGCATGGTCTGCAGGCAGGTTCAAAATACCTGGTTTGTAAATGGGGTGGGAGACATTCACACTTCTTTGGACAAAGGCTCATAAAGCCAATGAGGAAAGTAAACATCTCTTTGCTCTGCAGATATTAATGTTTTCTCTTATACATTTTCAAGGTTTATTTTATACGTTACCACTGACAGATCGAAGCAATTCCCTTTTCCTAACGGATGTCAGTACTATACGAATGTCAACATCGGGCCATAGAAAGTCATGAGAGGTATGGAAAAATTATATTCCCACAATATTATCCTCTTGTCGTGCTTGTGACAGCCAGGAGGCAGAAAACGTGTCTCTAAAGACTCTCAAGAAATCCTGTGAGGATACACAAGGCTGGATCAGAGTTACAGAAAGAAACAGCAAGAATTGAAATGCTGGACACCAGAGTGGTCTCCCAAACCACAAAGCCAGCTGCTGTTTGATACATAGCTGCTGCTCACCACCTCTTTCCGAAGATATACTATGAAATGCCATCTCAGATTTGCTATTGTTATTTTAAGTAATTAAATATTTCATTATAAATAATGTCCAAGCAAATTACCAACACTCCCAGCTTTCCTAAGGACAATGGCAGAGGGATAAGAGCAGTTTGCCCAGGGGTTTTAGGGCGGTTTACAGACAGAGGGGGTGGATGACACAGGTGTATGTGTTGAACAGAGGAATTTGATCACGGATCTGCAAGTAAAAGCATGAAGGGGAAAAATATATGGACAGGCAGCCTTTGCATTTCCGTGGCACCAAACAGCACCGTCCTGCAAGGCAAGGGCACTACAAATGGACCATAGCTAACCTATATGAGATTGAGGAGAACAATGAAGTGCTGCTCATGAGTGAGGGATGATTACTTCAAATTTTCATTCCTGGAGTAGCAGAGGTCCTGCCGCTCAGAAAGCCTCCAGGTACGATTCCAAGTGCTTTCGCTGAAAAAAAAAAAAAAAAAAAAAAGTACTGTGTCCCAAGAGCAGGGAATTCATGATGTCTGGACGCCTGCATTGAGCACAAAACCTCTTGCAGCAGCAGCGTCGGTGGGCACTGCAGACAGGGCTGCAAAGCTGACTCATTTGGGTTAGCGAGACACAGGCTAATGGTGCCAGTGACCACACCGGAGCTCAAGGGCGACTGCCACAGTACACAGATCACCTGCTTCTCGGCTTTCAGTTCCTTTGGAGCATTGTTAACACGGGGATGCAGCTAGCACCCAGCAGGTGGGATGCTCGTCTGGAGTGGCCGCCCTCGCACCTGCGGGAGCGAGAGAATCCATCTCGGCTCTGCTCCAAGGCGAGTAGAAGATCGTATCAGCTTGCCTCTCCTCCCCTTCCTCTTACGCAATTCAGCATGCAAGGGAGTGACTTGATTTTTTTTTTTTTTTCCACTGTCTCAGGGAGTTGGTTTTCACTTCCTGTGCTCGCCGAGCCTTTGTCTCTGCTGGACGCAGCTGAAGGCGCACCTGAGCGGTGAAGGCACAACGGGGCGGCGGGGACACCCCGCTCCCAGCAGCAGCTTCAGCGGAGAGCGCCCAGGTGGGGGCTGAGAGCACATGCCTGGGGGTGAGGTGCAGGGTCAGGGCACCCCGGCTACCTTGGGGCGAGCCGGAATCCAGAGCGCAGCCTCGGCCATGCTCCGGCTGCCCCTTGCCCTGGGTCGGCATGCACTTGAACACTGTCCCTCTTAGCTTCATATGTCTTCTCCCTTCCTTTAGGAAAGGATTGAAGTCTTAAGACAGTGAGAATCGGGGCTCCAAGATGGCCAGAAGGAGTCCGAGGCCGTGGTTTGTACCCTGGGTCTGCTTGGTGCTGATATTGGACTTGGGCGAAGGGCAGAAGGAAAAACCCTTCGGTGAAATGTGCCTGGAGGACTTTACGGCAGGGCTGCCGGATTGGGTGCTGGACACAGACGCTTCCGTCCAGAATGGAGCCACCTTCTTGTCGTCCCCCATGGTGCATCGGAGCAGGGACTGCATGAGAGCCTGCTGTAAGGACCCCGCTTGTAACCTGGCTCTCGTGGAGCAGGGCCCGGGCTCGGAGGAAGACCGCATCCAGGGCTGCTTTCTCCTCAATTGCCTCTATGAGAAGGCTTTCGTTTGCAGGTTTGCCAGGAAGATCGGCTTTCTCAACTTCTTGAAGAAGGACGTGTACGATTCCTACCTGGCAATGCAGAATCACAGACCTAGTGGTAAGGTGCCCGTAATGGATCCCTGCAAACTGGGTCTGGAAGAGCATGTAATGGTTCCTTGGTGCCAGCTCCTCCGGCCATCATATGAGCAGCAGTGCTGCCAAACACTTGGGGTAGAGGGATGCTAAAGATGGTGTTTCTGTGTTTTCTTCTGCCACAAAGGTTTTCCCAAACCCCAATACTCATTTTTAAGATCTGTGCCTCAGTTTACTTTTTAGTGAATGAATAGGGAATCTCTCTTTAACCTGTTTGAAGCAGGTGGAGCGTGTGATTACCAAAGTCAGAATTTTTGCTACTTGACAATGTAGAGAAAAAGGTGTTATTTTTCTTCTCCCTTCCCATGGCCTTTGAGGTTGGAAAGTGAAATCCTCTAAAAATCTACGCATAACCGCGTTTTAAAGGGCTGCATTAATCTCTTAATTGCTCAGGGGCTGGAGGCAGGATGCAATCCACGTACCTTTATTTAACAGCAGCCTGGATAGTGAGGTGCGTCAGTATTTCTCTGCTTGTTGGGGCTGGTCACTGCTGCTGGGACAAGAGCAGCTAGGGGAGGCTGGTCATAAAATTTCCCCTTTGGAGGTGGGCTTCTCTTCAGCAATCCCTGTTTCCCTGCTCTAAAAGATTGCACCTGGACACAGAGAGCCGGGTAGAAAATGAACTAATCTGAAGCTGGCCACCTGCCATCTCCAAAGAATTGCAGTGTGCTCAGAAACACTAAAAATAAGAGACAGCAGCTTCTCCTTTTGCCCCCTCCTTCTGTGTTTTGGTTGAAGCCTAAGAAGGCTGGCATGTTCTAGCCTGGCTGGGTCTTTGGCAACCATAACCAGTTTATCATTTGTTGGTCCCTGGGCAGGGCTGTTAGGGAATATCTCTATGGGTAATCCTCCTCACACTCCCTCCCAGCCCACCTGTGGGAAGGAAAGGATCTGTGAAAATGGCAAGGGGAGCATCCAGGTGGGTGCAAAGGCTTGATGATGTGAGCTGAATAGATCTTTGATCTTCTGCTGGGATGTAGCAGCCTGAGGCCTTGCGGGTGCTGGAGGTGGGAAATGGCCCCAAACTCCACAATGACCACTTCTCCATCCTGAGTAGCAGTGTGAGGGGTTTGCAGCAGGGCACGACTTCTCTGAAGCAGCCCTTGAGTGTTGCTGGTTTGAACAGCAGTGTGGCAGAAGTAGTCCTCCTGGTTCTCAGTCCCTACTCGTGGCTTCCTACTTGATTTTAGGGCCTTTTGGTAAGGGTGTCTGACTGTTTCAGTAGTTCTTCTGCATCTCTGTTCCAGGTGCAAAATCCTTTTCACAGGAGCTGCAGTTAGGGAGGAACTGAAGGCCACCTCACCAAGACTGGAGGTGGCATGCTGGCAGCTGTCTAAACTCCTATATGTTTTGCTGTAGGAGGAAAAGGGAATGCATCATCTCTAGTACATCCTGATTTCACAAGATTAGATTAAAATACAATGTACTGTTGAGCAATTCACTCTTTACCTCTGTGGAGCAGTGCTTCATAAAAGAAGACTGTAAGCCCCTCATCCCTTGGCTGGTCCCAGGGTCTGGCACTCCATGTGTGCGGATCTTTAGAAAGTGTCCCAGGGTCACTGACCTCTCTGTGTGACCAGCAGTGACATGTTTGCTAAAATATGGCACCGAGCTGCAGCACCCCAGACACCAATATGAAGTTGCTGTCTTGCAACAATCCCTAGTGCTCCTTTCAGCGATCCTGGCATGGCTGCAGTGGAGCAGGAAGACCCAGGAGGGTGCTGGCATGGCTGCAGTGGAGCAGGAAGATCCAGAAGGCTTATCAGTGAGAAGTGAAAAGCACTCCAGAAATGCAGTTCAGGTGCCTCTCCTTACTCTCATGGGACTTGTGCCTCAGGCTGCTGTGGATGTAGGAAGGGCTCGATCTCTTCTACAGCTGTCTTTGACTTTCAGAGGGTGCTGGATTCCAGGCAGGTCTCCAGCTGTAGTGGCAGATGCTGGGCAGCTTGCTGCTATTATTTGGGTCAGGCTGTGATGTTTGTGCTGTGCTTTTATTGGAAATGCATTCCCCTCCTCTCTGAAATTTTTAGGCATTGTCTTTGATACCAAAATCTTTCTGAATAACCTTGAATGACATTGAAGGCTAGCAGGGGAAAGAGACCAAGGGAGTTATCTTACTGGAGAAATAAACTGAGTCCTCCTCCCTACAGCAGTTGATGAGACACTTAAAAATGCGTATGTCCATTTTGATTCAGACATAAACCAAAGAAATCCAAACCAAAACCCCAAGTTCTTCCAGCCCTGATGCTGGAATTGGGTCCATGCAGAACCTGTCTGGACAGGAAGGTGGATGCCTGGCTGTCACTGAGGGGGAAAAGGGGAAGGGCACAATGGGGCAGGTGCAGGAGGCCAGGTGAAGGAGCCTCTGGGCACTGAGTGTGTCTGCCTGGCAGCATAAGGAAGCTCTACAGCATTTTTGCTTCCGGACCTTTTAGGGATGCCTGAAAGGGCCAGGTGAAACAAGCGTTAAAGGAAGCTGGTTCTGGCATGTCAGGTCTTCCTCCCAAAATCTTGGCCCAGGTTTTGGACTAGAGACAAAACTGTGTAGTTTTCCTGCTGTTGCGCTGTATCACTGCTAAAATGTGAAGTTTTGTGACTGCTCTGGATCCCAGGTTACTGTCAGCCCCCTGATTCTGGCCCTAAGGGTCTGCAGGAAGCTTATCTGCTGCTTTATCATGCATTCCTTTCCTGTATGTGCTGCTGTCAGGTGTCCTAGGAGCCTTTACCTGTATCACTCTTCCAACACCCTCTGCAATGATAAGAACTAAATGCATGTTTTTTTCTAGTGAATAATGAAATACCCAGCTAGTGATTCCAGTGGGTGACATTAAACAAAAAAGTCACAGGTTATAAGACCCACAGTACTACTGCTACTACAGGGCGCAGACCTGTTGAATTAAGAGGTTTATATATGTTTAGAAGGAGACTAGGTAACTCTAGTTACCTAGGAGACTAGAAAGCACACAGCTAGGGGCTGGTGAATGGACAAATTTAATCTTTGAGTGTTTCTGGAGCCTGATGGAAGTAGCTGAAAGCTGGGAGAGGATATTCTTGCAGTGCTCTTGCTCTTGTTCAAGCATCCACAGCGATGGATGGCAAGTGAACACAGGGACAGGGGTACCTGCTCTAACCTACTGTGGCCGCTCTTACAGTGTTATGACTTCAGAAAAACCTGTGGGTACAGGCAACAATGAATACAGCTGAAATCTGGGTTCTGCACATCTTCTGAGTACATTTTCAGTATTTTGCAGAACAAGAGCTTCTGAGCTCTTTGTAAGCTGGTGACAACAGCTTGGCACTGTCTCTTGCCTGTTTCAGCTAATGTACAGCCTGAAGTCTCTGATGTTTTTGTTAAAAGGCATGATCTTCTTAAATGATTCCCGAGCCTGAACTTTGGTGCGAGTTTTCTGCCTGGCTCATCCGGGAGGGGCAGGCTCACCATGCTCTTTATTGGTTATAATGGAGCCCAGTGTTTAAGTAACTAGCCCAGCTTATTCTGGTCTAGGCAAACCAGTTTTGGGTGTGAAACTGGAAAATAACCTCTCTGAGCCTTTGTCCATTTCTTGAACTGAACCTTTTGTGGTTGTTTTGAAATGCTCAGTGACACTCTCCTACTCCTGTTCTCCTGTTGAATCCAGGGCTTGTTAGTGGGAGACAGGAAGTTCTTGGGAACTATAGGGTTCTGATCATGTCTGCTCCTGCCTTACCATGGAGGGAGATTTGCAGGCTGAACCTTTGGTAATGCATTCCAAAAGGAGAGCTTCCCAAGAGTAAAGCTCATCCCTCCTCAAATGTTTGGTCCCATGCTGGTTTCCATTCTGTGGACAACTAAAATGAGCAGCACTGATACCACAGCTGGGGCTGGGACAGGTCCCCCTTTGGCTGATGCTGTTGAGCCCTGAGCCAGCTGCTCGTCTTTAAGCTCAGGCCAGGAGATGGGAAGTTGCACAGTCAGTACCTGCAGCACAGATTCAGAGGCTAATGTGTACTGGTAGGGTCCTGGAAGACCAGCTGGTCCAGCTCCCTGCTCAGAGTGGGTGATGAGGGGCTTCCACTTGGCTTGCTGTGAAATTAGTGTTTGTCATGCAGCATTTACTGAAGTGGCTACATCATGTCCTGTCTCCAGAGCTCCAGTCTCCTCAAAGAGACTGGAAGTACAAACCAATCTTCACTAAAATGGCATAAATACCTGTGGGAGAATCTTTCTCTCTGCCTGCCAGAGCAAATAGGACTGATTTCCCACAATCTGAAGAAGGATGGAGGGAACCTAGTGACAGCAGCATCTTATGTTATTCTGAAAATATAATCCATTCAGTCATACTGTATCATTTTAGAGAGGTTAAGTTGATCTGCTCTGTGCACCACTTACAAACCACTACAAAAACCTCTAGAAACTAATGCTGAGAGCTGCTTGGCTGTGCATGAGTTGTTAGAAAACTGTATGGCTTTATCATGACTGTATTTGCTGCCCAGGCAGCATGAAGCCCTAAAGAAAGAGCCTGTATTTCTCTTTCTCCAGGCATTGCATTGTGTTGCCTTGTTCCCTTTCCTCTCTTTCCACCTCAGGCAAATTAGTACTGTGGCAGCAGTGTCATCCTTCATTACCTCTGCCCATGGAAATGGAGAGTTTTCTGGTGTGGATGGGTGAGGAAGCTGTTCACTTTTGAATGACTTCCCTGGAAGCAATGCAGGAGCAGAACTTAAGCATTTGTGGGAAGAGCCACACTGCTGCCCACCTGCTTTTGCAGCAGACAGGTTCTGCTGGCTTCTGACTCTTGTAATCTCCAAGGTCCTGTGTCTCATGGATGCTGGAATTTGGATGGCCTCATTTTTGCTCCTGTCTCTGTTCCTGGCCCGATCAGTGGCTTTTGTCTCTGGTGAGGTCTTTCCTTTGCCTGGTCCCCAGTGCAAACCACACTTGTCTTGTTTGCAAGTTGCTCCTGCACATGCAGTCAGCAGAGGGCTGTAAGGGCCCCTCACCACCAAAAAGCTTTCCAGCTCTTTCTAGTGACAACCTCAAATAATTCTGAGGTATTTTTAAGCATTGCTTTGTAGTCTCAGCTACTCAGGGTGTATCTGCGTGAGCTCTGGAATGGAGGAAATCTGGTTTTCTGTGGATCTCAAGGGCAAAAGCTAATATCTGAATTCCAGAAGAGAAAAACCTCCAAACTGTGAGCTTTCCAAGTACATTCTGCCATGGGATTTCAATTGTGCCTGCATAGCAAGGTCCCTAGTGGGGTCTCTCCCCCACATGGATGCTTACTTTTGAAGCCCTTGTAGAAATTTATTATCTTTTAAATTCCTGTTTCCCCATCAATTTTGGTTCAAGTTAACTCATTAGAGGTGAAGCCAGACAAGCCACTGACTGCATGAGCTTTTAAACAAGAAGAAATTTTTTAAAAAGTGAAAATCAGGGTCTCAGGCATGAATACAGTGTGAGAAATAAAACTTTTTAAAGCAATTTTGATTCCCTCTATCATGCTTTCCTCTGGAATCATGAAGAAAAGAGACATCCCCTACTGATGTGTTCTATAAATGGAGAGTAAATTGTAGTTTACAATGTGACTCCAGGAGTATGTTTCGCAGTAAAAAGCATGCCACAGACAGCATCATAAAGCTTTAACCTCCCTGTTAATTACAGAGTTTTACAGCAGAAACTTTCCATGGTCGAAAGAGCATTATAGCAAAGGTAACTTTCATTTTTCCTACAGACTTTCAGAGCAAAACAGAGTGGAGTCTCCGTTGTACAAGCAGTTTGCTGATACTCACTCTGGGTTGGTCAGCACTTAGTTCTGAAGCTCAGGTGGAAAACAGCCACGTTGCCAGGGAAGGCTTCCTACAGTCAGTGTGGCAGAAATACTCCGAAGTCACTGAACTTTCAGGCATCCTAAGGAGAAAAGGGATAGACCTGAAAAACAAGTCCTTAAATTCTAGTGAGCATTATTCCTTGGCAGTCACCACAAACAAAGAAATACTCCTGACTCTTCTGGATATGAAGAGAGTCAGTAAATTTGGCTAATCAGAGATGGGAACTGGAGAAGTTGCTGACCTGTTGAATAGAACTGAGCTTTTACTTGATCATGCAACCCACAACCTAGAGTAGCTGGATGTTTGGCCTGCAATTTTTTGTTTAAAGTGTACATGCTTACATATGTCAAGGAAAAACATGATTTGGAGTCACAAGTTAAGGATCAGCCTCTGTGTTGTTGAAAAACTGGTCTTTTCCTTGTGCAATTGCACCCACCTACTGGGCTCACCCTGGCAGGACGGTGGCAGGGAGTAGGCTGCCTTTCTCCCTGCCAGGCTCCTGGTGTTTGCCTAGCAGGAATGGCAGGAATGTGTCCCCTTTCCGGAGCTTGCAGTGGTGTGTACAAGGTGACAAAAGAACTAAGTGGCCTGTTTTAATGTCAGGTTTGTTTGTACATATGCCTTGTATTAAATGTCCCTTCAGTAGACTGAGCAAGAGTCAGCAGCTGGGATCTGAATCCAGATACACAGGATTCAAACAGGAAATTAGGAGTAAGTCTGCAACAGTGAAAATAATCAGCTAATGGAGTAATTTTCTAAGGGGTTTGGACACTAATCCTCTCCTTCAGTCACAGTCGATATAACAGTGTAATGGCAGAGTGATTTCTATCTGACTTATAAATGATGGTTGGTGCCTTTACAAAAGACTCAGGCTGAGCTGGAGCACTGAGTCTTGGACTTGGTACAAGTGCTACCAGGTGGAGTTTTACAGGCTGAGCTATGCACAAAGCCTGCGATCAGAGACGTTCAGGCCAGAAGGAGTTATGAGTCAGGCTCGGTGGTGTCATTGTGTAGGCTGTTCTTGCTGGCACAGGCAGGAATCAGTTTACATCTCTTCCACTTACAGTCTGAAAAAAACATTTAATAGATTGTGGAAGTTGCTGGTAAGCTAATCCAAAAATACAGAAATAACAATCTCATGAATGGTTTTTTTGTGCTGCTTTGAAGACTTGTATGTCAGAGAGTGAGGTGAAAGATGAGCTGGAAGAGAAATATTTCCCATCCAAGTCCCATATTGAGTAGCTCTGGCTACATACACTAATGTAGTGCTTAGAGATAGTGGGAGGAATGATGACAGTCAGTTCCACATTCTTCAACACCCACATCAGGCCATCTTGCTAAGTGAAGGGCGGACATTGCTCTGTGCTCTTCTGCAAGGATGTGGTCCCACTCTCAGAAACACAATGGCTGTAGCCACAGGCCCACCCTCTTAGGGTGGCTCCTGTGGACAAAAGTGCCCAGGGAGCCGACTGGCTCAAAGAGACTGCCATAGTGGGTTGTGGACTTATTAAATTAGTGGGGACAGTAATAACAGTACTGATTGCCTGTTGCTTGCTCAGGCTGCAAGGAGCGCAGCTGTATAAAAGTGTTTTCTTTTCAGCAGTTGAAGTCTGGATTGATTTAACCTGGAAGAATCCCCTTCCCTTGCCTTCCTGTAATGGAGACAAGGACTGGACCCTTCAGCCTCTTACCCAAGCCTTGTTCTACATTTCTTCTGCAGATGACCACCCTCCAATAGCCCGTGCTGTTAAGGACATGAGGGTACAGCCGGGGGAGCCAGTGATGCTGAGAGGCACAGAGAGCACGGATGACCATGGGATAGTCAGCTATGAATGGAAACAGATCCTTGGCGACTCCTCTGCGGAGATAAAGGTAGGGAGCTGCAGGGAAGAAGCAGCTTGCTCAGTGGCACCTGTGGTCTGCACTAGGTTGGTCAGTCAGAGCCCTGACTTAAAGGTCACCTTGTTCATGTCAGTCCACACAGGAGCCTGTTCCCAAAAACTGTGGAGCACTCCTTGTGGTTGCCCTCCCTCTCTCACACACTATTTAGAAGTGTCATTTTTGGCCTCATTAGGTCTCAGGCTCCCTGCACAGGATGCTGTCACAAGCCTTCCTGAGCAACACCTGACCCGCCTGGGTGGGAGCAGCTGAGAGGGCAGAGCTTCCATGCAAGAGCTGCCTCTGGTCCCAAGATTCTATAGTTCAGTGAAGGGCCTTGTCTTAGTTTTACTCTGTCCCCTTCAGTGCATTTCCTCTTCTGTCTCTGAACAATCCAGTCTCAGGCTCTGCTTCTGTTCTCCTGGGGCTTTTCCTGGATTTTGCCTCTCTTTAAATGGTTAAGTTCTTCCTCCTATTTTATCTGAGCTGGAGCAGAGATCCAAGATCTCTGGGGTGTGAATACTGCCTATTTGCTAGATGTTAAAAGTGAATTGTGGCCTTAGAAGGGCAAATTATTTATTTTAAACTTCTGCAAAATGCTTTGGAAAGCCATGGAGTTGATATGGAGCTCTTGCGGCACCTTTTGGAAGAATTAGCAAATGAGTACATCAGGCCCACAACTGATTTTGAGCAACAGCAGGGACAAACTCTAGAGTGCCAAGGGGTCTGTGTAATTCAGCAAGTGCTCCTTTCCTTTTCCCTTTGCCCTAGCCCAACCAAAGCAACTTCTGTGGAGGTGGGGGGAGGTCCCCTAATATTCTGCTGTATTAACTACGTAAAAATTATGTATGGCAAGGTTGTGCTCTTTTGAAACCTAATCAAAACCAGAGATAGCACCAAAATGAAGGTCCAATTCTATTGCAAATATAGAAGAAAAGTTTGTGTCAGTAATATTGTAGCTTTCTCTTCTCACAAAATAGTTAAATACAGCTACCTTATTCCCTGTGTTCGAAGTAAATGATTCATAATGGGTTTTAAGTTTTAAAAAGTTAAGTAAAAACTACAGGTATTTCTGTCCTCTCCAAAGAGTTTTATTTTCCCTTGTGCTTTCACAATGCCCCAAAACATGAAATATCTAATTATGCTTGTGGTACTTGTTCTTTCTCTATTCCAGTTGGATACCAGTCCATGGGTTTCGGGGGATTGTCTAGTAGTGAGACATTTTTCATGCCAGACATCTGCTTGAAGGTTTCCATCCAAGTTCCTTTCTCCCTAATGCAGGAACATGGACCTTGCATAGCTTTAGTCACTTCTTCCTTAGAAGTACTTTTCTCCTACATGAGCCTTTCTTTTGCATTCTCAGAAGCACAAAGAAGACCAGGTAGAAATCTCCAACCTCCAGGTGGGGACTTACGTCTTCCAGCTGACTGTCACGGACACTGCACAACAGCAAGACTTCACCAACATCACCATCATGGTGTTGAGCTCTGAGCAGACAGAAGGTGAGCCTGAGCCCACACATACCTACCTGGAGTCCTCAAACCTCGGTGCTACTCTGGCATTATTGGTGCTCTTCTCAGAAGGGTGGATGGGAGAAGAGCACAGCCAAGCGCCTGGACTTGCACGTCAGCTTTTCCCAGTAATAGCCTGCACCAGTAGTGCAAGGTCTCTGCATTCATAGTGATCTATTTTGGAGTTTTCATGTACCCTTGCAGGAGATGGTGCCTGCAATAACTCCGTCTGCTCTGCCTGTCATTGCTCTCTGCTGGGTGACACCAGAGTGGATGAAGCTTGGGGTGCAGCTGAGGTTGCCAAACAGGAGAATGTGAAAGGTCTTGTTAAGTCAGTGGCTTTGCTGTGAAGGCCCTTAGGTTGCAGGGTAGGTGGAGTCATCTGCAGGACATTCAATGTATCCCTGGATTTATTTTTTTTTTCTTTAACAGCTTTATTTAATGCTGACAATGTTTAGCGTTACAAGTGTATTAGGAGTAAGGAGTTCTTGGACAAATGGTTGACTAGTAGCTAAGCAGGGGGTGTCTCCTACCTCAGGTACCATAAAAATATAAAAGCAGCCATGTCAAGTGATGCTAAAGGTCTGACCAAAGTCCAATACTCTGCATTCAACAGTGTGCAGAGGTTGGTACTTTGTAAAGAGTGCAGAACATGACATGCTATCAATAAATCTCTACTATACTTGAATAATCCCCAAGGATTTTACAGCTGGGAGATGTTTTTAAGCAGAAGATGGTGTCTTTGTGTTTAATAACCATATATGAATCCCTTTTTGACCTCACGTAACCTTTGAAAAACAGCAACCTACTGAAGCAAGGAGTTTCACAGCTTAACTATCAGCTGTGTGGGGATGCAGTTTCTTTTGTTTTATGGATGTGGCACCTTCTAATTTGGTTTTGTGACCCTCCCTTTCATATAAAAAAATTAATTCCATGATTCCCTACTCTCCTTCTCCATGTTGATCAAGATTTTATAAACCTTTCAGACATGTCCTTTGGAAGATTTTGTTTGCCTTCACATATACAAAACAGAAAGTCTTCCAAAGGACTTATCTAACCCAGACCCTTTTGTGTTAACTTTCTTGATAGAGCATTGTTTGACTCCAAAGAAGGTGGGTTGGTGTCGGGGATCTTTTCCACGCTGGTTTTACAACCCAAGCCTTCAGCAGTGTGAGGAGTTCATTTTTGGTGGCTGCAAGCCCAACAAGAATAACTACTTACGGGAAGAGGAGTGTGAACTTGCCTGCAAGAATGTCAGAGGTGAGTCCTTCAAAAATCCAGCCCCCTCTTTCTCATAGGATGGGGATGACCCTATGGACAAGTACTGCAGCCTCTTGGCTGACACCTAGTTAGAACCCAGTAAGCTGAAGAGACTGGGCTAATTAGGGATGGGCAGTCATTGTCTTAAGCTGCCAATGTATCTGACCCAGCTCCTAAGGCACTGGACAGTGTCCCTGGTATTCCTCTACCTGCAGAAGCCCTCATCAAATCTTTGTGTTGCATTTGAAGCCTAAATTCAGAGAGCAGCATCATGCAGTTGGGGGCCAGAAGTGCTTCACTCCCAAAATGAAATTAATCTCCCTCCTTGCCACTCTCAAGCCACTGAGAACAATTCAGTGCTGCTCAGATAAATGGTCTGAGCCTCTGCCAGTCCCATTGCAGTGCACAGCTTAAGGAGGTTGAAGCTTTGGAAAAGAAAGACAATTTGGAAATGGTCTACCTTGTGGTGGGAAGTTCCTCTGAACTCCTCCAGGCTTGCCTTACGTGGGTACAACTCATCTGGATCTCTGAGTAGTGGGCATCCATATTTCACCTCTGTAATCCAGGGCCTCATTCCAGAAAATATGCTCTTCTCATGTGATACATGAAGGCAATATAAAGCTGATCTTAAGCTGACAAAATGCTGTGGTAAGTTTATTTTATGTTATTTTTCCCCTTGTCTCTTCAGGTTCCATTGGTGGGCGACAGCAGCCAGGTGAGTCTCCCAGAGGACAGTGTAATCCTACTGCAAGCTTGGGCTGAGTGTCTCATGTCCATTCCTGTGGCTTTTGATTAGGACTCAGTGTGGAAAGTGAGGCACTGGAGACTAATTTCTTTAGTAAGCCTTTCACTTTCATGTCATAGGATAATTTAGGTTGGGGATTACCTCTAGAGGTCATCTGATCCAACCCACTACTGAAAGCAGGTCCAGCTTTGAGTCACCCTAGGTTGCTCAGCTCTTTATCCAGTTCAGTTTTGGGTATCTCTGAAAAACGAGATTTTACACTTAGTCTGGTCAAATTGTGCCAGTGTTTGATGACCCTCATTATCATTTTTTCCCCTTATATTGAATTGTTTTCCCTTGTTGCAACTCCTGTCTGTTGCTGCTCATCCTATTACTGTGCTCCAAAATGAATGTCTCTTCTATAATCTCTGTCTTCTCCTCATGCTAGGTCTTGTGCTCCAGGCTCTTGCTGAGATTTACTCTAGTATGCCAATGTTTTTTGTCACTGAGGAGCTGAGAACTGGGCACAGTACTCAGCACTTGGGACCACCTCTAGAGCAAAGAGGTTTGAAGCTTTTGCAGCCCAGTGTGCAGGTTTCAGTTTGGCTTTCCTAATTTAATCCCCCATGTTTGGGCAATGTCTCCATATTCTTCCTGAGTAGCTCATTCTTGCTTCCACCTGCTATGTACTTCTTTCTGAGAGGAAACATGGCTGTTTCCAGAGTAATGTTTCCTTTATAAACAAGATTTTTTTTTTTTAAGTCTAGTGTGGCATTGGGGAGAGACCTTTACCAGTCTGCCTTGTTTCTTGTTTGCCAGCCCTATCAGCAGCTTTTAAGTCCTTCGTAAAGCATCTGGCAGGGAGAAACAATGAATTTTAATGAGCTATCTGAACTGTTTCTGATGCAGTATGCAATGGGAACTGTCAGGCCCCCTTCTTCAGATGCAAGGATGGTTGCTGCATTGATGCCTATCTGGAGTGTGACGAAACTCCCGACTGTGCTGATGAATCGGATGAGATGTACTGTGAGCAATGTAAGTACTTTAAATTCTGGCTCAGACAACCTTACCATCTGCCCAGGAACGGGTCCAATGTAAGTTACAGGTGCTGAGTCAATACTGTTTAGTGTCTTCTGTTCTTATCTCCTGACCCTGCATTATCTCTTTCCACAGAATTATGTTTGCAGGTTTTGCCATTTCCTGTATCTCTGCTGACTGCAAGAGATGACCTTCCTTCTGTGACGTTTCCTGCCTCTTAAATACGCTTTGAGTCTCTTCCCTGCACCTATCTGTAAGACTTCAGGCCTGTCTTTCTGTCCCCTTTCAATATTTTTCTCACTGAATGACCTTACCTGCTCTCTAAAAGTGGGGAAATGGGGAAGGAAACCACTATTTCTCCACGTCTGTCCAGTGGCACACTCCCCTTAATATCTTCTTATGCTAATGTAAATGCACAGTGGTGAGATGCCCAAATCCACCCTATCTCCTCACTTCTTCCATCCCTCCTCACCTCTTCTGAATTCTCATAATCTCTTTCCTATTTGTGGGTGTTTTGTTGCCTTTTTAGATTTGCAAGCCTATGATTCATCTTTCTTGCCCTCTCTTATATTCTGCACTAGTGCTCTTTTATATTTCTTAAAACCTGGAGTGACTTTTCCCATACTTCTTGATGGAAAACAAAAATAAGAAGGCAGACTTTATTTTCCTTAGTTTTGTATCTGTATCTGTGGATTGGAAATTGAGAAGAGTTTCTTGTTACTACATATTTTTCCCATGTTCCTCTCATAGCTTTGAGATATGTAAGAACGTCAAATGATATCTCCCTTCCTCTGGCTCGTGATAGCAAAGGAAGGTGCAGGAAAGCCCTGTCTGCCCATGTCTGCATGGACAGAGGCATTTCTTTTCAACTGGTGAGAGAAGTTTTAACATGGAATGTTTCCCTTGCAGATGCTCGTGAGTTCAATAGACTACAGAAAATCAATGTCACACATAAGCAAGGTATGTACAATCCAGAGCACCTAGGCTGACCTCTGCCAGCTTTTGGTTTTTTCTTCAGTTTGTTGTTCCATGGTAAAACTGCTTCCCTCTATAAATCCAAAACCAGGTGTAGCATCTGGATAGTCCCTGTACTGAAAATGGGCAAGGGTCTGTTCTCTGACCTTGAGGACAGCTGTTGACAGCAGGCATTCACTCTCCTGCCTAAACTTTTTCCATCCAGGTAGGTCTCATGGATGTTGTTTGCTGGGCACAGTACCTGGCCTGTACACAACCCTGCAGCATGGTTTGTTTTTTTTTAAATAGTGCAAACCAAAGCAGTGTGGGGGACACAGCAATGTCTGTGCTCGATCCCATATCTTTGCCTTGTTTGTTAAACTGTAGACAGTAGACCTATCACAGGGCTAAAAGAATATATTCCAAGTCACTTAAATGCAGTTCGTTGTAGCGGAGACCTGAGCTGATCTATGGTTTCTGTGTGTCCAGGTTCTTCATGTTCCCTTCTGCCTCCCAGGGAGGACAGGTCATTTCCACAGGGGAGTGAATCCAGTCAGGGTTTACCATGACTCCACACTCTGAAGTTCCTTTTTGTGCTTGCTAGTTGGATTTATGGCAGGTGCCAGCTCACCTTTGCATTGCAAATTTGACCAGCTGGCAACTGAGCAGTGGGGACCTGAGACCCACTGTTCTGGCTATGGATTTCCTCTGCTTTTGTTGTGAGCAGAAAATTTTGCTGTTCTGGGAAGATGCTGCTTGGGCTAAAGCACCTCTGCCTTACTTTGCCAGGCCACTGTGTGGACTTGCCTGATACTGGACAGTGCACCGAGAGCATCTCCCGCTGGTATTATAACCCATTCCTGGAGAAATGTGACCCCTTCACCTACGGGGGCTGTGGTGGCAACAGCAACAACTTTGAACAAGAGGAAGAGTGCATGAAATCATGTTCAGGCATCACAAGTAAGCATGCATAGTGAGGGCTGGAGTTTTACTGATCAAACTGGGAAAACCACTTCAGATTAAATTCTGTGGTCCCAAAGAGGCAGTGCCTTGGGAGCTTTCAGTCAAAGCTGCTCTGCTGTCAAACCCTGGCCATGACCCACAGTATCTACAGCATCTTTCTGCAATGCAGCCTGTCATTTCACAGAGCTGGAAAGCATTTTGGGTGCTGATGTTGAAGAAGAGACAAAGGAGGATAACAAAACTAGCCAGAGATATATCTTCTCTGAAGAGAATCTAACCTTGTATCTTGGCTCCAGGTCTCCCCAGGTGAGAGGGAAGAAATTGAGAAAATCCTCAATGACACATACTAGCCTGAAACTTTAAACAGAATAGAGAAAGGGTTACACTGTACACTTGGTACATATTGCTTTGGAGGCCAACAGGAAGAGTAATGCCAAACTCTTATCTCTTAAGAGGCAAACTACCTCCCTCAGCTACACTGGGCCTCACAGCCTACCCTGAGAGCTCAGTACCATGGCTGTCCAGGATGGATGCTGTGTGCATTCAGTCACTTCAGAGCACTGGAAATATGCTCCCCAGACACCTTTCTTATCCCTTGTTCCCAGCCTTCTTTGTAAAACCTTTTTTCCCCACTCTGTGTTCCCAATTCAGAAGCAGATGTCATTGGCCGAAGATGGGAATCATTTGAGTCCCAAACTGCTATGTTGAGTGAGTAACAATTTTCCCAACCAATCTTTCTTGTTGCTTTTCCTTGTCCTGAAAAATACTTTGTCTTTGCAAAGAGTAGCCTTCTCTCCCACACCCTTTTTGAAGCTGGGGGAGCAGTGTGGGATTTGTGGGATGCTGGCAGTGGCAAGAGGTGCTTCTGTGCACTGTGCAGCTGTAGTCCATTTTTCCTGTGTCTGTGACTCAGTAGCTCTTACAGAGACTCCTGTTTTTCTTTCCATCAACTTACATGAATGTTCCACAGTTCAACATCAAAAAATGGGGAGCAAAACTCAGTTCCTAAGGGCCAATTTCACATAAGGACTACTACCTTCTACAAGAAAGAAAGGCTCATGTGGATATGTGAATAATATAAAGTGCTAGACTGTGGGGAAATGTGATGACCCTATACAACCTCTCTACAGCACTAAAAAAGCCCAACGCTATTGAAATACAAATTCTTTTCAAAATGTTACATGAAGGTTATTGTTCTTAAATCCTAGAGATTGGTTTAATCTTTAAATTCACACTGTCTCTCAAAAGCATCATGTTTGACTGTCTCCACTGATGATGCAGGGGTTTGGTTGGTTGGAGAAGAAGTGCTTTACCACTGCCAAGAGTACTTTCCCACAAACTCAGCCTATCCTCCATAGCTCACTCCCTCAGTGTTGTCCAAGCCAGGAGGTGCCTTCTGTGACCACCCTTTGGTGGGCTCCCTGTTGAGGTATGACACAACCCTGCTGTTGCAGAAGGAGTTGATATTCCTAGGGTTGTCAAATGGCCAAGCCTGCCAAAGTCACGAAACAGCCTTTAGAGGGCGTGGTGCATCTGGGAAATGATGGGAAATATCATTAGGGAGAGACAGGCTGGCTGTGCCATGCAGTTGCTATCTTTCTTCTTTGCCGGTTGTGCAGTGACCACCATGCTGTCGTGTCAGCTGTTGCCTCTTCTCTTTGCCAGCACAATTTCTGCAGCGGCTTTTGTGCTTGCTTTGTCCTGGCCACTCTTGCTGCATCAGAGTTTGTAGAGCATCCCTTCTAACATGTTCACGTATTCCTGCAGGTGCCTTTGAGGTAGTGATTGCTGTGCTCCTGGGGATCTGCATCATGGTGGTCCTGGTGTTCATTGGCTACTTCTTCCTGAAGAAAAGGAAGAAGAACAGCCACCGCCGTCAGCCTCCCACTGCTACCAACTCAACCCTCTCTACCACAGAGGACACTGAGCATCTGTTCTACAGCAGTGCCACCAAACCAGTCTGACCTACAGCCTCTCTCTCCAGCTCAGCACTGGGGCACTCCCCAAAACTTCTGGAGTTCTGTTTTTAGACACAGGTCTGTGCCTGAAGGACTCGTTCTCTGTAAAGACATTTGGAGCATCAGGCCAAGATTTAACTGTGATTTGGCAGTACTAGTATTTGTGATTGTCTAGGCTAAATGGCTGCTCTGGAAAGTGAGGAACTGGGAGCATTCTGTTGCTCTCTGATATCCATTTGTTCCTAACCTCAAACAATCCAGTGAAACTCTGAATTACGTCTTTCTTCCTGCTCAAACCTGGGGCACAACTTTGCTCAACTTCCTGAAGGAGCCTGGAACTGGATCTGTGTAGCATTCATGTTGGTGAATGGTGCAAGCTCACCAGAGCCAGCAATTTGTTTTCAGTGTCACTTTCTGCCACTTAACCTTGTATTTTCCTCCCGTTCTGCAAGGTGCCCTGCCTTTCAGCAGTCTACCTGGTCGTGGTGCATCCCTTGAGGTCTGTGGGATTCACATAATCATTCAGACCTGATCCAAGGGCTCTCTGACACTCTCCAGGAGTTCCTGTTTTCAACATGGACAGAAACAGAAATACCTGCTTAAGTCACTAGGCTTTGTTTTTTAACAGAAAAGCATACCTAGACTTTTTGCTGGCTGGCTGCTGTGTTTCAGTCTCTTGTGTACAGTATGTGTTCACCATTTTTCTCTCTGTGAGTTGCCCTGGTTGCTTTCTCAGTGTTCAGTCTGAACCCAAACACATTGAGAAAATATCTATTTATTCTCACATGAAGTAAATGTCCGTACTTTTCCTGCTGATTGTGCAGAAAAGCTGCAGCTCTGATTTTAATGCATGTTCCTCTGAGCACACTGCCTGACCTGAGTCCCTGGCATCTCCCAGAGCACAGGAGTGGGCTGGATACCACCAGCTAATATCCACAGGCTTCCTTGCTCCTGCTAGCTCATCCCTCCTGATGCAAGATGAGCCCAGCCCAGCTCTGCGAGGTCAAAAGCTCATCTCTGGCCCCACGGCAGCATGTGAAATCCCCACTTTGCCAGTGTCCTGTTCCCAGTCCTGGTCCTATATGTTCCCCTGTAGTCCCTTTGCAATGAGATGCTTCTGAGCTCTGTCCTGCATCTGCTGGGCCAGGCTTGTACCTCAGTGAGCTGAGGATTTCTGTTGAGGCAGAAGAAGCTATTTGTGAAGGGCCTGATGTGCTGTCAGCTATGGGGCTGGCACCAATCCCTAAACTTCCAGTGCCTGGTGCTCTTGGAAAACTGCTGTGAAGAGAGAAGAAACCGGTGTGTGTGTGTGTGTGTAAGAAGCATAAATCTATGTACAGACTTCAGTTTAAATGCTTCTGACTCTTTCAGGGCCAAGGGCACAGTGGTTCTGGAATGCTCTGGTGAAGCCATTCCCAGCTCAGGACATGGCTCAGGTCCTCTCAAGTGCAGTGGTAGGAGAGCTGCCTCCTTGGGCTGATGGCTGGGCTGAAAGGAAAGAAACTGCTACCCAGAGTCTGCTGGCAATCTGATTGCATGCCTCTCCCCATTACAGGCATCTGCCTCAGCTTTCCTGGGTCAGATTCCTCCTTTTTGTGACCTCTCTCATATAATTTCTTCCATGTTTTTCCCACAGCATATCATGGCCTATGCAATAAACCTAATGTCTTGATTTGTATTTTTTTGTGTGCTCACTCTGATAATAAAAGAGATGTTTGTCTTATCTGGCTTGGGAGTGGTGTCTGAGGAGCAATGACCAGCAGAGGGGGCAGGTACCGTTCCCATGCCTGCTATCTCACATCCTTTCATCTGCCCCAGCTGTGGTATCTCGGGAGAGCTGCTGCAGCAGCGGTCCCATGGCGTGGGGAGGGCTGGAAGCAGGGGTGCAACATATGTGGATACCTGAAGAGGAAACTACTGCATGAGGTGTTCCGGGAGAAAGATTATTACCCACTAAGTCACCCAGAGAGCAAGGCAGGGTGTAACCTGAAACTGGGTTCCAGCTGGTCAGACTGGTTTGGGCTTTGGGTCTGAAACCAAAAGCAGACACTATTCTTCAAACAGGAGTTGCTCTAACTGTGTCTTCAGGCTGGTGATCGCTCAAGAACTGCGATGTAAAGTCAGCTAAATGTAACTGGCTAATTGGCAGTGGGTTTGTACGGCAACCAGGTGGACCTGCCCTGCACCACTGACCTGGCCACCCTGGCTGGGCCTCTGAGTGCTGTTTGCAGCAGGAACGCTTTCTCCGCACACTCTGCTCTGGGCTGCGGGCTTTGCTCTGTCATGACCACGCACTCACTCTACACCAGCCCACCCATCCTACCATCTCCAGCTACTTACAGGTGTAAGTGCAGACATTATCCCTCCTGTTCCCTGAAGCGCTGCTCCAGGAGCAGCTCTGCTGAGTCTGGCTCAGCTTGGCCGATGGGGTCACCACTCCCCTCATGGCGGTAACCCCTGGCCTGGGAGCGCCGCCTGAAACCACAACTGCTTCTCGTGACAGTCTCCAGAGAGAGGTGGGTACGTGCTTTGCAGTCTCTTTCACTTACACCACACCTTTGTGTCCCCTGGTGTTGGACACAGCCCTGTTGGAGGCTGCAGGTCTGGCCTGAGCCCTCCCCCGTGCGGCTTCTGGGCCTGCATCCCCCAAGTCCCACCTGCTTTCAGCTCCTGCACCCTCACCTGACACAAGGGCTCCTGCTTCCCAGGAAATCTCAGCTCTTGGAAATTTTCAGATGGGAACAAGAGCCCAGAGTTTGAAACTTTGCAAAATGAGAATCCCACTCCTCAGGGGCCAGCAGTGAGGAGAGGCTGCCTCACTGCCTTACTGCCCAAGCAAGAACAGTGTTCAGTGACAGCTGAGCTGCCCCGTTGCACTGGCTGCGTCAGACAGGGAGCACATCCTCCACGTTCCCCAACTGCCAGGAACATGCAGCTGTGTGAAGCTGCTGGCTGGTTCAGGGCAGGAGGGTTCGAGATCCGGACCCGCCCTTTGTCCTTGCAGTGTACACAGACAATGCCTTCCCCGCCGAGGTCAGTGTTTTCCAAAGGGTTGTTTGCAAGCCTTGAGGAGCCAGGCTTCTGGCAGGCCCCTGGAGCTGCTCCCTCATTGAGGGGAAAGTACTGCTCCTTCAGATTGTCCAGTCTGCCTGTTGGTGGTGTCCACCTCTGCAGAAAAATAACCGTGGAACCTCTCTGCCCTTCCTGACCAGCAAAGCTGTTTATCCACCTTGCTTTGACTGTCAGGATTTGCCTGAGCTTTTGGCTGAGATTATCCCAGCAGGCTGGAGGGGACCTCGCAGGGTTTGTGTGGCTTACTGGCCTGGAAGCGTTAGCTCGCAGCTAAACATCGTGTGTCTCTGGCTTCCCCGGGGCACAATGGCTCTGCAAACAAATGCAGCAGCTGCCCTGATACAACAAGGGATGGCTCCACAGTGGCAGGCCAGAATACTGTTCTACACACAAAAGCCGCTGTGGGGTGAAACTTTCTGATAAGTTGCTTTAGCCCTCAGGCCTAATTTATTATATAAGGAAGAAATTATTTTTGTTTTGAGACCAAACTGTTCATTCTGGTTAAAAAGAAGAGCTCTAAAGCTGGGGGAAAGAAGGAACAGTTTGGTGCAAGCACTGCATAATGTAAAGACAGATCCTGAATCTCATTTTTGCCCACCTTACTTCAAGCATTAGGAATGACCAGACTTGTTCCTACTGCAGTGTGCTTTGAGGTCCTAAATGGCACACATGCAGATTTGAAGTCTAGTCCACGATATGGTAAGCAAACCTTGCTCACTAAAGTAGTGCCTGTGTGAGAAATAGCCTGTGAAATCTTCCCAGACAGTCTTTTTTTGTCCTTTTCCTCCTTGGAATCATGGAGAGAGAAAACGTAAATACTGTCCCTTGGTTATCAAGCATAGAGCTGCATGTTATTGCAATAGCTTGTAGTCACAGAGAAATACAGTCACCTCTAGAAACTCTAGCAGCTCTGATCTCTTCTGCAGCACCTAACAGGGCATGGAGGAACATTTCTGCAAGGAAACCTGGCTGACCAGTAAGTGTTTCCTGGGCAAGGTGCCACATGAGGTGTGACAGAGCTTGTGTGGCCCTTATTCAATAGTTGCCTCTCCAAGACGCCCTCATCTCCAGCTGTGTCAGGAGTTTTGAAACGAACCATCAGTTCCTGTAACAGCTTTAGAAGATTTTGCAGAGGCCACCCAACATTTAATTACCATCTTCTCTAGGTTGCCCAGATACACAAAATGACAGTGAGCAGCTGATGAGAGATGCAGAGAAAGAGGAGCCCTGCTGGAGCCAGCCAAGCACTCTGGTAGGAAGGGAATTTTTCCACAAGTCTCAGTGCATACAAAGAGCCTGTGTCTTTGTTCTCTGCCCTGACACACCTGACCCACATGACGGCTGCTTCAGGATTGTTAAAAAATATTTGTGAGCAGTTGAAGCAAAACATTGGTCCAGAAATTTGAGCTGCTGGGACTCCCCCAGCCAGAAACTCTTCTTTAAATGAAACTATAGTGTCCCTCTCATGTAGGCATTGTGGGAGCCCTTCCCTCCCTCAGCTGCATCCCCAGGGGCTCCAAGACTCCTGCCTCTGCCATGGGCTCCAGGCTGCACTGCTGCATTTTTTATTCAGTATGGGGTGTTGTTCAGCCAGAGCAGCTGCCCAGGGTGGTTTGCCAGCTCCTTCTGAGATGTCCACCAGAGGGGGCAGCAATATCTTAATATCCCTCTTGGTGTTGCCTTGGACACTGTACTGTCAAAGCAGCAGGGACATGGTGCACTGCTGGGGTTGATGCTGAGGTGTGAGATGTGACCCTCTGTGAGCTCCATAAGATGTGAGGTCCTATTCCCTTCACCCCCATCTATATCATGGTCTAATGTTATGGTCCATATTACCATATTCCCCCAGGTCTCAAAGCATCATATCCACCTGCAAGACGGGGAAAGGTGGTAAAACCTTCAGAAGAACAGAGGATTGACTTAGGGTCTCCCACACCTCTTGTGTGTGTTCTGTGCCCTGGGTTTACTTCCCTTTGGTTTTGTATGGGTTACATAGAGAAAGCCCCTGATACTGGGGTTAACTAGTCCAGCCCCGAAAACTTATCAATGCAACTTTAAAAAAAAAAACCACGTAGGTGCTTCTCTTTCTTTAGCTATTTGGATCAGTTTCCCAGATTTCTTTTGCTGACTTCTGCTGTTCTCCCCAACATACACACTACATTTTGAAAGAAATAAGAGACTTTTTCCCAGTAATCAGAGGACTTCAGGCAGTAGAACCTTCATTAAAACCAAAGCAAGCCAAAAGAGTTCTTTTCATAGACTGTCATCAAATTTGGAAGCTGGTAGCTCTGTCTCCCAAGCTTCGCCATACAACCCTTCCCTGCAAATCTACATTAGATGTTGACGGGGCATTTGTGACCCACTTGAGGAGGCTCAACAGCTCTAGGGAGCTGTGGGGTCATTGCATGGACCATGCAGCTCTGCAGGCGAGCAGACAGGAGCTGCCAGCAAGGATGCAATGCTCTTATTCTAATGTCCTCGCTAGAGGTTTTTGGTGCATGGAGTTTCTGTTAAACCAGTTTGAACTGGTTCTCTCTCATATTTAGAAACTATCCCTGCTTATGCTGTAGAATTACATCCTGTCAACAAATTTTCCTTTCCCTCTCCTCTTAGTATTTTGGGATGAGGGAGCTCTTCTCCCCTTTACCCCAAAGCCTGGGCTAATCTGACTTAAATGGAAAATTAATTTCCCCAGGAATCGCCTCTTGCCGGTCATGTCTTCAGCTAGCTGATCCATCCACCACTCCTCTGCTGCTCAGCCATGCAATTTCCATCCTACTTCCATTTATCTCCCCATTCATCAGCTAAGGGCCTGGCCAGAGACAGAATCTGTGCAGAGCGCAACCCTTCAGGTAAAGGGAAGAGCTGGCACAGTGTGTATGTGCCCAATACCATTCTTCCCATCCCCTTGTATATGCACATTCTCAGCCAGGGAGGCTTTAACTTCTCTCTTTTCTCTTGCATTCCCATCACATTACCATCTTAAATATTCAAGGCTGTAAAACCCATGCAAATACCCAGCCATCACAAAATGAGTAAGCATCTGGAGGGCTCTGCTTGGAAATAGTCAATGTACCAGACACTGCAATTTAAATATTAAAGCGTTGTGTACTGGGGGAACTTCCACTGTTGGCAAACCCTGGGGCAAGTGGGTGAGGTCCAGAAGGAAGTCCAAGTAGCAAGAAAATAGCTATTTGTTTTCATCAGTATTTTTTCACCACTAGGCTCCTCTTTCTCCACAAGGCCCTGGATTCAAAGAACTGATCTAAGATCTCACATGCTGTACCTCACAGCTGGTGTTTCACAATCCGCTGCAGCTTCTTCCAGAACATGTTTGTCTCTGTGCACTGGAGGTGAGCTGTGCTCCTTCAGATGGGCAGTGGGCTTCACATTGCCAAGTGCCAGGCAGGTCCCTTTCATGGGACAGGTGGGAGGGACATTCTGTTTCTCTGCTGAGTGAGCTTTCTGCTGGGCTGTCCTGGCCCTCTGTGTGGTGGGAGCCTCCAGCCAAGGGTGCAGGGCAGGGTAGGACCCCTGGGCGAGCAGTGGCCTGCAGAAAATTGAGCCCAAAGGAGCAGCTCAGCATTACAACTCAGTCTGTCCTACAGCTAGCCCCCGCTGAAGGAGTAGTTCTACACTCATTTAGCTTTCCTCGCATTAGCACTGCTGCCCCTGAAACATCCTGGAGAAAAGCAATTCACTTTTTAGGGATCTGTTTTCTGCTAGTACAGCTCCTTGAACCAACACCCCAGGGCACAGCTGAGCACCAGTGCTGGCAGAAGAAAGCTCCTACAGGAGCATGGCTTGGAGAGCATCTCTGAGAGAGGCTACCCAGAAACATCAAACCATAGCAGTCAGTCCTGACATCTCCCCTAGCCCCATATGCTCTGTCTCTACAGCACTGGACTGAGGCTCTAGGAAACTGCATCCAGGTTCTGTCTGTTGTCCTGCAAGTCATGTTGCTCTTGGCCCTCCCCATGGTTCAGAGAGCTTTCCCCTACACCGTTGGTAGCAAAGCTGGTGTTTGGGTAGGCAGTTTCCCTGCTGTCCTGCTTTGGCCCACAGTGCTGAAGCTGAGGGAGCCCAAGTGCTGCCCTAAACTGCCCTCATCTGCCCTTTCACATGGACCTGCAGAACCTCATGAAAGGCTCCTGCTTCCCCCATCCCTCCAGGCTTTCTGCAAATTGTCTCATCCAGCTGCTGAGAAAAGGGGGCTTTCCCAGCTTTCTTTTTTTCCCCACTACATTCAGGTTTATGTTAATTGTGTGTGATTAGTTAGCTGTGGGCTGGAAACTCTTCTGACTGTCTTTTCCAAGGAAACCATGAGGGAAGAGCCAGGAAAGAGTGGTGGTGAAGCCTGCATATGAAACTGCAAAAGCTTCTCCCTTGAGCCTGGATTTCTGCTGCAGGAGGAGCAGGCTGCAAATGCCCAGGAGTGCAGTGTCAAGTAGAACCTGTCTTTGAGAGAAAAGCGACCACTTATTTTGCATAAGTCACCTGAGACAGCAGGCCAAATATTTCCTGGCAGGGTTGTATGTGTGACCATCAGCAGGTCAGGAGAAAAGCCTTTTTGGTTTTTTCAGTAGTGCTGAAGAGCTTGGCAGGTTTCTAGGCTGGAGGGAACCAAGCCCTTTGTCCCTGCTCCCCTTCCTGTACTCAAGAAAGCTCCTCCTGAAGTTTTTGTGGCTGAATTGATCACAAGTCTCAGAAAACCTGCAGACTGGGCACTTGAGCCTCCCTTTACTCGCTGTCTTCAGCAGAAGCAAAGCAGAAATGCATAGTGGTTGTCTCCAAACCTTGAGAGGAAACTGAGGAAATGAGGATGGCAGAGGGCACAGGATGCTTGTCCTTCCCTGGGAGATAACTGTCTTTCCTGACTCTGTCCACCTAATGTCCTTTCTACTTCATAGCTCCTAATGAGCTTTCCTTCTGAGATGGCCTAATTGATAGGTAATTAATGAAATCCAGAACAGTTAATCTCAGTTTGTAATTGGCTTTGGAGTATGTTGTTTCTGTTTCAAAATGGAGAAGGGCTTGTGTGCCCATCCGTTTGCTGTTTTATTTGAGTGCTGCCTTTTCTTACCAAGCTCAGAGCTTGGTCAGACCATACAAAGATCGTACTTTGTAGGGTAGGAGAAAGGCAAATGTTCTGGAGAGGGAGGGTCATTTCTCTTCTATAAAGAGAGGATCATGTTAAACTGCAGTGACTTGCAAATCTACCTGGTCCTGTAGCCAGGGCCTCCTCTGCCATCCTTTTCAGCAAGCAGATGCACCTTGAGGTGGGTGGCAGAGATCACTGAATCCTCCTCTGTCACCATCCACTTACTTCCCAAGTCCTGCAGTGGAGATGTCACACATGGATCAGTGTTTCCTCTGCAGAGCCATTTCTGGTTCCTGCACATGAACCTGTGGCAAGGGCTGCCAGCTGACTGGCACACTCATTGCAGCGTGTCTCAGCCACCTCTCCTCCACAGGAGCACAACCAGCGAGCAAGCCCCATGCTCAGTGCTGCTCAGCACCCCAGTTCCCACTGCAGTCACTGGGCAGACTGGGCTGTGGTCAGGCAGCAGACAGGTAGAACCAGTACCTGAGGCATGATTGGGCTTGTTCAAAGTCTTAACTTCCTATTGCTCCTTTGCCCCTCTCCCGTTCACTTTCCCATAAACTCTACCTTTGTTTGACTCTCAGCACACCCTCCTTTCCTGTCTTTCTATTTTTTTCCCCCAGAGACTTCTAATATGCATTGCAAGATGTGTGGAACTGCCAGATCGTGTAGCACAAACTAAATATCACAGCATCAGGCAGGAGATAGCATTTCTCCAGCTGCAGAAGCCCCATGTCTCTCTGTATGCTCCAGGACACTGTAAACTTTCTGCACCAGATGTAAGGGTGTCAGAAAAGGAAGTGGTAATAATTTTTCCTGATTTGAACCACTAAGGAGATTTTTGGCACTGTGCAAAACACTCCAACAGCTGTCTGGGTGGGACACTTGCAAACTTTGCAGAAAGCTCCACGGGAACCCTAATGATTGAAAATACACCTGTCTGTAAAAAAAAAAGAATGCCTCTAATTCGAAGAAAGCCTACTTCAGTTGAGTAAACAGCAAAATTCAAGATGAAAGGAAATGTTCACCCCAGTATATCCACATTGGACCCACACTCCAGCTCCAATCTGTGGGTGACGTCCAGCAATTGTGTGAAGATAAAAATGACCTGGCTGTTCTCTCATCCAACTAAATGGTGCTTTTCAGCAAATATGAACCAAACTGTCCTCTCCAGAGTGCATCTTAGAGCAGAAGACAAAACAACTCCTCCTTAAAATGTTCAGAACTTGACTAGCCACCTCCTTGTGACCAGACTGCTGCTTATGTGACATGGGTTTGGGGCTGTCTGCTGAGATGTTGTGCTCCTGATGTCTTGGGTAGATTTTTGTGAGTCCATACCTGTGGGGGGCAGAGTCCTTGTCCCAGCTGAAGCAGTAACGAAATCAGCTCTCTGACCAGTTTTCCCTGGAAAAAAGTAATGATCAGGAACCCAGGCTCCTTACTAAGGACACTGTTACAAGGGAAAAGATGATGCATGGTGCATCTAAAAGTGGCCCCTGAAAGCACTGATACAAACCATGCTTGGTTCCTAACCAAGTCAATGCTTGTTTGTGCTGCAATTAGAGTGGAATAATACATGTTGCACATGGTATGGTCCAAATTTCTCATAGAGATGGGTGTTGTGGAGCTGGGCAAAGCTCAGGAGCCAGCCCCAGCCTGATTATAATTGTGAGGCACGGCAGTCCTTTGAAACTGCTTTTGAGTGCAGGGCTGGAAAGGGCCTCCTGACTCATGTCCACTTACCTTCTATTTTAGACAACTTTGTCTAGTAATTTTCACAAACAAGGCATGTTCAGTCTCCAAGGGAAGGGGTTGTCCTTACAGTGTTCCATCTGCTAACCTCTCCAGAACCTCCAGGCTCTTGGATGAAAAAAAAATCTGTTTTCTAACCTGTCTTGAATTTTGTCCAGCTCACACCCACTTAATTTTTGTCCAAAATTGCTCTTTTTTAAAAAAAGCTTCTTTTCTATCCCTAGCATGTGCAAGCAGAGAATCTCATGACAAGGTTAGCCACTATCTATGTCTCAACTTCTCCTTGCAGTTCATCCCAAACTGCAGAGTGTGATGGTTAGAGCATTGGACCTCCTGGATCCATAGGATTAACAGTGAATCTCACAAAATAAGAGAGATTTCATAAATTCTTGGGGTGTCTAAAGAAGCTAAAACTGCTGATCCCCTCTAGGATGAATTAGAGGGACTACCCTGCTGTCCCAGCATCCCTGTTCCTCTCAGGCAAGGGTAAGTATCAAAGAGGATTCTGCCATGGCCAGTGACTCTTTCTAAGTCACTTGTTTGCCAGCCATACTTGGCCAAAGTTTAGACAGGGTGAGAGGAGAACAAACCTCCATGTTTTCATGACAAAATATATTTTAACATAGCAAGATCTGTTTGCTCATTTAGTTTAAAAGCCCTGTTCAACCAGTCTGTTTTCAACCTCCCCAAACTCTCAGGAAGCACCCCTCCTCTTTGCAATGCCTCTCCAGTCCCCAAGCCTTAAAGCTGTGCAGATTGTCATTGCTGAATTGAGGCAGCTATTTAAATTAGGGATGGGAACTCCATTGATGCTCTCTGCCTCACAGATACAGAAGAAAGAGATCAACCCAGCTCTGAGGAGTTTATTAGCTGATACAAGCATGACCCCATGCCATCTAAACCTCCAGGAAGCAAGTCAGATTGATGCTCCGCTGATAAACATATCAGCAGCTGAGGAGCTGTGCACGGTGCGGCTCCCATAATTACCGACTCTGGTTCAAAGGCTTTTATGCAAAGGAACAATGGGCATCAAAACAGTTTTGTAGCCTGTTATGCACTGCAGTACTTTGCTGTGAAGGAAAGGCTTGCCCTGTCAGAGAAGCCTGCTTTTCATGTCCCTGTCCTCTTCCCAGCACAGAGGTAATTCCTGCTGGTAAGGAGGCTATTGTCCACCTTTTAAGAACAGAAGCAAGGGATGTACCTGCTGGCTAAGGAGATGAAAAAAAGGTTTTAGTAAAAAGGGAAGTGCCAAGCAAAATAATGTTCTTCTCATTGCAAATCTGTCCCTATTACCAAAGGATTTCCGTGTCACCAGCAGTGCCTGGGATGGAACTGACAGCTCATTTGTTTTGCCTTCCTGCCAGCAGTGGAGCACATCTGTGCATGTTATTAAGTAGCGTGCAGAAGACATTTACATTTTTTCCTCATGTCCATTTTTCCTCTTTGCTCACTGAGTTGAGGTTCTGCCTTTGAAATTGTCTGTGTTCAGCATCATCTGGGAAACCGTGGGATGTGAGCTGCTGCCCAGCCAAACCCTGCCATCCCATGGTGCTCTCAGAGCTGCTCTCACCTACGTCAGAACCAGCTTCTTCTTGTGTAACTCTGCAATCAGCCATGCATATTATGACTGGGCAGTTTCCTTATACCCAGAGCAGTATTTACTTCGCAGGGGAATGCTTTGGGTAAAGCATTCATGCCCTGCTCATTGAGCAGTGCTGAGGCAGGACTCTCTGTGCAGAACCTCACATATGGAGTGAGTCCCTCCAAGGTGCTTTCCAGCCTTTATGAAAGGCAGGTCTTTTTCCAGTTCTCTGGGTTTCCTAGAACTCTGACCCCTGTACACAAAACTAGATTATCCCTTAGAGTCTTTCATCTCTTTATTGGGACGTGGCTTATTTTCAGCCAGTTGCTTTCCTTCCTGCTCATTTTTCCTTCTTGACCCCAGAACAGCAAAGAGTATTTGCACAGCAGAACTACAGAAAGTGCATCCATGTTATTGCAGAAGAGCAGAATTCTGTCTGCTTGGAGGGCAAGGGAAGAAAAAAAAGGGCAGTGATCCTCATGGAGTTATCCCAGCAGGTTCCTAACACTCATACTTTTCCAACCTCATTTCATAGCGTGGCAGGCGTGATGTGAAGTGCTCTGCTTCCTTTCCAGCCAGAGAGGTTGTGCTAGAAGTCATGATGGAAGTGCAATTTTAAACCTTCTTTTGCTCTCCTGGAAGTGCTTGCTTGGATCTCTGGAGGTACAGGCAGGCTGGTAGGCCAGGGTCACCTGAGTGTTGATTCACAGTCAGGGTGTCTGTGAGGTTGACACGGATTTCAGCAGTAAGGATGCCTACAGCCAACATTCAGGAGTGCGTGTTGGCAGACTGAGCTGAATAACAAAAACATGAATTAGTTAGTAATAGTAACATAGTATCTACTTCATATTGTGCATAATACTAATTTTCAGTTTTCTTCCAAGTGCTGCAGCTTGCTGGAACTCAATTTCTTCTCTGGGGCATATATTCATACTGCTTTGGAATATTTCTGGCAAATATTCCAGTGCAGATTTTTGTTATGAGTTACACTGAACCCCAGGATTTCTGTAGGACAGAAAACTTCCCCTCCAGGAAACCATGAGTTCTTTCTCTCATAAATGAAAGAAGCAGCATGGTGTGTTCACCTCTGAGAGATCTCTTTTCCCACAGACACAAGGGATCTTGAAAGAGATATCCTTCCAGCCAGGGCTCTGATGGTATCAGAGCTGCAAAGGCTGAAGGTGCAACTTGTTTCTTTCAGCAGGAAGGCAAGAATCCTGAAGATGACCAAATCAGGAATGGTCAGTGTGGTTGGGTTTTTTTCCAGGGTTCATAAAGACTCACTGCTGAGAACAGGCATGTGACCCAGCAGCCCTGGTTGCATTGCAATGGGTTATCACCAAAATGGAACTCTTCCACACAAAAATCTATTGAAAAAAAATACTCCATCAAAATGTGAAAATGTTGGTTAGATAATTCCTGGCCAGTACCAGCCTGTAACCCTTTTATCAGTCACACTGTGTGAGATGAAAAGACAGGTATGCAGAGTACATGAAGCTGCGCAGTAGTTGGCGCTTGCTCCCTGCCAGGAGAGTTTCTCAAGAGTAGAATGACCAAAGGCAACAGCTGAGGTCTCCAGTCAAAGGAGATGTCTGGAAAAACCTTGCAGGGGGAAACCGATCTTGCAATGAGTCACTCTAGGCTCAGGTCTGATATCCCTGCCCAAAGAGGCAAAGGTAATTGCCTCTGATTAATGCTGGCAAACTTCTGTGAACTCCAATGAGGATATGAAAGGACTGACATGCCTCTTTGAGATGGGGGTAAGATAGAGTACAGCCAACTGTGGGAAGAAAATTAAGCTGAGATGTAGTTTTTAATTACCAATAAAGCCATGCTCTAGAATAGAGGGTTGAGAACAGGACTCGGTCTCTTCCTACTCTTTTGTGATCCTTGATGTATAGAAAGCAGTTTAGGGAAGAGCACCCCAGGATTGCTGTAGAGTCCCATTTGTAGCATTTAAATGCTTGTGATGCCCCCTCACCCTTTCTTGCTCAGAGGCTGTAATTATTTAGACAACAGATGTATCCAGAGATTTCCAGTGAATGCCAATAAAACATGGAAGGGCAGCATCAGCAAAGTCAGCACTGATATTTAGCAGAAGAAATACTACATCTTTACTGGCTATTTATGTGGATGAGGCAGGAAGAGTGTGCTGTTTCCTGTTGATGAACATCCCAGGTGCTCAGCAGCCCCGCTCTGGTCTCACTTCTGGAAGAGGGAGAGGGGAATGGTCCAAGCCATGCCTGTCAGCAGGTGCGAGTACAAGGCGTCCATGCCCCTTGGGTGCATCTGTTTGCACCTCAGTCAGGAAGCATGGTGAGAGCTTGGTGGTGGTGAGCTCGCTTTGTCCAGCCACATCGAGTATCGTGACAGCAGCACAGACTTCAGTGTGGGTTCAGACATGACTGCCCGGGCTACCAGCTGCTTACCCAGAGACCCTGGCCTTCCTGGAAGCCTGTGCTGCTCATCAGCTGCTCTTGTCTACTAAAATCTGCAGAGGTGTCTCAATATTCAGAATGCCTCTTCCTCCTCTGCCCCTCCTAAAGATGATAGACTCAGAATGGGATGCTGTTTCTACATCCATAATTAAAGCTAGTTCAGACTCTTGTTCTGGAAGAGTTCCTGCTGCTGCTGGGCTCCCGGACTTCCTATGTGGTATCCTCACATCCACATGGGCTGTGGCTGTGCTCAGGTAGCTCTGCCTGTGCTACAGGCATCACGTGAAAGAAGCAGGACACGAATGTCCCACATTCTGCTCTTGGGCCCATCTCTTTATTTTATCTGGGGACTTGATGGCTGTGTGAAGATACCATATTTCAGTCTTCCTCCTCTCCTACCACACCACCAAGGTCGCATATGCACTATTTAAGTAGCAACAGGCATAGAGCTTCCTTTTAATCATCTCCTAACTTTGCAGACCATAGGGCTCATGTTTCCTTCAACAGCACTAAATTTGGAGATATTTGCTC
Organism: Ploceus nigricollis; assembly: GCA_013399945.1. Classification (NCBI taxonomy): domain Eukaryota; kingdom Metazoa; phylum Chordata; class Aves; order Passeriformes; family Ploceidae; genus Ploceus; species Ploceus nigricollis. Next base: position 2,059,943 of record VXBC01008934.1, on the reverse strand, counting down.
TCAATGAATACTGTTTCTCCCTTAATTACTTGAACCCCAGAGCTGAAGGTATAACCAAGAGAATTTGATTTTCCAGCTCTCTCTGGAAACTCACAGAAGGCAATAATGGACATATTTCAGGACATTTATTGCATTTTGAGGACCATGAAAAGAAGCATTGTGATGTTGCTGGCAATAACCCTTCCCCTGCTATGGCACCCTGTGTGTTAATAAATGTTTATCATACCCCATGGAGGGGAAGGAACTCCATTTTGCAAATGGAAAAGGGAAGTCATTCACCCAAAACTGCACAGGGAAATGATGTTAAAGCCTGGGATAACATTTCCAGGTTTCTGATGATCTAACTTATATTTAGACTTACCTTCTCCCTCAACACCTAATGCAGTATCTTTATTATCCAAAAAGAGATGCTTGGAGATAGTGAATAAGTGTGCTGCATGTAAAGCTAGGATACTGCCGTTACTGGTACTCACAAGGCAGGCAGGCACTGCAGGAAGTCCTCTTTCTCCCAGAGTATGGTTATATTGTATTTATTAGCACAGAGTCCCTGTATGTCAGGTTTAGTATCCTTTGACAGGAGTTTTGTACATGTAAGACTTTACTGTTAGATGCTAATAACTTATTATTCTACAAATCTATTTGGCTTACAAGAAAAAACCAAATCATCCTGCAGAAGATATCACAACATTACATATCTTCTCCTGCTCTCCCTTCAAATTATACACTGCTGCCCAGATAATATTCCAGGGTGGCTGACATCTTTCATCTGCTCTATGTTATTAAAACCCCTTCGCAAGTGGAATGAAAATTCCTCTGTGCTATGTATAGCATTTTGTGTACAACTATTTACAGCTGGGAGTACAGCCTGGGTAGCCACACTTGGATCTTTATGGTTTAGGTTTTGCAAGCCTTTTTTTCCCCGTGCCTGCCAAGCCTCTGGCTGGCTGGTGGCATTGGAACTCCGCAAGAAGCCGGCTGCTCTCCTTTCCTGGCAGAGGTTTCACAGGGTTTCAAAGTCTCCCTCCACTGCGGTTATTAAAGGCTTTTGTTTATCTTGTGAAATCTGCCCTGTGAATGCTGACACTGACTGAAGTGCTGGGAGAGTTTCCCTGACTCTTCCTCTCTCTGTCTCTCACGGGTCTATTCCCATGAAAATGATCTCAGGTGTGCTGTGCGTCATCAGTCTGCCCCGGGCGCTCCCTGGCTTACTGGCAGGGAAGATGAATGCGCTCTTTCTGAAGCTCTGCCCGTAGCTGGGTGCTCCTCCAGCCTCCGCGCTGCGGAGAGCCGTCCCAGCGGCTCCGGCCACCCGCTGTCCCCGGGCACCCGCCGCTCCCCAGGCGTGCGGCCCAGCAAAGGGCTCCCTGCAGGAGAGCAGCGAGGGCTCTGCAATACCATCCGAAACCCATGTGCACTGCTTGGGCAGCATTTTCCCAGCCTCTCTCCCATCCAGCCCTGCAGGGATGCAGCCTCTGACGGGAAAACCAAATCCTCCCACGATGAGCTCTCCTTGAGCACGTGATGCTGACTTTCCCTTTTGGACGAGAAAGGATCTCGACTCTGTAGGGCTGAGGTGTTGACCCACCTTCCAAGGGAGATCTCAGCTAGTTCCTTGGCAGATTCCAGCTAGATCCCTGTATCCCTGCTGCCACTGAGCAATGTAACCAGGAGTTTACCTGGAGAAGCAGAGAGTTAAGCTCGGTGGCAGGGTGAGATGCTTATGAGAATGGTGGAGGAAGGGACAAGCCCATGGCTTGAGCGCCCTGAGCTCCCCACAAAGTTTAACATTTGTGATGGCACCACCAGCACCACTGTTCACATGTAGGTAACTGCTTGGCAATCACCAGGGCTGTCCCCACCAGGAAATTCCACCATGCCACCAGCAGAATGATTGGCAGCACAGCCACAGGAAGGGGGCTTTGCTGTCTGTGATTGATTCGCTAAACTGTGCTCTCTTCCACAGGAGGTCGAGCTCTTCCACCCTCACCACCAGTAGAGCCAGGCCCCACGGGTGGGCTCCTGTTGCCAGCTGGGGGAGGAGCAGGCACCAGGCCTGGCTCTGAGGCTGACACTGCAGTGCTTCCTTCTGAGCTGAAAGCCTGGAGAAGGTTTCAGCAGTGCCTGGCTCACTTTCTGAGAAAACAAGGAAAGAGAGCTTTACCCTAGACCCTGGGAAGCCCGTGTATTTTCATTGTATTTTAATTTTAAGAGATTGTCTGCCCCGCCCAAGATTATCTCATGGGAAAGAAAAGCCTGGCTCAGTGACTCGTGGTGAAACTTGTCCCACAGCCAAATTTCTTTGCACCTGATGCTCCTCCATAGCAGCAGAAACCAGAGTATTTCAGTTCACAACACTGCCCTAGGGGTAGTGCTGGGGATAAGGGGTTGGAGGGGGAGGATGGGACCCACATCTCCTCCTGCTCCTCTAGAACAAGTCCTGCAAGTTTGGATGCCGAGCAGCTCAGTCTGGGAGCTGGAAAGGCCATGGTGTCACCCTGGGAACAAGGATCACGTGGGGCTGCAACAGAGGGAACCTGTCTCAGGGATAAGTTGAGACATACCCTGCCCTCTTGTGCAATAGGTCTTTGCAAGTACAATGCTGTATTTATACGGTGGGAATGGGGAGCCCAGGGCTGGACTCTGCAGAGGCATGAGTAAGCAGCTTCCAGGAGGCCCAGGTGCCAGCTGGGCCAGCTCTTTGATTTCTTTTCTGGGAGCAGATGAAGACAAAGTGCTGGGTCTCAACCAGCATTCTGTAGTACAGGAAGGACAGTCTTAGAGCCATACTGTAAAGTTCAAGTGGTGTCTTTGGAAAAATGCTTTATCTCCCAGGCTCACTACAGAGTGATTTAGCACGATCGAAAAGAGGCAATGATGTAAAGCAGACCTAAGATGTACAAGCAGACCATGTGGCCAAGAGCAGCATCCTGGGCAAAAAGGACTCTCAGCAGAATGGAAGAGCAGCACTTTAGTTAGCACACAGGCTGTGAGAGGACAAACATGTCTTGTGGTGACAGCATCTGTTTGAGCAGTGCCTCTGCTCTCTTCTGCTCTTGTGGTGTTCCCATGCTCTCTGAGAGACTGCAGAAAGGACCATGGGAAAGGACCAGTCTAGCCCAAATTAGGGGCAGGAATGCATTAAGAGCAGAGTTGAAGCAGGTTACCTATCTGCCACTACAGCTGAGAAAAGTCAAACCAGACCCTGCTTCCAAACTGGGCCTAACTGATAAATAATGTTAAACTTGGAGTAATCTGAAGAAAAAGCCAGCTAGCACCTGAGGATTAAATTGGGGAGTGTTAAGAAAGTGATAAGGTTGTTAATGTAATCACACCCTCTCAGGAAATGGGGGGAGGATGCCATTCCGAGGTAATTGCATTTCAGTAGGGTTCCTCCTGCTGGGCTCATGTCAGCTCCTGACCTGGTAATAGTTCAGCCTGTCCCTTCAAAATAAATAAGATGTAACCTACAGGGCATAAAGATCTCCAGAAGGACTTTCAGACTTGCCCTTTTGGTGCTGGAAGGTGCTGGAAGGAGGACGTGCTGAGTCAGATGAAACTTGGTTATTTTGGGGTTTAATTCCCAGTCAGGGTTCAGTGGAAGCTGAGGAAAGTGTTACTAGCTGGAAACCTTTTTGGCATAGTTAAGCCCATTTAGGGTGCGACACCTACAGAAAAAGGAAACTAAAGGGTCCTTTCCATACTGTGTCTCTACTGTTGCTGACATCCAAGCTCAGGTCCTTTGGAGATGGCAGCTGAGAGTGGCAGCAAGCACACTGGCTTCATGTGGATTTACAAAACACGGTGTGTACCTGTACTGAAGTACTTGTACTGTTACCTATGCTGGGTCTCAACCAGCATTCTCCAGTACAGGAAGGACAGTCTTCCCTATCAGTTACTCTGTTGGATGCAAGGATATGCAGGAGTCTGCTACCCAGGATCCAAGTCAGAGCCCTGAGCAAGAAAGAAGGTACGAGAGAGTTCCTACCCTGTAGGAATGTTGGTGCTTTTAGCATTTGCTGCTGAGCTTTGTGCTATGGAACAAGTCAGATCATCAAATCGTAAGGATCCTTTTTGGAAGAAACTAAGAAACTAAACTGTGACGAACTGTGCTGGCCTCAGCTATCTTTACCCAGCCTGGTGGGGTGGTTTGTGTTAGCAACAGTCTCACAGGAACTCCTCTGTGCTCTCAGCAGCGTCTGAAAATACAGGTTGGTCAAGCAGCACTGCAAGGCAGAAACAAGCCCAGACTCTACCAAAGCCAGGTAGTAGCACAGATCCACTACTGCACCGTAAGAGGATGAGAGCAAGGCTTTACGAACACCTCAGGTGGCTTTGGTAGGAAACTCCATTTAATGAGATAGATTCACCTCCCCACACCCAGGAGTTCAGCTTTGTTCACGGATTTCAGGGAGTTTTAGAGTGCTTATTGTGCATATGACAGGATATGGCTCAGTGGAATGACTCACTCCTTGTAAAGTTAATTCACACTTTGCTGCTATTTCCATTCACAGGTGCTTCTGTAAGATTTAGTGCCAGGAAGTTACAAAGCTGGGAGCCAGCTCCAAATACTCCCATAGGTTACTTTACGTCTAGTAAACAGTGGGTCTGTAGAAGGAGAGTGTGATTGCAGACTTGGTAAACAACCATGCCCCCTCCCCTCCAAAAAAACCCAAACAAATCCTAACAACCCCAATAACCTCCTCAACCAAAACACAAGTTCCCAAATCATGTTTTATTGGTAGTGATTTCCTATTCCCTTCTAATTTCTTAATTTTCTCATTACCTCTGCTACTCTGTTTTTTGTCCATTTTCTTTCCTAGCTCTCTGCTGAACCACCTCACTCCTCCCTCAGCAACCTCACTTTCCAGCCCTGACTCTGGAGCAGCTATGGCACCCCACATCTGGACAGGAAGGAGCCCTGACGTATCTGTAATACTGAAGATAGGGCTAAAAGGGCTAGTCCTGTGAGCTGTCTTGGATGGAGCCTTTGCATCCTATGTGGCACAGGCAAAATTTTTCAGCACTTGAGCAGTGTTTAACTGCCAAGGTAAGTTAAGTGAAGCTGGTGGCTAAATTACCCATCAGCCTAATGACAGAGCAGCATGCTGTCATTAAGGCTCCAAATGCAAGTCCTGCATGGGCTTGACTCAGTGAGTGCTGGGAGGGCTTCCTGACTGGTCCCTGGAGAGTGACTTCTGGGGAGAGGCATTGAAAGCCCTGGATGTTTGCTACTCCATCCCCCTCGGCAACCTCCATACTGAGTGGCTGCTGAGGTAGAGAAAGATTAAGTGAGGTAACAGAAGGAACCTAGAAATGAGGGGATTTTTACCATTGCTAATGGGGGTTAGGACATGAAGTGAGAAGTGGGGCTATTTCCCTGTTATGTTTTTTGTCAGTGAAATGGAGTAACTCCCTCTCCATATTAAGGCCCAACTTAATTTGCAGTGACAAAATTACAAACACAAATTGTGGACATTAAAAAAAATTTATTTGAACAAATTTTAGACACAATCACATAGAACGAAAGTAGCTCTCAGTACAGTTTCTTTTCCAGAATGAAATAACCTCTGTTTCATAGCAAGCTACTGCAGGACAACCCTTGCTGTCCTCAGCAGGAAGGAGGCTGGTGTTCTTTCCACCTGTGGATTTGCTCCACAGGGATATGGCATGCACTTTGGCAGGTCACACCACAGCCCTTGGTCTCACAGGCTAAAGAAATGTGTAAAGACCCAACAGACAAACTGAACTAGTGATACAGCAAAGGTGCCTGTACAGGTAGGATATGCACACAGGGATGCATTGCTGAGTGAGAGCTTTGTCAGGAAGTGGTGTCCTACCTAGACCTGTGTCAGATATGTCACTTCTTGTTACTGTCTCTGTGCTCACCATCTCTTAGGGCTCCTCACTGGACTCAAATGGCATTTCAGTTGGAGGAGTCCTTTCAACATTCAGCTCATTTTGCTGCACCATCCTTTTCAGGTCTCTGAGCCTTACCCTAGAAGCAGCTCCAAGACTGTGGGCCACCTCTCTCCACAGGAACACTTCACCTCTTTCATCCTGCGATACTGCCCAGGGAGACAGCAGTCTTGTCTCACATCCTGGGAACTACATAAGCTGCACTACAAAACCAGCCGGCTGTGAGAGATGGTGGGAGGCATTTGTTTGGAGCCAGACTGCATTAGTCACATTTGCCTTGCTACAGGCTCACTAGCTCACCTATGCTTGCTTTTGGTCTAGGGCAAACCATCCACAGCTATTTCTCTTTCTGTCACATTACTCCAGAGCGTCCCCAAAGTGATGGGCTGTGGCCAGATGCAGAGAACCCCCTGAGTATCAAAAACATTGTTTGACAGACCTGTCACGCTCTCTGCTACATAAACCAAAATGAAATGTCTCTGCAAAAGAGGATTTAGAAATTGATGCAAGTTCTGTAATAAAATATAATAAAATGTGAATAGACTCTCTGAGATATTAATCCCCTGAGAAACAGGTGAGAGGGGAAGGGAATTATTAAGGAATTATTTTCTCCAGCATAAACTTCACGGATTTCCTTTTTTTTTGATTTCAGCAGATCAAGCAGTGACTTTTAAAAAGGGAAGCATAACAGAAAGAAGCCCTGAGTCCTCTGTTCCTGTTCCACAGCCTCAGGAAGAACAGTACAAGGTGAATTCCATTATTCTGTGTAGATCTGAAATGGAGGATTTTACTAATGAAGAGAAACTCTCTCTCACTACAACCTCCTTCTTTTGATTCAGAACTGAATGTATGGACAATATTACTTTGAAATTCATATCACTAGCAAAATTTTCAGGTCCCTAAAGGTTACCCTGCATATTAGCATCTCAACTAAGTAGAATCACAACTTTAATTTAACGACATTCATTCTTCTTTCCTTCTCCATCTACCTTTCTTCATTCCATCTTTCTCCTTTCTATTTGCTTCCTTTTCTTCCTTCTCTCTCCATCTATATTTGACCCCTTGGTAGTGTTATAAACCCTTTGCTGACACAGTTTTTTCTCTGCTAGACAGAGCCACACCTCACTCTTCCTCGCCTCTTCTTTCTTTCAAAACACCTAACACACAAAAGGCCTTTCAAAGTTGGTCTCCAAGTCCACAACTACCTCTTAGGATAGGACTGTAACACTTGCACCCAGCGGACTAGAGTCCTCTCAGAGAAGGTTTTGCTCAAAGTATTATTGTCGCTCCCAGTGCATTTTCTCTTCAGCCTGCTAATGGCCTTTATTTAGGAAATAACTTCTCAAGAGTACTCCTAGTACAGGGCCTTTAAGAAAGAGTGCTGCTTTTTCACAGCCAAGTGAATTCTACCTATTTTGGCAAATGGAATCAGAGGGGGAACCCAAGTCTCATGTTACAAACTCTGCACCCCATGCCTGACCACATTGCAGTTGCATGCAACTGCCCCTGCCCTGCTCTCTGCCACACCTGTAAATCAGCTAAAACACAGGCTGATTTCAGAATTCCCTCATGTTTATTATGTGCATCAGAACTTTCAAAGTGTGTGAGCTTCAACCAGAAAACTGGTCATTTTGAACAATGTAAGGAACCTGCCTGTTCTGGGGTACTGAGTCTTGAGGTACTAAAGGCTCCCATTAGTCTGGGACACTACAGACATGTCCAGCAGGTATTACAGCTGCCTGGACCATTCCACATCTCAGCACAATGGAAATCTAGTTCATGTCTCCTTGGCATCTGATACTGTACCCAGCAAGAGACAGGTTTCCAAGCCCAGCAGCTTATCATACCCTCCTTGCTGGGACCATAGGAGCAGTCACTCCAAGAAGGTGCAGAGCCAATACTGGCATTGGGTGTTTCTTTCCCCTTCCCTCAAAGCAGCTTCAGACAAAGCAAAAGAACTTCTTCCAGCGGCACTTAGAGAGAGTCTTGATGCCTTTGGCAGTCATCTTCTTTTCCTGACGTGCCTTGTGCTCAACACCACTGACAATGGCCATGTCAAAAACTTCTTTAAGGTTCTTCTGGGTCAGTGCTGAGCATTCCAGGTAGGCTTCAGCCCGGATTTTGTCAGCTAGACCTTCTGCCTGAGGCCGGGGCACAGGCTTCACATGGTAGCGATCCAGGCTGATGAGGACATTGACATCGTCCCGCAAGTCTGCCTGTGTCCCCACTAGCAGCACTGGCGCCCGGGGGTTGTGAGTTCGTATCTCAGGGATCCATTTCTCTGTAATGTTTTGGAAGGAGCTTGGGTTTACCACACTGAAGCAGACAAGGAAGACGTCGGTGTCAGGGTAACAAAGAGAGCGCAAACAGTCAAAGTCCTCCTGTAGAAAAGGGAGGGGGAAAAAAAAAATCTTCACTGGACTGCTCTTCTAACACTGTGATGCTGCAGTAGCTTTTCTACAAGTTAACTAGGATAGCAACAGAGGCAGAGCATTGTACTGACTTTGTGGCCATGCCACATTTCAGACACAAGTTTCAGAGTTGAGGACATCTGTCATTCACTTTTCTGTGACTGCCATACCAGTAAATGGCTGGACCAGTGCATTTCCTTTCTTCCCAGTTAAACACCTTCCTCAAAGCCTGAAAAAATCCCTGTCCCACAGGACCAGAGTTGACAGCTGCTTTGATAGAGCTTACCTGTCCAGCAGTGTCCCACAGCTGAATTCGGACTGGGGCTCCATCCACGAGGACCTGCACTGTAGCAGAAGGAGAATGAAGGATGAGTCTAAAGCAGCTGGCCAGCATACACACGCACACTCATACAGGCTTTTCCTGAGCACTTTGGTTCATACCCTGCTGAACAGACTCACTGAAGTCACTCACATCTCCTCCTAGCTGAGCATCCTCCCAAACCTCACTAAGACTCTTGAAGCTTGCACTGGAAACATTAAGAGAGCTGCAGCAGACCTGGTTTTGTTAGCTTTCAGGTGTTTTGTGCTCGTCTCCAGAATTTTGAAAGAATAGTTCCATGTTACTGGACAACTGCTCCTCTAGACAAGAAGAGCCCTTAGCCAAACAGTTCCCTGAGAACTACTTGTTCTTCTTCCACAACCCAAGAAAAAAGATAAGACTAAAACCAGAGAATTTCAGCAACTTGCTCCTATCTTCTTGGCCAAGCAAATTCAAATCAGTCTCCATCAAACAAGCTATCGGAGATTTTTCCCATCCAGACCAGAAATTTGGCCTTAAAAAAAATGTTACGTGAGTGTCCTAGCTAAGGAAAAACCCACCTTTGTAATGAAGAAGCTATTAAGGAAACAGTGATGAGTGAAATCCCTTTCAGAGACTATCCACACACCAAAAAACTGCTGAGTTACACATGTAAGGTTTGCTCCCATTTCACTCCCTAATCACAGTACACCTTCATGTGGTATCAGCTGACTCAGACTGAGGGCTGGCAAGACCTCTGATGACAATCAGGAATGAAACTGTTAGATGTTTAAGTGCATAGACACCACAGAGATTAGGCTAGGAACTGAGGAGAGGGAAAAAGGGGTTGTGGAGCTGGAAATCACTTGAAAATCCTGACGAGGTGGATGGGGCTGTGCTTGGGTGAATAGAGGCAGACATCATGGCTAAGGTGACAATGGCTGGCACTTGACATGAGTTAGCAAAACTCCACTGCTGTGTGCAGGGAGGAGGCTTTATGGTCCTTTTTGTTAAAAAAAAAAAAAAAAAAAAGCCCCCCAAAACCCACAAACAAACAAAAAATCTCCCAACCAGAAGCAGGATCAATTGTTTGTGATTCTTGAAGTAATCTGTCAGGTGAGAAGTGACGGAAACAAGAGAGTTTAACACAAGCTTTTGAAGGAGAGCACTCCTCCCTGAAAGCAGTCTGGGGAAAAAAAGGGAGACACAGACAAAAAGATGAATTGAAGTTTGGTGGGAGACCAAGACTGGAAGAAAAATGAAGAGGTGGGTGCGTCCACCACAGTGCCACTCCTCGCGGCGTAGCTGAAAGTCATTGCTTCCGTGTGACTGGGAAACAGTTGAGTTGTTACCATATCTTTGCCCCAGAGGAGGAAGAGAAACCTGTTCCTGATCAAAGAACCTGCTAGATCCTGACTTGATCTTCAAGGCAGCAGGCATTTGACTTTCTAGTATCTGGTTTTCTCGTCTCACAAGTGCATTGAGAGAAGGAATTAACATCTCTGAAATGTCTTGCCATCTTCAGAAGAAACTCACCACCTATATTACCTACTGCTCCAGCATTTGCACAAGGTTTCATCCCATCTGCTGCTAGCTTGAGCTACGTTAGCAACTCTGTGACAGCCCTCCAAATACCGCCCTCACAAGGTCCACACCCTCAGGATGAGGATGGATCACGGTACAATAGCGAAGGGGCTGGCCCAACAGGATAGCCTGGTGGAGGGAGAAAGGTCACTGGGTACGCATTTCACTCAAAGCTGCTCTACCTGGCAGCGACACCCGGCAGGAGGTAGCAGCCAGACTACATCTGTATGTGGCTGGGTCACTGTCCCAGCGACGTCCCCCTGATAATGCAACACCTTCTCCTATCTTGTTATTGGCACCACAGTCCCATGACCAGGATTAAGGTTAGAATTTAAACTGCTGAGCTCTGCCAGCTGTTGCAATGGCAGGTATTCCCCAAAAGGGGAAGGAATTGGGTTGAAATTTCTGAGCTGGATCCAGAAGCATAATATTTGACTCCAGGAAGGGACTTTCTTCAGGCTTATCCAGGGTAAGAGTAGGAGTGGGAAGGGAAACTTGTCTGTTCTTCCATTTCCTCCCAATAAGAAGAAAGAGAACTTCACAAGACACATTTTTAATGTTTTTGATTTCTATCAGTTAGAAATCCTATGAACCTCTGAAGTCAGACTCAGTACTGGGACATCCAGACTAGAACTAAACCCATGTGCAGCTGTCTTCAGATTACCTGCTGTTAATCAGGGAGTCTCTGCACTCATCTTGCCTTCACCTTTCTGGACTATTTTATTATGGATTTGCCCTTCCAAAAATGTGCAGTCTAATAACTACAGTAATGTTAAGCATCTCTTAGTCTAATCCATACACATTAATGCAAAGAGAGCAGAGAGAGCAGTAACCTTTTCCTTGGAGGACTCATGATTCCTTCCATCTGTTCACAAAGGGCTTCTGGACCATGAACAGCAGCGTGTTCCCAGTCCAGTTCCTTCAAGTGACAGTAGAATAGCTTGGAAAAGGTCAAGGTAAATCAACAGCTCTCAGAGTGAGCAACTATGGGGGGACATTGAAACAAAACACTCTCTCTAAGCACCCCTAAGACTATGACACATTAGATGTCTCATTCCTGGTCTGACTTGAGCACATCTCTAATCTACCAATCTACATTGTCAAGTAGTGCTTCTTCATATCAAATGAAGATAAGAAATCTTTCAAAGGGCTTTGTATTCTCCTGGGGTTTATATTAGAAATTGGAGCCCAAAGGAAGAGGAGTGTAGAACAAGAACAAAGATAGCATTTACAAAAGTGGAAACTAATGAGAGCTCATCAGCTTGCAATTCTAGCCAGACTTATAAAGCTCGTCAACTTTTTGACAACCTCTGCTCAATGCTAACTTCACCAGACATGGAGGGGAAAGGATGGTTTTCCTGAGTATCAGTTGAAGGTAAAATCACAGCGTTACACCGTAGGCTATTTCTGAAGCTAAAACCACCACAAGCAATAAAAAAACACTAAGCCCCCTTCTATTTAGTCATAACAACACCACAAAACCAGGAAGCTGCCCAAGTACATAGAACTTCCAAATCAACTCGACACAGTTGCAGAAAGGAGGACCTCCACCTGCTAAACTTCACAAAACGTCGGAGGGACCCGGTCCGAGTCCCAGAAATCCCCTCGGGCTGTGTGCCCGCAGGCTGCGCTGCCCGCAGAGCCCCCGGTGCGCAGCCCCGCACGGGGCAGCCCGTGGCCCCGGGAGCGCTCGCCTCCATCCACCCCGGGACCCCGCTCCTCCCGACGCCGCGTCCCGAGGTTTCGGTGCTCCAGACTGGATCCTCCCGGCCGCCCCATGCCCCGCGCAGCCCGGGCGGGCACCTACCGGAGAAGGTGTCGAGGGCAGTGGGCTGGTACTCGTCGGGGTACCCGTTGGTGGTGTAGCTGACCACCAGGCTGGTCTTGCCCACGGCACCATCGCCCACCAGCACGCACTTGATTCCCAGCTCCGGGCCGCTGCCCCGGGGCGGGCTGTGTCTCCGTAGGGCGGGCGCGTAATCCAGGAGCTCCTGGGGAGGCATGGCAATGGCACTGACGGTGGCACGGCGGACTCGACAGGGCTCAGCGTGGGGAGCGGCGCGGCGGGGCCGCTGCCATGCTCCTGAGAGCGGGCTGCTGTCGGGGCTGCTGTGCGGGGCCACCCTCTCCAGCCCGCCGAGCTTCGCTCCTCATCACGACACCTGCCACCCTGCGCACAAAAACCAGCCTCTATTTCCCTAGTCCCGCCCTGTCCCGCCCCGCCGGGAGGTGGCTGGGCCCAGCCCTGCTCTGCCCGGCCCGGCCCTACCGCCTCCTCCCGCCGCCGTTCCGCGGGCAAGGGTCCCGCTGCTGCACCCCCATCCCCCGCGATGCCCCCCGAGCTGCGCCTGCCCTCGGAATTTCGGCAGGTGCCACGCCGTGCTCTGAGCCGCGCACACACGGGAAGGCCGTGCTCCACCCAAGTCGCCCCTGCTTCCTTTTTGAAAGAACCAGCTCCACTGTGCCATTTGGGGCATCTGTGATTTCTGCCATGAAATCAGGACAGAAGTAAAACCAACAGTGCTGGTCAATATTGTGAAGGACAATATAAAACAAATGGCCAAAAGTCATCACATCTGTTAACTACATGATTGCCATTACTGGGTTGCTGGGGCTCAGCCAAGCTGTTGCTACCTGCTGGCAAAAGCCACAAAGTGTATTTTCCCAGCTGCATGGACAAGTGCTGGAGTTCCCAGTCTGCTGCCTGTTTTTCATATTCACCTCTGGTAGGTCACACACCACACTGTGCCCTTGGCAGCTAAGAAGACGGCTCCATCCCTGCCCTGAGGAGCTCATCATCTAAATAACTATGACTAAACAGAGGAGTGGGAACAGACCACTTAAAAGGAGAGATACAGCCACACTATCTCAGCTATCATTGCACGCCAGTGTAGCACCTCCAAGTGATTGGAAACACTGGAGGGGAAGTATTAATGCCTACAATACCCAATATTGCAACATTAGCTTTGAATGTGGAACTGCTTCCTAATGGAGGAGCTAAACTCAGGCTATCAAAGAACAACACTCATTTAGTTACCATGATGTCCTTCACGGTCCTCTCAGCAAGACAGACCTGTCTGCACTAGGTAGGTTTGTGCTGCAAGCAGCTGCTGATTAGCAGTTCATGAGTTTGTCTTGCTGTAGTTTGCATCCATGCTGAGAAGATACAAAGGTGTTCCACCTACACTAATGTTGAACTTGAGAAGAAATCTTTAAATCAGGCACAGTCTAGAGTGCTTTTCCCTGTGGTTGACATAAAGTCATAAGCACTGCAACCCTTCAGGTTCAGTGAACAAAGCATGTCCACTGAATCACTCTTTGGAGACAGCCAACAAACTTCCTGAGAACTGCAAGAAGGCTTTTCCTTTGCAGTTTTCTCTAGCAGTTTGTTTTAGTCAACCCCTTGTGTATTTTTACACATAGCACAGCCTTAAATTTCTACAGCTACAAAAAATGGGGATGGTATTAGAAACTAGGCTGCTGCTAAAACATGTGCCAGGTAGTCTTGCTACAGCAAGTGGCTGCTATCTCAAGGGTCTGGCTTGCATTAGACTGGCTTTTTCCAGTGCCAGGCTCTTCAGTGCTAGTTCAGAGCCAGGTGATAGCTGAACTGCTCCAGAAAAGGCAGAATGCACTGGGGCAGGCCATACTCTGCAGTGTGTGAGGTGTGGTAGTGCGTCCAGTGGGAGCAGCAAGGACACGCTGCACTGCAGCTGGGACAGGCAGCACAGCAAGCAAGGATCTTACAAAGCTTTCCCAGTGCATTTCAGACTCTGGCTGACTTTCTGTGAACTATGACATTTCCATTTAATCAGAAGAAATGAATGTAAATGAGGGATTATTCACCAAATTGTTCACTGTTGGCAGGGTCAAGAGATGAAGAGAAGCTGACAGCTCAAGCTCCCTATTTGCTTAGGAATGTATCCCCCTTAAGAAGATACACTGTTGCCCCACTCCAGGCATCCAGCCCTTTTTCTCTTATTCCTTACCTAAAATCTCTTCCTTCTGGGACTATGCTCCTTTTTCCTTGCAGTTTCTGACAACCGTTGGTTGACACACACTTAATTTGTCAATGAGCTTAAGTGATTTTTAATCTATATTTAAACAAAGTGATTAAGCAAACAAACAGGGCCGCTCCCATGGATTTGTTTCTCAGGTCTTGCCTTGGTCCTGACAGCTAACAGTAGATGAAGGTTTAGTTCCACAATGCAGAGCGCAGTCAGCTATTTTGGGTTTGCTAGATTTTTTTGCACAGTTCTGACTTTTTTGCAGTGAAAGCCTGTCCATTCCCTGAGCTGCTGAACCAACAGCTCTGCCTATGTAGGTAGCAGGTATATTAGGAGAGCCCATTGCGTGCTGTTTGCCTGACGTGCTCCTCTGCCAAAAGCAGTTGTGCCTGAGTGGGAAATACACAGTCTGCAAGGCTGTATTTGGCCTCACTCCCAGGAATTATAATTAGTACAAATTATGATGGTATTTCACATTATGTGAATTCCTATCCACCAGGAACTAAGTGCAGAAGATCAAACTCTTTCCAGGCAGATCAAATACAGATTTCAGGTCCTGTTAGTGTTTAGCCATTACTCAGCTGGGCTGAACTATCTAGGCTGCACAGAGAAGCTGCTCCATTAAAGTGATTTACAGTGGAAATAGATTTCTATATTCAGGCAGTGTGTGACTGTCACCACCAAACAAACTTTATACATCTGTACAAAGTCCTGTTATTAAAAAACCCAGTTATTTAGAGGAAGACGCTTCCTGTTCTGCTGATTTCTCTTAATTATAATAATTTTTCTCACCACTGCTGTGGCAGGAGAAGTCGACCTATGGACCAAATCAAGAACAGTACATAAGCCAATTTGGGTGAGGAGGACACACAGGCTTGTCCCTTAGGGGATGAAACACAGATCAGCTCAAACTATTCCATATAATTTCCATTCTGAAGTGCAGTGTTATAATACAGGGAAATGGTGGCACTGGGTTTTTTAGCAGATAGTGGTCCTGACTTTCAGTGGCTCCTGAGCAATACTTGACCTCCAACAACCTTGTATACTGCTCCTCTGACAACATTGCATTCTGCCTCCTTGGCTGATATTCTGCTTCCCAGTCTTGTCCGAAACTCACAGAGTGGAAGCCATTCTCATTTTTGCAAAGCCTAGCAAATTACTCATGTTGCCTCAGAAAAAGCACTGCATGTTATGGGAGGTGGCAGTTTTAAAAATAGCATGGCACCCTTCTCACCAAGGGAAAGGAAAAAAAATATCAGCCCCCTCCTAACATGGTAGTGCGCAAACCCAGCCTTCATTACTTGCATTTGTACAAGTGGGCTGCACATGTCAATATGGTTCCTTAGCAAATGGTGCCCTGGAATCCCATTTCTGAGTCTGTTCACAGACTGGGCTGCACAAGAGAAACCTAAACAATGAGAAAGNTAGATTGAGAGGGAGGCTAAAATGGAGTGCAAGTGCCAGAGCAAACTGGATCCCGTGATGTCAAGAGACTGAAGAAATAGAAGTACAGCCGCTGCCCAGCTGGTCGAATTTGTAATTGCAAGCAATGACACAAGCAGTTCTGAGTCACCCAGTGTTTGTCATGCACCTGAGTATGCTTCCTCCCTGGGAAAAATCAAGCTAACTATAATTACCACTTAAAAGGAGTGACAGACAAAAGGGTGAAGACAAGAGCCCGAGCCTGATTTTCCCTTGTGGTGTGCCTCGTCTAGTTACTGTAACCTTCAGGAAGTGATGTCAAACACTTCTTTGTATCATTTTCTATCAACTTCGCAGAGGCAAAAACAGACACAAGACAAAGTCAGTGAAACATCAGGCTGCACCTATTAATAGAAAAATTATGACAGGAGAAATCCAAGGAAGAATTATTCTAGTACTTACTTTCCTTTATTAGAGATTTTTGTTGATAGAAACTCCATAGTTCCTGAGTCTCCAGCAATAAAAATGCTTTACAATTCTATAGCAGCTAATGGATACTTCTGGTGTGAACTGGAGATGTGTGCTTTTGAAACGCCTTTGGGGGGGGGAAAAAAAAAAGGGAGAGAGAAACAATGTTAGAATACAGCTCCCACTATCCTGGCCTCTGAACTACTTCATTGCTCTTTGGAAATAAAGGCAATGCCGGGGAGATGCACAGAGAGGTTTCTGGTTCATCTGTTCGCTGCCACTCTTGTTAAATGTGGAGGCAAAGAGCCAAAACAACAATATTATACTACATTTTCAGATTAAAGAATAATAAGTTTAAATGAAATAACAATGCCACTAGCTTCAAAAATATTTTCTTGAACGTTCCAAAGGGAGACAAGCACCGTATTGCACTAAGTCCCTTTCTCAAACTCAACTTCATCTCCTATCTGACTTGCTTAGGAACTAGTCCAACCCCTCAGACACGCTGTGAATAATTTAGAAGTGTGTTGCCATCTGCTGGAGAAAGTACATATTTTAATACATCAACTGATGAATGTGAAAGAACAGGCAAAGTTTAAGGCGTTCAAATACTTTCTTTAAATATGAAAGAGAAACAGCAAATTTCAGACTAAAGACAGGTTGGAAGACAATGGTCTGGCTTAATTTAATTATGTCACTCAATCGGACACTTTACACCAGAAAGAGGCGCTAACGTTTAACAGGAATGGGTGAGGGAATTAGCAAGAGAAAGGTGATAAAGTTCATATCCCCCCTGTGAAACAAGGAAAGGCAGGCAGTTAACACTAAACAGTGAAGGGCTGGGTTTAAGAGGGATCGGAAAACCATAAAATGCTGTAAGATCACTGTCTCTGCCAAGTTATCAGTTTCAGTTCTCAGGCTTATCATTTATGGATCTCCCTTGAGGATAAAAACTGAGGGATTAGCCACAGGGTGCTGGTGATGGGAAAAAGGTTTTCTCACTGCAAAAGCATGTTCCCATCCTGCTTTTTTCACACTCTAGGACAGATGGGTTACGCCCTAGGGTTTCCATGGGGGCCCTCGGTGGGTTTACAAAGGGCAGCCTGCTCTGGAATGCACATGTAGCATCAACAGTCATTGGTATTTCACTTGTGGGAAAACAAAATGTCAGGGGAACCATGATCTGCAGGTCTGCAATTGCTGCTCGGGTATGATACAGTTCCACCCAGTGTTTACTGGTCTGCAGGATTCTGTTTCTGACAATAGGTTTGAAGAGCTTGGGAGGTTGGTTAATGGTTAGGAGGCGGGTTCTGGCAAGATTTTGAGCTTTGATCTCTTCCAGGGTAAATTCTAATTGTAGTATGGCTCCCCGTGTAGGTTCCAGTTCAGGTTCTCATGGGCAACTGTGATACCCAGGGTACACAGCCACTGTAATTTTGTTTACTGCATTAAATTTGTATACAGCACTCAAAAGGTCACTCAGAAACACTGTCCCTTCTCTTGGGACAAGGTCTCTTGATTGAGTGAGGGACACAGCTATCTGCAGCACTCTCCTCAAAGCAGTTACAGGGGTGTCTCACAGCCTGGAAGTATGTTTAACCTTTGTTGGTATCTTATGGAGGCTGGTGCATTTAGGGAGTTACACCTATTTGCCTATGGCTTTTAAGAATATAGGGTATTTTTTATGCTGATCACTGTGAAGGAATATTCTATATACAGTGAGGTGGAGTGATGATTAGTACTGTCTGTAGTGGAAATCTGTGAGGAAGTCCAGGGTTTAATTCAAATTTCAATTGTGTCACTAGATTCTGCCCTTACTTTTTTCCACAACCACATCTTCCTGCCCTCTCCTCTGCAACAGCATTCATGTTTAGATCATGGATCACAGAGTCATCTGCTGCAGGGCAATGAACTGTCTCACTCTGCAATCATATACACACTGTTGTGCACCTAGTAGTGGTTGGACAGGGCAGCCAGGAATGACACAGACAGCATTGAGGAAGCCCAGATTTAGACAGGGTTAATCTGCTGGGAGTCTGAACTTTGGACACATAATATATTTCTCAGTGTAGTTATCTAGAATTACCTGTTCCTCTAGGCATTTGAAGAGAATAACATGCCATGCAACACCTAGATGTTGATAGCTGTGTCCACAGCTTGGAGAAAATGTTAACTGTTTAAGTCAAAATTACTGCAAATTGCTGCTGTGACCACAGCCATACCAAAGCAAGACAAGGATTTAGGTTTCCAATCCAAACATATCACCAAAATCTCCTAAATTCTCTCGCACAAGTCCCTCTTATAGACTTACACCACAGCTACACACAAAATGTAATCATCTGATTCTCCACACATTCCTGGTGAATCAAAAAGCTGATAAATCTTTTGTCTGCAACCCTTGCTCTTCCCTTCTTTTCAGAATATAAAATCTGTGAATGTAGCACTGGGATATAATTATTGCACATGTTTGTAAATTAAATAATCACAGCAGATGATAGTGCAGATGGATGGAGCAGGCTTGTGGGCTTGGGTTAGCTTTAGGCTGATGTTTTCTTTCCAAATAAGGTGAAAATCTGGCTTCCAATTTAACCACATTAAAATCAGACACAGGTTTCTCATGAGGTATTCGCCCTAACAGGTAATAATATCTGCCAGAATGAGAACAAAAATCTCTTCCATTTCTAGACCTGACCAAGAAAAAAACAACTTATAAAACATGGCCTGATCTAGGCTTTGAGTGGAAACAGCCCACAGAGCTGCACGCTGAGAAATTTGTGCACAAATGTCAATTTACCCTAATATCCAGATATATTTCAAGACAGTTTATTTCCCCCTTATCAAATAACCCTTCAGTTTTCTACTGCTAAAAATATGAGTACAAAGAGAAAAATTAGAAGCATCATTGCTGAAGACAACAGGGGGAGACCTCATCTCAAATGAGGGGTCAACTATGCTCACCCCTGTGACATAAACATGAGCTGAAGCTGCAAACAATGTAGAGAATTGTAGGATGCTCCAAGGAACTAATCATCTCTTTTTAAGAGAAGACAAGAACTTCTTGGTTTGATAAATCCTGGATTTGGTACATCCGAATGAAGGCTACGATTGGTGATGATTTTTGCAGAGGAAATGAAAGCTCAATAATGTCCTGTATACTAAAGGACAGAACAAAAGGATTCAGACTAGCCACAGCTTATGTTAGACTGGAAATCACAGCTTGAAATCATGGGAGTATTTGGAACAGGTATACACTAGAGCAGTCAGGGGAAAAAATACCCACACTATCAGACAGAGCTTGACAGGAATAGAGAAAGGACTATATGATGTGGTATCTATAAGAGTGGGAGGATGGATCTGATAGCCCAAAAAAGTCCCTTCCTACCTCATTACCCTAAACCTAATGTAATTTGTTTGTGCCTTTTGAGATGCTGAAAGAGAACAGTTGCTGCTTATGAAGATCAGGATGATTAGACAGCAAAAGAATGTGGTTTTGCTATTTTGGCTCAGAGATGCCACATAAAGAGGGTAAACAGCAGAGGCTGGGACTGGTGCTTGCAGGCAGGCTAGGTCAGCAAAAGCCGTGTTCTGTTTTTAGCAAAGCAGGCAGAGGTGACCCTGGGGAGGTGTGCCATGGGAGCCTCCAGGAACCCAGCTAGCGTGGGACCTGCATGTCTGGCTCAGCACTAGGGAGAAGGCCTGAGGCTGAGTGATGCAGACCACAACCCTATTTTTTGAGGGTGTGGTGTTCAGTAAGAGCAAAGAAAAAGGAGGTTTAACTTTGTTTGTGAGAAGCCAACCGCATGCAACTGCTGCTTGTGGTGCCTCACTGCCACCTGATGTGCAAACTAAGTTTGGGAAGATCTCTTGTGTCTTGTAATGGATCCCTCCATGTTGCAAGCTGTCCTGTACCCCGAGAGACATTTCTCCATTGCTTCCAGAAAGTGAAGCTTGTATCTGATATGCAATATATAGTAAACTCACAGTATGGTGTACAGCAAACTTACAGTGTACACATACACATCTCTATTAATTTTATATAGGATGAAACCCAAAGGATCGTGTAAGAAACTAGTCTTTTTGTTAATGCCATTGTTATAAATTCTGCTAGTTTAAGCTAGAGGGTAAAATTGCAAATAACAGTTGTTGGCACACCAGAACATAAGAAAACTCCAGGTTATAAATACTGTTTAGCGACATAGAAACTGGGTCCAACACAGAAACCTGGGATAAACTTGCAGAGCAAGCCTAGTATAGTTCAGAGTTATAGTTCAGCATAAGGACTGCCTTATGCTGGATCCCCTTATGCTGTGCCTCAACAATCATTTTAGTGATAAAGCCAAGATTTTGCCACCTAATGCTACACGAGAGCCACAACACAGGAGTTTTTACAGAGTTTTTAAAACCAGATAATTCCTTGTTGCAGTCAGTAGAATTGCTCTGGCAATCAGGACTGATTCTAGTAGGGCATGCTGCTGCGTTAATGAGGTCATTTCTCACGCACGTAGCTGCACACAACAGGACAGTGTCACTGAAAACTGGGAAAGAAAACCTTCAAACCACAGTTACAGGTTGGAAAGCCAACACTACTTTGTTACAGTGCCAGGTAAATGGGGGGTAGGGGGTGTCTCTCTGCCTGTTATGCATACTAAGATTCACATTTATATTACTTATATACAATTTTTTTATATGAATATGTATTTACATTCCAAGAAGTTTACACCTATTTCCAAGCGGCCTTGTATGTATGCTAATTAATTGTGTAGGTCTTATTACACATGCTCATGTATTAGGGAACAGTCTCTAGTGGTCATTTGAGGGGTCTCCAGTGGTCTTGTGGGATGGTACCCTACCTCTTTTTAGCCCTCTTTAGTGGCAAATCCAAATGTTTGGAATGGTTCTATCTTATTATATCCGACAACAAACCCAGAGCCTACAACCCACCTAGAGGAACTTCTGGTTATTACGGGCGTATAAAAATACTGACTTTGTTTATTCGAGTGGGCCCTTTCTTAATTCAACATAAGCCTTTCGGTATCCGCGGCAGTGAGCAGAAGCGACGGGCACCTCGTGGAGCCCAAGGCCTGGCAGCAAGGGCACAGGCCGACCGGCCAGCTCCGGGGGAACACCGGGGACAGGAGTGTGGGGGACAGGACTGCCGGGACACAGACAGACCGCCCCCTTCCCGCCACCGCCATTGCTGCGAGGCAACGGCCCCGGCCGCCGGCCGCGCCCCGCCCGCGCATGCGCAAGCGCACGTGACGCGGGTCAGCTGAGCGCGCCGCGCTCGGGCCGCGCTGGGCCATGGCGTCCATCCTGGACGAGTACGAGGACTCCCTGCACCGCTCCGTCTCCGTGCCGCAGAGCCGCGCCAGCGTGGGCATCCCGCACTCCGGTACGTGTGCGCCGGGGCTTCCTGTGTGCGGCCTTCCTGCTGAGAGGGGGAGGCGAGGCGGCAGCTCCGGGTGGGGAGCAGGGCACGCCAGGCTGTGCTGCCTGGAAGAGGTGTGTCAACTGTGTGTGTGTGGGGCAAAGCACTCGGCTTGTTTTTAACACGGCTTGCTGAGGGAGGTGTTTAGGGCCGGGGAGCACTCGATTCCTGGCTGAGCAGAGTGGTGATGCAGGCCAGCCCAGCGGAGCCGCGGTGCTGCTTCTGTGTGGGAGGCTCTGGCCTGAGGTGCTGCGCGGAGCAGACGCGGGTGCGTGAAGTCGCATGTGCCTGTGTGGTCACAAGTTATACCCAACCACACCTCAGCCCTGGGCAGCTCAGAGCTGTGCTTGCGGGTTGAGAACATCCCGTCACTGTGCTTCTCTTTTCTGCTTCTCTCTGAGGAAGCCACGCTTTACAGTATCATGGATGTGTGCACAGCTGTTCCTGCACGGAGTTCCTTTCCTAACTCAGGCGCAGTTTAGCAAAGACTTCGTTTGTCTAGAGTGATTCCTTTAGGCTGACTACACGATGGCTAGGTGACCAACAAAGCAGTCTGTATCACTACTGCACTTTTCTGTCAAGGGATGTGAGACTGGTATACTGTACTGTTCAGGGAGGTGTCTCATCAGTGTAAAGAAATGGTGTGATGACCAGTCAGTTTTTTCTTTCATATCAGAGAAATTTATTCCATTATTATTCCGTGATAAATTTAAGATAATAATTATTAAGTTCAAGAACCATTTTCTACTAGATGTCACCTCTCAATGTTTTTTCAGTGTGGCAGGAAAATGTAGGTTATGAGAGAATTCTGTTCTACCTGGTATTGTCATGGTAGTACCAGCTGCTATGCAGAGCTGGTGTTTTTCGGCTACAAGTTTGGAAATACATGGACACATTCTTTCAAGTTTTTTTCCTTGTATAGTGTTGCCCACTGGTAACCTTTGGGGAGACCAGGTTGTGAGGTTCATATATGTGCTAAGAGTTGATAAATTCTGTCATGGTATGTGTATTAGGGAGCATAAATACACTGATGCAGTTACTCAGAGTCTAGGTACTGAAGTAGGTATGTTCCCCTTGTTTGTTTTGACATGCATGGCTATTTCATTGTGTAGTGTTAGATACAGAATAAGTGGCCTGAATAGGTGTTGTGCAGAACAGTGTTGGAACAAGTCGTGTCATGGAAAATAAATTTTCCAGGACTCAGCTTTTCTTCTTGACTGCTGCAACACTGTCTTCAGTCATGGCTGTCTTAGAGTTGAGAAATCTGCCTGTTTGCTCACACTTGATATTGGCAGAGAAAGTTTGGGAAACTGCTTAATTGCAAAGGCACAGTCTAATCAGGATTTCAGTTATTCTTAAATCAGGCCACACACACAGGCAATTTTTAATAAAATTTGGGTTGGTAAAAGTTGTGGGCAATCTGAAGTTTAAGTAAATTTATTTTGTAAAAAGATACAATAGTTACCTTCCTGAAAGCAGTCCTTAAGGTTAGGTTTGCAATTTTGGAAGATGTTGAAACTTATTCCTCAGTTTCAGGGAGTTGTTCCCTGTGCTTTTTAAACTGCAGGTACTGTTTCTCAAGGTTGTAGATAAACAAGCAGTGACTCTATCCAACCTAAAGTCCTGCTACATTGTGAACTTCAAGTACTGTAGCTCCAGCTTTGAAAAGCCTCCTTTGACCCACTAGACCATACTGGTGATCTTAGATCTTTGGACAGATTAAAAGGTCTGAGGAAATATGTAGCTTTGCCCAGAAATCAGGGTGTGAAATGCTGCAGTTGAATCTTGATTAAACAGAAGAGGGACACTGGGGACAATATCAGGGAGGAGACTATTTGAAAGGAGTGAATGTTATAAAACAGACGTCTCCTTTGTATAGAGAACTGTATATTAAGGAAGCTCATCCTTCTCCTATTAGGGACAATAGCTAAAATCCTCATGTAAATGGTGATAATCCTATGGGTGTTATAAATGTAATGGATACAGGCCTAAAGAGCCCAGAATGCTGAAATCCAATACTTTAGCTTGAACTATGACGGAATTAAACCATAAACAGCTTCTCCTTAGCTCTGAACCTTACCTCTGTACAGTTGCTATTTGTTCCCTTTCCTTCCTGCCTCTAAGTTTCCTTGCTGAGTCAGCCTTGCTTTGCCAGGTAACGGTCTGAAAAAATTNGCTGTGATATCATGTGAATCTGTACCTTGGGAGCTTTTTATATGTGTTTTGAACTGCAGTTCATACTAGCCAATTTAAACTGTGGCATTGCAGCTCCCTAATCTGAAAAGAAGAACATCAGTTCTACCTATCTGGAAATAAAGGAATGCACACTTGTATAAATGGGTAGTGTTTAAGGTGTGGATCAATGTGTAAGAAAAAAGCATGTGCTGAGCAAAAGGCTGCCTACTCAGGTTGTGGTTGCTTTGTCTCTTCCTGCATGTGCATCTTTTTTCTGGAAAAAGTGTATTTTAAAGATCCTGTAGCTGGTCTAGAGGTGAGGCAGAGGCAAGGAGAAAGCATTGATGGAATAGACAATTAAAGGGTTTGTCTACTAGTAGCAGGCTACTTTCCACTACTACATTGTCTTTTTCAACACCAGTAGGGCTGGAATTAGAGGGTTTTTTTCTCTGTGTTCCCGCTACATGGAACAGACTTCCTTTCCAGTAAAACTTTGAGCAGGACACAATCCTGTTAGTCTTTTAGTCTGGATTTTGATGTAGTTTGGGGTTGTTGTTGTGGGGTTTTGTCTTGTTCAGTTTCTAAGTGTTCACATTCTTTCTCCAGGATATGTCAATGCACGACTGGAGAAGGAAACGCCAATATTTAACAAGCAGAGGATTGATTTTGCTCCTCCTGAGAAAATTAACAGCTTAGTGGTCTCCTCTAACCAGCTCTGTATGAGCCTTGGGAAAGACACCCTTCTCAGGTAATGCTGCTAGAATCCTGAAGTTATTGTTTGTTTTTCCCCTGCCTTCATTTTTTTCCTTAAGTTGTTAGAGAACTTATATTTGCAAACTGGATAAAAAGCCACGAGCCCAATATGGAAAACAGGTGAGGAGTTACAGATATGTGAACTTTTGTTGGCAGCATGTTTTCATGGTTTCTCTTTGCAGGATTGATCTTGGGAAGCCAGATGAACCTAATCAGGTAGAGCTGGGACGCAAAGATGAAGCCAAAGTCTACAAGATGTTTTTGGACCACACAGGTGAGGCAGTGGGTGATGGATATTTACAGACAGTGAACAGAGCAGAGCAAGTGCTGGTGAAGGAGTTCTCTTTCTGCTTGGTACATAAGGAGAACAGATCAATCTTTCGTGAGCCAGACTCTTTCCCAGGGCCCCTGCCCACTGGTTTGCCCTTTTGGTATTAGTAAAGCATGGGCTTGTGCCTGTGTTGTGTTTTCAGACTCTGAAATGAACACGTGCAATTAGGCTGTTCTGAGCAAAGCTAAAATCAATCAAAGGAAGGTTTGCAATCACTCTCTGCTGTATGGTTTATATAGGAATTTTTAAAAAGGGCCATAAAACATCTGCAATTCACTGTAGCCTAGACTGATTTTAAAAACTAAACAAAAATTTGGACAGCAATGCTCATATCTCTCGCCAACTGCCAGGGATAGGAGGGAACTCTGGGAAGTGTTTATCCTTAGAACATTTATTGAAACAGAATACCTTTTTGCTAAAGCATC
This sequence comes from Ploceus nigricollis, assembly GCA_013399945.1. Classification (NCBI taxonomy): domain Eukaryota; kingdom Metazoa; phylum Chordata; class Aves; order Passeriformes; family Ploceidae; genus Ploceus; species Ploceus nigricollis. The sequence continues at coordinate 2,034,725 of VXBC01008934.1, read as the reverse complement.
TGGTACCAGTTATTTAACGTTGCAACATATGGACTACTGTTCTGATCCAGCATGGAAATCCCCCACATTCCCATGAATGCCTGGGAAAGTCTTGGATTAAGTATGTTGATATTGGAGTTTATCAAATGTTAGGATTAGAAGCTTCAGGAATCTGGCTTGCTTAGGCACAGTCTTGATTTGTTCTCTCCTTCTCCCTTCCCATACCCCTCTGCTGTTGGCAGGCTCTCATCTCCTGATTGCTCTGAACACCAGCGAATGCCTTTACCTGAACAGAAGTGTTCAGAAAGTGCGGGCACTCTCCCGCTGGAAAGGACACTTGATTGAAAGTGTGGGCTGGAACAAATTTCTTGGTTCAGAAACCAACACAGGGCCTATCCTGGTGGGGACATCCCAGGGGCAGATCTATGAGGCTGAAATCTCTGTCAGCGAAGGAAGCCTCTTCAGCACTAACCCTGACCAGTACTTCCGACAGGTCTACACTCTGGAGGAAGAATCTGGACCTGCCCCAGTCTGCTGCTTGGAAATCGAACGAGGGATAGAAGGGAAATTTTTTATTATAGCCACTACTAGGAAGAGACTCTTTCAGTTTGTTGGCAAAGTGCCTGAAGGGACAGAGCAGCAAGGCTTCAGCTCCATATTTGCTGTGCATGCTGACCATCTGCCCAGCTTTCGGGAGTTTCCAGCCAACTTGGGTTTCAGCGAGATAGCCTTTTACACTCCGAAACTGCGTTCCAACCCACGCTCCTTTGCCTGGATGATGGGAAATGGTGTTCTATATGGTACATTGGATTATAGTCGTCCTGATTCAATTCTGAGTGATGAACGGGTCTGGGTTTATCCTCCTGATATTGACATAACTGCGAACAAGCCAATATCCATTGTGCTTACCCAGTTCCACTTTCTGTTGCTGCTGTCTGACCGGGTGAAGGCTGTCTGCACTCTGAATGGACAGGTTGTTTTTCAGGATCTGTTCCTGGAGAAGTTTGGCTTGCTGACACGCATGATTAAAGATCCCACAGTCCAGCAGATATGGATCCACACTGAGAAAGTAGTGTTCCGCTACCACGTCCAGCGGGAATCTAGAGATGTGTGGAAGATGTATATGAATATGAACAAATTTGATTTAGCAAAAGAGTATTGTAAGGACCGTCCAGAGTGTCTTGACATTGTGTTGGCCAAAGAGGCAGAGCACTGCTTCCAAAACAAGAGGTATCTGGACAGTGCCAAATGTTATGCACTGACCCAGAACTACTTTGAGGAAATTGCTCTGAAGTTCATTGAAGCCAAGCAAGAAGAGGCCCTGATGGAGTTTCTGATTAAGAAGCTAAGTAACTTAAAGCCTTCAGAGAAGACACAGACCACTCTGCTGACTACGTGGTTGACAGAGCTGTACCTAAACTGGCTGGGCATATTGCAAGGAGATCCCTCACAGCGAAATCTCTATTTGGATACACGGGAGAAGTTCCGCACTTTCCTGAGCAGTCCTAAAAACAAAGACTGTCTTTTTAATAATCGGGCATCTATTTATGACCTGTTGGCGAGCCATGGTGACACAGAGCACATGGTCTACTTTGCAGTCATCATGCAGGATTATGAGCGTGTAGTAGCTCACCACTGCCAGCATGACGAGTATGATGAAGCTCTAAATGTGCTGTCCAGGCACAGAGATGAGAAACTCTTCTACAAGTTCTCTCCGGTTCTCATCCAACATATTCCCAAGAAGGTGGTTGACGCTTGGATTTCTATGGGCTCTAGACTGGATGCCAGGAACCTCATTCCAGCCCTTGTTAACTACAGCCAGAGTGCCAGCACCCAGCAGATCAATGAAGCCATTAGATATATGGAGTTCTGTGTCTACCAGTTGGAGGAAACCCAGCAAGCCATTCACAACTACCTGTTGTCTCTTTATGCTTTGTGTAGGCCGGACTCACTGCTGTCATACCTGGAGCAAGCAGGAACCAACCCAAACAGGATCCACTATGACCTGAAGTATGCACTACGCCTGTGTGCAGAGCACGGGCACAACCGTGCATGTGTCCACATTTACAAAGTCATGGAATTATATGAGGAGGCTGTGGATCTCGCCTTACAGGTATGTGTGTATCTGTGCATGTTGTGATATACGGGAATGTAGCTTTTTTAAGTTACCTTGAGCAGCAGAGCATTGAGAGGAGCTGGACAGACTCGCTGGTATCAAAGCTGTGAGGCTGAGGCTTGGAAGAAAGACATGGCTCTGTTAACATTTTTCTGTGCTTTCACAACTGTTTCAAGTAGGCAGCTGACTGACAAGCCATAATGGGGTGGAGACATGGAAAGTACAAGGAGGAGTACTGTCTGTCTCAAGCTCAGTCTCTGACATAAAATACCTTTAACTTATCTACATTTATGCAAGATTTGTATAGCTATTGTTAAGGATTCTAATTACCTATTCCTAGCTTTGGTAATTATCACAGAAGCCTTTGTCAGCTTAGTCTGACGTTCAGGGAGATGCTGGATTTTTTTCCTATTGGAATTGCTATGTCTTGGCTGAAATGTGTAGCTAGCAAAGATACTATAACATGAATTTGCCCTTTCTGTGCTGGCCTTTGTTCTCTGTTGGTTAGCAGGCTAGTCTTCAGTGAGGAGTACTGGTGGAGAGGAGAGGTGTTTGCTATGGAAACAAGGAGCAGGCCAGTAGTGCAGTCCTAGGCAGTGAGATAGCAACAGAGATTTTCTAAATGCCTCTTAAAATGGACAGCAGGCTTTGAAGTTGAATGATGGATAAACAATGAGGGAAGCTTAACTCTGTTTCCTTGTCTGTCCAACTTTTAGGTGGATGTTGATCTTGCCAAGTCCTGTGCAGATCTTCCTGAAGATGATGAGGAACTCCGGAAGAAACTGTGGTTGAAAATTGCTCGCCATGTTGTTCAGGAAGAGAAGGATGTCAAGAAGGCAATGGCCTGCCTCTCCAGCTGTGCTCTGCTGAAGATTGAAGATGTGCTGCCATTCTTTCCAGACTTTGTCACTATTGACCATTTCAAAGAGGCAATCTGTAACTCCCTGGAGGATTACAACAAGCACATTGAGGAGCTGAAAAGGGAGATGGAGGAAGCCACGCAGAGTGCCAAGAGGATCCGAGAGGACATCCAGGAAATGAGAAATAAGTATGGCTCTGTGGAGCCTCAGGAAAAATGTGCTGCTTGTGACTTTCCGCTTCTAAACCGCCCTTTTTACCTTTTCCTGTGTGGTCACATGTTTCACTATGACTGTCTCCTCCAAGCAGTTTTCCCTAACCTTCCTGCCTATAAGCAGGCAAAACTTGAAGATCTTCAGAAGAAGCTGGCAGCTACCAGCCAGCCATCCAAGAGCCACCATCGTCCCAAGGATGCAGACACCATTAGCTTGGGGAAGGGGCAGCAGAGCCGGGAGCAGATCAAAGCTGACATTGATGATATTGTGGCAGCTGAATGTGTGTACTGTGGTGAGCTGATGATCCGATCCATTGACAAGCCTTTTATTGATCCCCAAAAGTATGAAGAGGAGATGCAAAGCTGGCTGTAATTTTCCAAATCTTCAACTGTCAAACAAATTGTGAAGCTTCTGTGGTGGGGATATAAGCTCCAGGACCAGGAACACAGTGACTTCTGTGCAACTCTAAACAAAGGGTAGTGCAGTCTTTTTACCAGGGTTAGGGAGAATTAGTCTGAGAAATGGGGAGATATAGCTATGGCTGTCTAAGAACTTTAACAATACTTAGAGCTAACCTACTGGAATATATTTAGCAGACGTTTCTGCTTGCAGTTCTTCTGGGGTTCTCAGTGTGAAGCTAAATGGCGTGCCTTGTTGTCCAGGAGGAATTGGGAACAGCCTGTGATTTATCTGCCCTGTTGTGTGGTATTTGTTTTGGTGAAGACAAGCTGAAAGAGAAAGGTAGTGAAGGCCACTAAGCAGTGTAGTCTTCATTCATCATTTTCAAAGCTAGAATTGCCCTCTGTTTCCTTTTTGTTGAGAGTCTCTAACCACATACATAGAAAGAACATGAAAAGACAGAAGCTCTTACTTATTTAAATTGTGTAAACATCATGCTACACAAATATATGTTTCTACACAATGTGATACAAGAATGTGTATAATTTTCAATTATTCAATTCTACAATTTTGCAGGAAAATTATAAAAGTAATTTGCCTGCAATTCAAGGTATGTAATTCTCTTTCTCACAAACTTTATGAATGAGACCAGACACATTTGGATTTTCTGTAGGTACTGTTTCTCAAAATGCCTGTTCACCACTCCTCTTTCCATCCTGTCTCTAGTATAACTGCCTTTGTATAGTGGGTCTTGGTTTTCTCTTCAACCCAAACCAAAACTGATAGATGCAGTAGTAAGATTTCAACTGACACTCTGCAAGCAGGAGCACAATCTGTTTGTACATCTTGCTGTGGTTCTCTTCAAGCTGCACTTGAGCATGAGACACAAGATCTAGTCAGAGGTTTGCTCAAGGGTAGTCTACAGAAATGTTCTGTTGGTGTGAGATTTGCTTTGCCCTTTGAAGCTAGTACCTTGTGCCTAAACAGTCTTTTGCCTTCCACTTTTTGGAGATGGCTGCAAGTCAATGCATCTATGTATTGCTCCAACTTGGAAAATTTTTCCCAGAAAATAGCAATCACTAAGCTGTGAGTGAGAGAAAATTGTCATTAGCAGTTTAGCAAGGGTTCCTTGATTTGTTTTAGGAAAATAAGATTTTAATTAGGTTTTGCTGTTTGGGACTGAATCACAAAGGTAGTAATTGCCAGAAGAATTGAATGTTCTAAAAGAAAAAATACAATTCTTGTAATTAAGGCAATAGAAAATACTGTCTTCTGAAAAACCACCTCAGTTCTTTCACATGAATATGTGTGCTTGTTTTGAATACCTCTCTCAATCTCCTAACCACTTACCCTGTTTGTAGGGTTGTAGAAATGGGTCTTCATGTTATTGTAGGAGAATATGTATTGGTTTCCCTAAAGATACGACTTAAGAATTCTGAGTTCAGAACTTCAGAAGAACATCTGTGTTTTTGTTGGGAGCATCAGCCTGGAATGGATGAATTTCATCTGTGTAAAATGACACAAGTAATAAAAAACAGATATGAAATTAGGAAGACCTGAGGTTTCAAGATCCTCTTTTCTTTGATGGAGCCATGGGATAGGCAGTCCCATTACCACCTGGTGGTGTGTGTTTGCTGGCTTGTCAGAAAGCACTTTTTTGGTGGTTCAGAAAACCCACATGCTGTGATTTTCTTTGACTCTGCATAGCCTTTTGCTTTCAATAAGTTGGTGGGTCTGGCAGAAGAATTTGTGATGAAAACTAAATGTGATGTCTTTTGAAGTTTACCATTAAACCTGTTATAACTGGCCACTCTTGTGAATCATCATCTTTTCCTGTAAGCAGTGTGATATTTAAGGCTGTACATGTCATTATAAACCAACAGTAGCCTCCCACCCAAACCAATTTCTGGTCAAAGGTAAGTGGCTGTTTTTCTGCCCTTTAGCAGAACATGGGTATCAGCTCATTCTGATGCAGGGGTAATTTCAGATTATTTTGACATGTTCTTAATACTTGTTCCATCTCTTTTGGGCTTTTACAGGATGCTTTCCTGGTATATTAGAATTACTATAGTCCTCCATTCTTTTCCTGTTTGTGCTAGAGAAGTCACATCACTAAATAGACCATTGCAGAGTGATCTGCTTGTCCATAGTATTGGAAGAAGCTGTGGGAAATGAGGCATAGCAAGTAAATAAAAGCCCTCTAGTCTTTGCCTGAGATTGGGTGGTGGGGAAAGGCACCTCTGATTCCAGTCATGGGTATTAATAGATCTCAGTTAACAAAACTAGAAGTAGGTATTTTTTAATGACTAGTATGCAATATTCTCTGTGGGCATGTGCACCAGATACATGTACCACAAATCTCATTCTCCCTCACTGTTAACATTCTTCCTCATTGTTAACTGAAAAATAATTTAAGTGATTTGTTGTCAAGATTATAGAGAGCATTACTGCTAGCAAAGACTGCAGCAGTGATTAAATGACTAGTGCCAGTAATACAAAAAGGTACATAACGGTATCTTCTGAACTTGACATTGAACTTTGACATTGTCACATGCTTCAAAAAGTTTCAGTAACCATGTACCTGTGCTGCTTGGCAATTTTGCATCATCACTCAGTGAAAAAGGTAAGAGGGTTTATTTTTTCTTGGGGGGTTGGGGTGGATTTGTGGTGGTGGAGGGAAGTGAACAGCTTACTGTTCTCCCATAAATCTAATCTGCAAGATCTCTTCCTCTTTGCATTCAGAATAGCATTTTTATCTTTTCTCCTTGTAATTTCAGCACAGTTACATTTTAGAACTTGCAGTCATTTGTATGTATTTTAAGCTATGAATGAACTGTACCAGCTGTTAAAAATTGTGGCCTTGGGTCTTGTCCTTGTCTGTGTGAATAACTCCTACCACTTAGCCTAATGCAGCTGAAGAACAGCATAACCAAAAGGGTGCGTGGAAGCCCCAGCCCTGTGTACCCAGAACAAATATCTGTGGCTACATCTACACTGAAGAAATTCAGTTGTCCAGGCAAGGCCTAGAACAAACTTGTGCCTACATATGACCTCTCCTAGGCTTCGAGCAAGGGATGGAGGGAAATGCTCTGAGTTGGGGGAGACAGTGGTGTGTGTTTTGAAAGAGTTTGTAGAGAATTTCGGATGCACTTCCTCTAGCTGGCAGCAGCTAAGTGAAATGCTGAAAGCAGTGGGCTCTGTCTCCTTTATAAAAATGAATGCTCAGGCTGGGAATTTAGAAAGGCAAATTCTTAACCCGCCACTAGATGTCATTGCTGTCCATTTAAATACTGAGGTTTGCCGCAAACAGCTGAAAGTGTTCTGTAGCAGAAGGAAGAATGGCACAAAAGTGAGGAACTGAAGCAGGATCCCAGTACCTTTGGAGAGGTGTGCTGGGTGTTTGGAGACACAGCCTTTGGTGTAAGGTAGCTTGGATTTGGTGTAGGGATTGGAGGTAAAGATGCTAAAAATTTGTCTTTAACTAAATGGCAATTTCAGCTCACAGATCACTGATTTTAATGTTTTGAACACCAAAAGCTGGATTTACTCTGTTAATAAATGAGTATCATAGAATTGAGATCATTTAGGTTGGAAAACACCGTTAAGATCACAGAGTCCAACTGCTAACCCAGCATAGCCAAATGCACCACTAAACCTCATCTCCAAGTGCCACATCCACATGCCTTCTGGTGATTCCACAGCTTCCCTGCACAGCCTGTTCCAGTGCCTGACCACTCTTTCAGTGGAGAAATGTTTCATATGTTTCATCTCCCCTTGCACAACTTAAAGGCCATTTCCTCTCATCCTGTTGCTTGTTGCCTGGGAAAAGAGGCCAACTGGGCCCTTGCTACAACCTTCTTCCAGGTAGTTGTAAAGAACAATGCGATTCCCCGAGCCTCCTTTTTTCCAGTCTAAACAACCCCAGTTCCCTCAGCCAATCCTCCTAAGACTTGTGCTCCAGACCCTCTTGTTGCTCTTTGGACACCTTTTGGTGCTCCAGCACCTCAGTATCTGTCTTGTAGTGAGAGGCCTGAGACTGAACATGGTGTTTGAGGTGCGGCCTCTTTTGTTTAATTGTATTCTAGTGTAAGTTCCCTTTAGACCTGGCTGATTTAGTAAACTGCAGAGAGATCATCCCTTGCCTTGGAGTTGCAAAATCTGGTGGCCTTGGGTCTGGTCATCTTTGCTTGCTTCCTCTCATGACAGCAGAGTGTAAGCCAGCTCCTTAGTTGCCTGAGTTCACATTTAATTTGTCTTGCTAGAAGCACCAGTAAAGCTGGGTTTGTAATGTGACATTGGACACTGACTTGCATAAACAGATAAGCTAGTATGTTTGCTTTTTCCTTTTGAGTTGTGGCATCATAATCCCCGTAAAACAGCAAGTGGGAGTAGGTACATCTTGTACTCTATCAAAATAAGATGTAGTTTGACTCAGACTGTAGTCATGTATTAGCATGTATTTCTTGGACTGGGTAGTTCCCATTCACTCCTGCCCTGTCAATGCCAACATATAGATTGTCTATGTTTACAAGTGCAAATTCTTAGTTTCTAGTGGGATTTCATGGGAAGCCTGTTGTTCCTTGCCTCACTTCATCCAACAACCCTGTACTGAGCTGTGGGAAGACAGACTAAAGCTAGGCTTCTTACTTATATTAAGGGGGCTGAGCTGAAGTTTGAGGTTTGAAATGTACAAGACTTATGGTATTTTCAAATTTTAAGTTGTTACTATTGAGATGGATTAAGTATTTTTCTCCAGCATAGATGGAGTAAGATGTGATTCACTGTGATATGTGTATTTACGAGAGAATCTACAAAGCATAGAGGGGCTGTCCAGGGTCTTCTGTTGGTTTTGTACATGAAGGAAGTGATGCACTAGGAGGGAAAGGGAATGGTGGTTTCTGTAAAATAATTTGGCCAAATTTCATGTGTCAGAATTCAGGGAAGCTTCTCCAGTGAAACTGTGATATTGATGGATCTGTACTTCTCATGATGAGGTGATAAAGAAAAAATAAATTTCCTTTGAAATAAGGGCTTTGTTAAAATTGAAGAGCTTAGGGCTTGAAAGAGGGACATTACAGGCATTCCTTAAATTCATTGTGAATTATGCATGGATTCAGCTCCTAAACTGTGCTATCTCTGATTGTGCCTAGTCCTGACTTTACACCTTCTGAACCCTTTGGGATTTGCATTTTATGGTAATACTGTGATTTTGGAGACTTGTGATACTTCCCCCTCAACTCACTGTTTGGGTTTTTCACTCCCAGATCTCATGGAAAGGCATCAGGCTACTTATTTAGGGTATGAATTTCAAAGCAACCTGGCCTGCAGCTGCTTTCAGGTGAAAGGAGGGGGAAAAGGATTGTTGGATCTGCTCGTTGAAACTTGTTGGGATGGAGAGAAAAAGGGGCTCAGGCATTTCCTCTCTGTCATAGCCAGAGGTATTGGAGGCAGCTTGTTTGAGTAGGACTGGTTGCTTTGAAACAGGGAAGCTACAGGAGCACTCTAAGGTTATAAGTACATCTATAACTAATCCTATACACTGTCTTTGCCATGGAGGCGCAGCTCAGTAGAGGACTTTCCAACTTGCAGCATGTCTGTATTGGGTTCAGACTTGCTACAGTGCTTCTAGGCCCCTGTGGTGATGGGAGAGGTGTTTGAATTCAAAACTTGAGCTGCAGAGCTTGGTAGGTGTGGGAATAAGCACAACTGATAAGTCTGTATGATATCAGGCTGTCTCACTGCACAGAGTTTTCCATCATATGCTTCCTAGCACCACATAAATACCCTTGCTTTATAAAGGGCCATACAGGCTGTACCTGATACGTGACAGGTAGTAATTCTGGCATTTCCCTACTTTGCAGGAGTTCATATATTCCTGCTGTGTTGGCTGTGGGCTGTTTTGTCTTCAGAACATGATTTGTTTGCTTCATCTGAACTGAGAATACTAGTTTTTGGTAGAGTTTTATTACAGTGTAAGTGTTCCACAGGAGCTGAACTATAGCCTATCCCTCCTTTCATGATCCATCCGGAATGGTTCATTGTAGGTAATGGCTAAGAGGAAAAGGATTGAACAACTGGTTTGGTATCCAAAACCAGATATTCCATACTTCATGCAATCTAAATCCATGTGCTTGTCACTTGGCATGGGGCATGATCTTCAGAACACAGCCTGAACTTGGAGGCTGCTGGACTCTGCTTAAGCAGACATCTGTGTTTTCCAATTAGTCAGTTATTCAACAGTCTTTTTTCATCTCTTTGTGTGTACATGCTGAATAGATTTTCTAGTAAACAAATTACTACTGTGGAACTGGGTTCATAAGAAAGTTGTTCCTATCTACAGATTTTCTTTTATTTTCACACGTTTATGAAAAGTGAGGTACACAGTGTGGTTTTGAGGAATGTCACAGGCAAAGAGGAGCACAAAGGCTGATGGATTAGTTTTTGAGGACTCTTTTCTACAGACTCTGCATGACAATTATTAGCAGCTGCCTTGGCTGTGTTTGATGGCTGCTGCATGTTTTTCACCATGTGAACAAGATACTTATTCTCTGCTAAGAGCCTAGGAAGGCATGAGTAATAAAAAACTGGTCTTTGACTAATTACCACAGTTTTAGCAAAATATCTGTTGTCCAATTTTTCTCACAGTAGCTATCAAGATAACAGTATCATTGATATAAATAAAATATTCCATATGAAGCTGAACCATATGTTGCCATCCTTGATAACAGGACTGTAGACTAAGATGAGCTCATGTTGTTTGAGAGAATTGAACAGTGGTTGAGTGAGGAGGAAAGAGAGACTTGAGGCTTACGCTCCTAGATGCCCCAATTCTTTATTGAACACTTGCCAATGCACAACCTGCATTTGTGTTACAGTGGTACATTCTGCTGGGCAGCCTTTTTGGGAGAAACACATTTCCTATGTTCTGCACTCTGTTTCAAACATTTGCCTGCTTGCCCAGTTAATGAGATTGGAACAACTAGGACCGTATCATCCTTCTATGTTCTTCTGATGAGTTGCTTATGGTAATCCTCAATATATGGTTCAAAGACTTGCAGTGGCAGGATTTCCAAAGCAAAAAATATTTTAGTACAGGAAACATCTAATGGAGGGTGAACAGAAATGTCATCTTCTGTGAACTTGAGGGGGTGCAAATCAATTAATGTGGACTTTTCTGTTTATAAGTAGCATCTTCTAAAATTTGTTGTTGGCTGTTGATTGGAAAATGTCTTGCGTTCCTGGATGCACCTAGTATTGGTACCTACAGCCAGTCCTAGGAGACAGTGCAGTGGAACAACACGTAATAGTGTGCAGAAGGCAGCAAGACAAGACTCTGGCAGTAGTTTATTTGCTGGTGTAGAATCAGAGTTTTCTCCCTGAAAGCTGTTTTTTTCTGCAGCATGGTTACAGAAACAGAAGGGAGTTTTCAGAAGACTCTTGGACAGCCCTTGTACCATTATGGAGAGGTTACCTGGAAAGTGGTAATTCCATGGAATTGAGTGGTTCAGTATGGTGTTTTAGCAGCTGTGAGTTGCTTGCTTGATGCTGTGGCAGCTGAACCAAAGGTAAAGGTGTGGATTATTTGCCTGCCAGGCATCTTGTCCTGCCCTGGGTTATGCTCTGAATGGAATCAACAATTTGAGAAGTTCATGTTAAAATGAGGAAAGAGGAAGAATTTCTGCATGCAACATAGATATTGCTGTGAGTCCTTCAGCACATCTGCATTGTTTAGGTCACAGCAAAGTTAAATGCCCTCTGTAGGTCAACAAAAATCTGTAGGTAGGGCCTTGGGCAGAAGTTCAAAGTGCTCTCTTCTTATCCTGTTCTTCAGAAATTAGGACACTTGTGGAGCTGACTACCTTCATTTGAGACCCTGAGTCAAGAGTGATGCCTAAAAAATCATTTTTATTGATTCTTCTATCACTGGGACAGGCACCATCTTAGCAGCCACCTTTGTCTCTCAATTCTTTCACCTCCTTTGCTCACTGGTTTAGCAAAGAACTGTTTGCTTCTGACACAAACAGAGGAAGGGTTAATACGTGGGGAGTGGTGAAGCTCCCTGCCACTAAGCTTGAAAACTAAGGAAGAAAGGAAGAGAATTATATGAAGAAGGTAACAAGAGGCCCACTGGGTTTCAGATTTCAGAAGGATGAAACATGGGATACCGACCAAAGCTGTGCCAGAGTAGTGTGATGAATGTATTGCAATCCTTATTTCAATACAGCAGAATTAGTACAAGCTGTGAAAATTCTTGCTTCTGGCAAGTCTCTCTTTCCTGAAAAGTGTACTACTTTTCTCTGAGTCATAGACAGGAACATCACAGGTTTGTGAAGGAAAAAAGAGTTTCAGATTTTATAATTTGCAGCAGACACAGAGGATGATCTACAAGCCTCCTATATTAGTGAAATGACAGAGCATACTTTGGATTCAAGAGGGTCACTGGTGTATAAACAGCTCTCCTAGAGGCTGCTGACTATCATACCTGGCTTTTAGGTGATTTTATTTCCTAAACAACACTGTGTGTATATGGAAATACTCAGGTTCTTTTAAATGCTCTTAGATGCTTGCACAGCTGAGTCACTCCTGAGGTGTCAGCAGGGCAGTTCAGTGTCGTGTCTGAACTAATGCCACCTCTCACGTGTCCAGCGTAGCTGTGCCGAGATGTCTCAGTAGCAAAGCAATGGGATTGCAGTTTTAGCAAGGGTTGTGATTTAAGTCTACAGAGATTGCCCACAATAGCATAGTCATATTGAAGAACTGAGTCCGGATTTTTTTTTTTTGTATTTTTTTCACTGCTTTTTCAGCGCCACAAATGGCATGTGAGGAGGATTTGGCTTTTCATTGTGCTTCCATCTTTCTGACTTATACTATTAGTGAGTATGGGAGGCTCTAGATGGCCGGAGAAACTATTCCTCCCATCGACAAACTGATATTGCAGAGAAGTGACTGAGTTGTTCTTCACTGTTTCAAGATGGGCCACACAATATCTCTATTTCAAAACAAAAACAACCCCCCAAAAAGCAGTGTGACAAATCTCTCTCAACCAGCTTTATTTCTGTTCCCTCTCTGAAAGTTTTAAGTTAGCTAATTTGGGTTACAAGCTATACAAAACCCTTGGGTTTTGGTAGCAGTCCAAGTTGGTAGCCTATGAGAAGTTATTGTGTTCAGATGCCTTCTGACTGGGGATGTAAATGCAACATGTTGCAGGCTGCAGCTGTTAGATGGAGATTGCAGTAATGTCCCTGAAACACTGAATTACAAAAAAAAAGCAAAGTTGTTGGATTTGAATAAATGGGGCTGTTGCTCTCTGCCAGTCCAGTACATATCAAAGGCCCCCTTCCTTTAATAGCAGGAAGGAAATAAGATCTGTATCTCTTGGGAACATGCTTCTAAAACCAACTTTCACTTGCATTCCTATGTCTCCTTTTAGTCCCTCTGAATAGTAAAAATTCACATTGTCACATTTTAGTCACCCCAGCCTGGATATTAGATCACTCGAGGGTGTTGGTTTTTAGTCACAGTTCTACTAACATCTTAATTTGGGTGTTGGTGTTCCTCTCCCATGTTCAGGTGCCTAATATGGATTCTTATCACCCCAAAACAGTGAGCTTGGATCCCAGCCCAGCATGCGTGGGCATTGGCAGCACTTGGATATTTATAGGAATTTCTACTTCCTTCTTTTCTTTGGGCCACTTTCTTACTACAAGAATTCCTGATTTCTTCTATGCACCAATGAATGCAACCCTTCCAGGGTGGTGTCTGGGCAGGGGATGTTATGTATGTACCTTCCCAGCTGCCAGGGCCAGTTTGCAAACAGGCACAGCACAGCACTGGCCTGCAAGACACTGAGGGAAAAAAAAAATACTACCTTTTTCACACCCTTAGATCTAGTTTTGGGAGATTACTTAGTCTTGTTGATTTATTGTGTCATTATTAAACTCAGGTATCTTGACATCTCAAGCACCATTACAACGTGGTTAGAGAGGGAGAGAGAGTCAAATGCCCTGAACATTTTTCTGGTTGATAATTTCCTCTGGATCTATAGAATGGCAGAAGAGTGGAACTTTCAAACAGTACTGTACTGGTTTTGTTTTGATCCATTCTTTGAAAGGTGAATAAATAAAATCTGATTCTTATAGAAATCTTTACAATTGCCACTTGGAAGTTTCATCTTACTTCCTAGGTGCTCGTGGTAGAGAAGGACATCAGCAGAGGTAGTTGCTTGACAGGTCCTCAAGTGCAGAGTAGCTCAAAGCATTTGCTGACAGACCAGCCAGCTGACAATGGGAATGTAGAGCAGCAAATTCCCTTTTTCTTTCCCTTGCTGGTGATGCTGTCTGGATTTCTCTGTTCCACTCAGATGTCATTTCCCTCAAAAAATTGTAGGAATCTGGTAACTCTGCCTCATTCTGAAATTTCAGTTAAAATCTGTCAGTATGTCTCTGTTGGGCATTCAGCAACAGAAATATCATTTTAGAAGCTTTGTTTCCTTTGGAAGCCAGAAGAATAATGTGCATATTAGATCTGAGCTGCTGTAATCAAGACTTGGGACTACGTGGAATTGGAGCAGAACCCTGAATGCATGGCTGGAGAAGGAAAACCTGCAGTGGACGTATTTTGAGCATTTCCTATCAGAAGGAACTAAGAGACTAGATTAGGAGCCATTACTTGAATGAGTCCTTAGCATCCTCTGTGTCTCATTAACAGATGGTTCTAAAAGGCAACAGTGGAAATGCAAACTCATGCATGTTTGTGCTTGCTCTGCTTGTGCCTCTCCTGGCAGCACTTGCTGGCATAATCTGTCAGAAATTAACCTTTTGCTTGAGGTATTGTTACACAGGCTGGTATAATTCATCCCATTGCCTGTGACAAATCTCTGTCTAACCCTTCCACACAGTTCTCACCTAGAAGGAATTATGTCAGAATGGTAGAGAAATGCTGGGGGAAGGATCTCACCTTTGTAACGGGCAAACTTTCTTCTCCCACTCTAAGTTTTTCTGTGCTTTCATTGCCAGGATTGTCCACACAATCCTCTACCCCAATTACCCATTGATTAGGGCTCCTCTGGTAATCTGCCAGATGCAGGTTTGTTACCAACAGATGGCAGAAAGCATTTGAGGTAATGAGAGAAAGGATAATGATTGCTGATCTGCATAATAATCAGCTTGTGAACAGGTTTCATGGTTTTTTTCGTTTCCACTGGCTCAAAGATTGCACTGTCAGACAACCAGGCACCTTCTCTTGAGTTAAAGAAATAGTAAGGGAGGAACCAATTTCTTCCTGCTACTGTTAAGATTTCTGGAGGTACACACACTCTCCACTACACCGATTAAGATTTTAGCCAGAGTCAGAGTCAAGTTAGCACCTGGAGTGCTATGAATTAACATTCAGTCCACTTGTGATCAAGACCTCTAACTGACCGATCTGGTCAGGAATACTTTCTTTTTTCTGTTTTATGAGACAATTTCCCCCACTTGTACCACAAGGCAAGAAGATCCCCATCTCCCTTGGACCAGCATCACCTTTGCACTGTCTAATACCTAGTCTGAAAAAAATGACTTCCCACTTCCATGTGTTTTGGAGTTCTTCAAACAAATTTTGCTGCTTTGCACACTGACACAGCCACATACAAGTCTACACCTAAGCTACTCCAGAGTCCTTGCAGGAAGAAGTCTTCTCTGCAATACTCTAGAGCAGTGTTACTGGAGTTAGGTATCTTATAACACCAGTTTCCTATGCTGCACAAGATCTGTAGTTCAGATTTTCACTGTTTGAAATCTATAGGGTGCTTAGACTCTATTACTAACTGTCCCTATCTGAAACGAGCCATGTAACACTCACTCAAAAATAATTTTGGGTTTTTTTACAAAAAAGCCATTTATTGTGACTTTTGGCAAAGGATTTAGATTGAAGAACTTTTCTCAAAAAACAGCATTACACATGTGGGTGCTACTGCTGGGCTGTTCTCCAGGTGGACTGGAAGACACGACAGACAAGTTTCCATCAAACCCCTTTACTTTGCAAAATCCCTTCCTTGGTTGAAGATCTAGATGGAGATTTTTTAAATTCAGACTTGATTCCATAGAATAGTAAATGCAGATGTTTTCCCTGATAAACCTTTCTGTTTACTCTGGGTGCTGATAATGCAGCAGCCTCCTGCCAGTTCTTTGCAAGGATGATATTTATCACATTCTCAGCTGTATCACTTGTCACTATTAATTTTAGCATCTGAACCTTACAAGGCAATCACTATCTACTCCTGTCCATGTGTTGCAGCTGTATCCTCCCTCTCCAGGAGAGGGAGGAATTTTTTTTTTTTTTTTTGAGCTCATACTCTAAAGGACAAGGA
Source organism: Ploceus nigricollis (assembly GCA_013399945.1). Lineage (NCBI taxonomy): Eukaryota > Metazoa > Chordata > Aves > Passeriformes > Ploceidae > Ploceus > Ploceus nigricollis. The sequence goes on along the minus strand of VXBC01008934.1, from coordinate 2,018,809 downwards.
TTTACTATTAGGTCTTGAGGCCTTGCTACAGACATTGCTGTTGGTTACAGGATTTTCCTGTCCTTTGCCTGGTTTCCTAGGAAACAATGCCTGGGCATCTGAGCTTGTGCACATTTGTTATATCCTTTTTTTCTGTGTCTGTGGTTTTTTGTCTATGCTTTCTGAATTTATTTGCTAAGTGCAATTTTATTTGACACATACATTTAAAGTTACTGATTTACTGTAAGTTTCCTGAAAATAGATGTTGGGGAATGACTCTAAAGACAACACCCATGGTGTATGCTCAAAATTTGAAATACTAGAGAATCTGTATGAAAGAAAAAGAGGGGAGGCTGTGGCCAGAGGAAAAGCTTCTTCTGATTTTGGAACTTATTAGACACATGAGAGTTCAAATGCTAAGTCATATAACAGCCATCTTCTTTAATTTGACTTCTGCAATTTTTAGTGAAAACTAGTCACTATGAGGGAAAAAACCCTAAGTTCCTTGTATTTTTCAGAGACTGTCTATGACTGTCCTAAGTTAGCACCACTGCAACACTACAGGCTATCCTGCAGGACACTTATTAACATGTTCTATTTATTTTCTGGAAAGAGAATGGCTGAACCATGTTCTGTGTTAGAGAGTGACGTTTGCGAAGGAAGATGGAGCTTTTAGCCATTCTGTTGAACAGGTGACCCCTGATTAAGTTGGGTCTTGCCCAGAAGCCCTGCAGGGAGAGAGAAAGGCCTGAGGCAGAAACTTCACATGCATCTGAGCTGGCATTTGATTCTTCTGGCTTGTGGATGACACCAGTGGGCAATAAGATCTGACAAGGTATGTGTAAGGAGGGAAGAGGTGAGAAAAGGGGAAAGGACTTTCATCTCTTGGTAATAGTCAGCTGTTTAATTTACTGTGTCTTGGGCTGCTGAGAGTTTGGATATGTAAAGATAATGGGTATTCCTAAGGCAGGAGCTCTCTTGGTGGAAACAATAATCATGACAAATGGGAGTCAACTGCGAGACTGTGTGTATCCTGACAGCAGCATGCTGGGTGAAAAACAGACTTCTTGGAACTGATCAGAGTGTAAGTAAAAACAAGTGCGTGGGGGGTGGAGGGGAGTTGGTTTTGGGTTTTACGTTTCTCCCAAGGAGCACTGTGTGTTAATGGGTCTTTCTTTACCCAGGGACCTGCCTGGTGTTAGCTGGTTGCAGGGTAGTGGGCAGACTTTAAGGTGCAGTACTGTTTCAGGGTTAGGTATTCTCTGCCATGGGAAACAGAGGCACACTGGGGCAGGACTTGGGTCTGCACAGGCCACTTGGGAGACAGTGACAGTACAGGCTACTGGTAATGGGCAGAGCTCTGTCAGGCAGCAGAGGCTGGGGAGGTGTCCCTTATTCTTAAAGGGGACTTCTTTAGCTGGGTTATGGGTATCTGCATGTGGGGAAGGGGGGTTTTCCAGGAGAAAAGATGGGGTCTGTCCATCTCCCCTCATCCCAGATTTGTTAATCTCTGCAAAAGACAGCTGCATTTGTTAGCTGGTAGAGCAGAGTTACTTGACTGCTGGCGGAGAGTAATGCTGCTGAGCCTGCTTCCTTCTGAGGGAGGTTGAGCAGGACTCTTTCTGCCGCTGAATTCCCAGGCACCACGTGTAGATTGAGGCTGTCACACTAGTTACAATGATCCACAGAGGTACTGGAACTTCTACACCAACCTTTTAAGTAAAGGAATGGAGAGAGTGAGGGTTTATTTAGGAGACAAATAGAAGTGCACCTGGAATGCAGAAATAAAAGCAGAGGGGCTTTAATGTTTTTAGGAGCCTCCCTCTCCATAAGTTTCCTTGAAAGTGTTCTCAAGGCTGCTGTCACTTCAAGCCTATACAAGACCAAAACCACTTCTCTTTAGCAGGTGAAACAGGTGCTCAAATAAATGAGGCTGTATTGCTCAAGGCAGCTATGTTCAATGAAGTAGTATCCAGGACCTTTCCTGCTGGCAAAACTGAGGCTAAGCTTAGAAGCCACTGAACTGCTGTTAATAGCTTATCACAGTTGTTTTCTCTCTGCTGTTATCCTGGCTTTGACTCCTGGCTTTGGTCCAAATAATAATAATACTGTGCATCTCCTGTGAAAGATGTCCCATGCACTATTTTTCAGACAGCAGAGAGGTGCAAAGTTTCCTGTTCAAAAGCAGTTGAGTTGTTCTTGATTACAGATACCAAACTGCTTTCTCTGGCCTTAGTCTTTTTTCAGATGAACATAACCAAAAGGACTAAGAGGGAATAGGGAACTCACATTTCTACGTGTCTCTGTCTCATCCTTATTTGCATGTGCTTGTTCAGAGTGCTGCTGAACACCTGGGTTTGCTGCTGCTGAAATTGCATCTTGGGACTTTTTGGAAATAAATTGCAGGGTTTTTATTATTTATCCAGTACACCTGCTTTCTCTTTCTTCCTTCCCTCCTTCTCTGGGAAGCCTCATCAATGACACTTCTAAGGCTACAGAGACAAACTACTACAAAAATATTGCCAGTGGCTTCATAGAAAAGAGTGGCTGGCACAAGGCATTTCTAATTCCTTGCAGTGATTAACTAACTAGTCTGAGAATGCTGAGCTATTCATTAGCACATATTACAACAGTACTGTGTGCTACTTCAAAGAGGGAATTTAAGCTCTGCAACAGTCCTACTGAGATATTTTATTGCCTTTGACTTGAGAGCCTTTCTTCCTAGTGAAGATGTCTGGCTTCACAAGTGCAGGTTGCTTTATTTACAGATGGCACACTTTTAATTAACCTTTAAAGGGGCTGGTTCATAGCAGCCGCAACTCTAGAGTGAAACTGATTGTGTTTTTTGTGTCATGTGGTGGGTGACTCTGAGAGAGGACTGGATACTTGTAAAGGCTAATCTTTAAAAAGAGCTAGGAAGATTTGCAGACACAGATTGGTGTAAGTTTTTGGGTCCTCCACAAAGCATTCCACTCTCCTATACATCCTGAGTCTTGGTCAGGCCATCATAAGGCAGAACACTTCATAAGTCTGTCAGTGCTCCAGAGCTCTAGAGAAGTGCTAAGAGCTGCAGAGTAGGGATGATACAGGTAGTGTATAGGCAACAGATTAAGCTGAGATGTCTGAACTGATTAGGATCCTCAGCTGTTCTGTCCCTTCCCAAAATGGTTGCTTTGCAGTGGTGTTAGCTGGGGAAGATCTGAGTAGAAGAGAAAAATCAGTGCTCACAGTCTTAGAGAACAACTTGTCTTCTTGAACCAGCCGAAACAGCTCTGCTAAGCAGGAAAGAGGATCTGGTGGTGAGGAGTATCTTACATCTTACTTATAATTAGCAGCAGATAGCAAAAAAACCACATTGTGAACTTGACTTTGATACATGATGGTGGTACAGGAGCTGCTATGCTGCTTCACCTGATTGCAGCTGATCCTGCAGTGAGGGTGCAGCTTCCTGCTTGAGGGAGATATGGTAGATGGCTGCAGGAAGAGATGTGGGGATTGTTTCATAACTATCACAGCTGAATCTGCTACCACACATGAGAAGTGCCACAATTCTAGGTTTTGTTCAGCAGGGCTCCATTTTCTGCTCTCACTTTACTGGGTTGACCAAAAGAAAGTCTATTTTTTGGGGGAGTCTACTTTTAACTGACTATTGATTTTTTTCCCCTTCCCCTCTTATTATAGTATATCACGATGGAGTCTTCAAGCAGTCAACACCTTTTTCTTAAAACTGATGCAAACCCGAACCAAATAAAATAGTTCATGATAAGTTACCATCTGCTTAATGCTGTTGTTCTTTGAAGGTGTAAAAAACTTAGTACATCATCCTGGTTCTGCTACTTGCCTGCTCTGTGGTTTTTGAGTCACATAGTGGTATGATAAAATGAGAAGAATGATACCTGTGGCAGGTGGCGTGGCTATCTCAGGCTCTCAAAACCAACAAGAGTATAAGACAGGCTTATTTCTGAGTCAGAGGAAGCTCTGTCACCATGTCCATGAAGTGGATAGGGAAAAGAAGGCTTCCAAAGGAAGTCTGTTGGAGGTTTTCTGTCCTCTGCCTGGATTGCTGCCAGAGCTGGTGATGGAATGAATGCTGCAACAGATTAAAGTTACACTAATCCAGATCATCCAGAAATATGAGACCTCCAATCATTCATGGGGAGGCCAGAAAATTACACTGTTGTCATTATAAAAAAGAAAATACTCTCTCCTAATGTTCCACTGGGACTATCATGTTGTAATCCAGTGACCTTACAGGGAACATCTAGGAAGTCCTTGGTGATTTCTTGCTGCTCTTGCTTCATGTCTTTATTCCTCAGGAACTGAGGAACACTTTGAAGTCTGCCATCTGGGGGCAACATACCTATTCAGTATTGCACCTTGATTAATACATACTTAAGTCTTTGAAAATTGTTATTTATAAAAGCAGTACCTGCAGCGGTTCAGGGTGCAGATACATTGCTTGAGCATTATCAAACAATTGGGAGCACAAAATCTCAGCAGGGTCTAGAATAACAGAGTACCTCTGAGGCAGGCAATGCTTGTATGGACAGCTTTATTTCAATCACAACACATTTTAAATTGTGAAACAAAGTTGGTCTGTACTGGAATGGCACCAGCTGAGCTCCCTTCCCCTGCCTAAAATACAAGCTTGTGGTCAATTTTTCCAGCTTTTTTTTTTTTTTCTTTTTCACTTACCCTCTTCTTAGGGTGTTTTCTGTATTACATCAGGGCATTACCTTGCATAACCTGAGACATCTCATGACTGCTTTTTTAAATCTGTCCAGTAGAACTATTCTCTCTGGCATGCAGAACTGTTTGGGCTTCAATTTGGGCTGATGCTACAGAAGAAATACAATTGTAGTGAGTCAAAAGAGAGTAAGGGGGAGACCCTTCTCTGAGGACTGGGCATGCTGGGACTGAAAGACTTTATGCATACACAAGAAATAGCCCTGAGTGATTCACTTGCAGTCAGTCATGTGAGTTTCTTTGGCAGTCTGCTTCTGTTTTTCCTTGTTATAAAAAGTAGCAAATGCACTTCCACCAAAAATCTGTGCAGGAGTGGTTAACTTTTATTAGACCCTTTGGTACAAACAAGAGCAACAATACTTTGGAAACTTACAGATTTTTCCCCTGGGAAAAAGACAGCCCTCATGGAGAGTTAGACTGTTCATCTCTCTTGCTAGCTTTCATAAAATATGCATAATTATAGGAGCAAAAATTGTAGGAAAGCAACGAAAGGATGTGTTCCTGCATGTTTGTTTAGATGTTGCAGGTCAGGCAAGCTCCTGAGGAAGAAGCCCCCAGGGCTTTCAAACAATCTTGCCAGCTAGAGAGCATGAGACCAAGAAATTTTGACACTTACAAAATGAAGTTCTGCTGCTTCTGTTTTGGGCCTCTGGCATTTTTTATACATTCTACTATAGCAGAGGATGGAAGCTAACTTTGAAAATACAAGTATTTAATAATTGTCTTCCTTCAGAGTCTGGGCTTTAAAACAACATTTGAAAAGAAAGATGTAAGAGTTGTCACAGTAACTATTCCATCTTGCTTTTTCAAGATCTTCTGTACAACTCTCACATAAAGACACACAGCTCTGACCTAAAAGTGAAGTCATAGTGCATAGCCACAACTGTGTCACATGGCATGGGCTCTCAAAGTCGCTCAGGCTTTTCTATTGGGCCCCCATTCTCAGAACTTCATGTCTGTTTTCTGTGTAACTGATATCCTTTGTCTTTTGCAAGGAGAAAAGTTAATGCCACTCCTTGTCTAAATCAGTGCCATTTTTTCCTCTAATGAGCCCCTGCCAAATGCTGTATCTGAAAAGAATCTTTATTGTGTGCAAATATTAGTCTGTAGCTCACAAGCTGATTGATCCCCTGTGGGTCAAGGGGAGAGTGCCAGGAAAGGGAAGAATTCAATTCTGCCTTTTCAAGACTAATCCTGAAACGCAAGTGTTTGCATGCTGGAAAGTGTTTTGGTACATTTCTGAGAATTATGAATATAATCCAATACAGCTGTTGTCCTAGCATGTCACTTCCTCTCCTCTGGCACCAGATGTGGGCTCCTGGATTTTGAAGACCTATATAGGAAACCTCCACACCTGGTTGTACAAAGTGTTTCTGCTGGCCAATGAATTCAGCAGGACTCAATACTCTAATAGTGTTATTGCCTTTTGTGCTGCAGAAAGTCCTGTTAAACTTTGGCCAAACGTAGGGCAGTCAGTTTGGCTTCCTCTGAACTGTCACAAAGTAGAAGGAGGTGCTTAGTAAAAAAAAACTCACCTTTCTCTTGTTGGGGGCACTGTAGCTCCTCAGTCTTTATCTGGTGATAGGATTGTGCCAGAATTGAGTGTTGTTTTGTCTGTTATAGACTTTGTCGTGAATGAGATTGATTTGCGAAAAGCAATGACAGTGGGGGAAGAGGGGAAGATGAATAATCCGTGTGTGCTATTTTACCAGGTTGTATTTGCTACAGTTCCATGGGAATTTCTTCTTGCTTTTCTTGGAGAGAGGAAAAGGTGGGGGATGGGGGGCTTGGGGGATGCAGAGGGGAAGGGAATATCCACCATTTTACTTTTGTTTAGCCATGTTTTTTTAAGCTAAAAGAGAGATTTGGAAAACCTAACTGCTCTTGCAACGCCCACTATATAATAATTCAAGCTGCTCACAAAGCTTACAGGCTCCTCTACCTCTCCAGTGCTGTTTTTTTAGCCATGGAGAAATCTATAGTTCTGGCCCTGTGGCATTTTTAGAGGCATGGGGATGTTAATGCCATAATCTTGGCAACTTTCCAACCAGAGTAATTACATTCTGCTGACCTGAAATTCTTCCTGCTTCTGCACAAGGTCACTTTAGGCACCAACAGAGCCAGCTGGTTACAACCCTGTGCCCTGCTTTGCCCTCCCCTCCATCCTTTGGTCTATCCTTCAGTCACCTTCTCCTCAAAGGCACAGAGGACTCCATGCTCACTCTAAGGTACCCAGTGCCCCGTAAAAATTGGGCGAAGGAAATGGGTCTGATCAAATCCCCTGAACTGCTGTCATTAGGTTTTGAAGTATGACCTGATATCCCATTTCCTTTGATAAGTCAGGGGCTGGTATTTTAACAGACAGTGGCTCTTTTCTTGTTCTCCCTTCGACCCCTTTGGAGCCAGTGTGGCTCAGCTAATTCATGGAGGAAATTACATTTATTACTTCTCCTAGCAAATGCGCCCTCTCTGCAATGCCGTTTCGTGCAGCGTAGGGCAGATGCAAGTCAGCCAGCCCATTTTCCTAATTTCATTTGGAGGGATCAAGAGACACCATGCTGGTCTCACAGGCTGGGGGCTCAGTCTAGAAAGAAAAGGCGCAGCAGGCTCCCGCATTGATGGAATCTATGGCATTGCCCCAAATGTTGGTTGTCCAACAAGAAAAAATCTCAAGGACAAAGCATATCCTTCCAAAACCAAAACAAACTGCCCAAACAAAACCAAACCTGCCTTTGTGACAGCCCTGACTGGGAGGAAGGGATCTTGAGTTGAGGCAGTAACTCAGCTGTTGTTTCAGTGTAGATCTGCTTGTGCTGACTTTGCCTTCCCATCCTGCAAAGCAGAGTTGAAAAAACCCTTGACCAGGAAACTCTGATATTCAAGGCAGATCTTTTTCATGCCCTGCCTGCACAGTCTCCACTGTGGCTGTGAACAGACCTAAATCTCCAGGCACTAATCCCACCGGTCTTTGTGTATTAATTCTTTACAGTGCCTCCATGCTTGCTTTCCTCTTATGCCTGGACTCTCTTTGATGTCCCAGCTTGCAGGTTTTTAAAATGACACAACCTAGGAAGGATTTGGGGAGAGGATAAAACATGTGAGAGACACATACTGGCCAGCTTTGGAGCTGTTTTTGTTGTAAGAAAAAAAAAAGAAGTTTTCCTCATCTACACACTCTGTTTTCTTTTTACCCTCCTTTGCCTCTGTTTATTTTAAGGAGATGGTGCTAGAAAGACACATGGTAATCATGTCTGATAAAATTATACAAAGGTGGTTTGAAGAGATATCAGGATGGTCCTTCAAGCTTTTTTAATTCAGCAGTGCTGTCAAAACAAATATTACAGGACTTGTTCTCAAATTTTTCATTCTTATTTGAAAGTGGCAAAAAGTGAACAATCATTCAGAACAAACATCTTCAGCTCAGACTGAATTTAACACTTGTATGGGTTTAAAAAACTTCTGTAAAGAGTCAGGAAAAGAAAGTATAATTGCATTTCTACATTAATCAAACCTAGGGCAGTTATCTATGAAGGTTTAATCTTTTCAGTGGATGAGGCTAGATTTGAAGCTGTCTCTTGAAACACGTAAGGTAGAAGTGCCGGGACAAAGTCTGGTTTTCAAATAACTGTGAAATCTCATGAACAGCATGCAGCTAAATAGCATAGCTAAAGATTAAAAAGACTGATCTAATAGGGAAAGCAGATGACCACCTAATATTAAAGCTGTTTTTAAAAATGTATTAACCCAATTTCTAACCTTTCAGTCAGCTGCCTCAAAATTCTACTGCCTTTGGCTTCGAGCCAAAGCATCACTGTGCTACACAGAATTACAATAACCTATAGACAAATTTAGAAAACAAAAGAAAAACAGAAATCAGCATATTTGAAACTCTGCTTATGATCTCTTGCTATTGTGTTTTTATCCTCAGTAGGCAATACCATTCACCATAAGCCAAGGCAGAGATAAATGGTACGTCATTGCTCTGGTTCTGGGGTTTTCAGGTGTGCCCAGCTGTGCCTCCACAGTGCCAGTCAGAGGTGGGGTGTGGGCAGGCTTTGGCACATCGTGCTGCCTTAATCTCTGCAGCATTTGGCCTCTGCAGCACTTCCCCTGCTGACACCATGCTTCAACAGAGAATTTGCTTGATAAAAAGCACCAGTTTAGGAAGTGGTGGGGAGACTGCAAGACTGGCTAGGTAAAGAGAGGCTATGTCTGCTGGCAGGCAAGAAAGGAAGGCAAGGAAAAGGGTGAAGCCTGCAGATGGGAGAATTAGTGCCTGCTGTTTGTGGGGCAAGGGCAGAAGGAGCTCCTGCCAGAAATCTGGTGCTGGCAGAGGGATACATACGCACACGCACACACACGGAAGGAAGCGTGTGTGTATTCATGGGTGCATATGGCTGGGTCCATGTGCTTAGACATGTGGCATGTTTATGCAGATTCCCTATATGTATAAACACACCAGGAAGAGGTCTGCCTTTTCAGAAGCGATTCACAGTTTGGGGTAAGCGAACACGTTGCTTCCATGCAGCTTGCTTTGTCGGGAAGAGTCTAGTTCCTTCTGCCCTGCACTCGCAGCCCTGCGAGGAGCGAGCAGCAGGTACCTGGGGCCGTGCCTGCCGTGGTGTCTCGGAGCGCCGGCCGGAGCCGCGCTCCCGGGCCGTGCAGCGCCGGGCTGACACTGTCGCTGCATCCACGCTGAATTTTAAGAGCAGCCTCAAGGCTGGGCCTGAGGCCAAATTTGCCGACTGCCCACAGGCGGGACTGGGTTGAGGGTGAACCAGCGAGCGTATTCAAGGCAAGAGCCTTGAATGAGCTCTGTGTATTTACTTGTCGCACAGGCAGGTCCCTGCGTGCCGTGCCTGCCCCATCTGCTCTTGTGGCGATGGCACATGACTGACAGGCACACAAAATACCCCAGTCTCTGCCTCAGTTGTCACCTGCCACAGGGGCAGCTGGGATTAGAGCTCCACTGCAGCTCAAGGCTAGTGGGGCTTCCATCCCCTCCCTGGCCGGGCCTGCTCAGGTGCGCGTTTTTGCAGCTGTGTAATGTCAGGGAATGCTTTCACCCCTTTTGTAGTTCATTCCCCTCTCCAGAGCCAGCTTCCTACTATCTGCCCCTGCTGGGACCTTAGAGGTTCCCAGGTGGAGGGCCTGGGTGGGACACAGCTTTGTGTCCAGCACCATGGCACCAAGCTGTATCTGCACACACGTGCAGTGCGGTACTCGAATGGCAGGAAGCAGGAAGCATCTGTGCATCAGATAACCACCACTCAGACATGCTATAAAGTTTTCTAGTGACCCAGTAGAAAAGTTTCTAGTATTGAACTAAGCATAGAAGCATAAATATGATCATTTACCCATAAGATGCATGAACTGGAAAGTTTGCATGTCAGCCAAATCTTGTCTGGCATCAGCTTGAGGTACTGCATCAGCAAATTGCGAAATGAGGGTTTTTCCCTCTAAAATTCAGTTTGCTTTGAAAAAATAGGCACCATACATCTGGCCACAATTATATTATTAAGAGAGCAACAAAACAGGGATTTTGATTTTTGTTTTAGTTATTTGAGCTCAGAAATGATCACTGGTTTAGGTGCCCCACTTTTTTTTTTTAATCATTGAAGCTCTTAATGCCATGTATCAATGCACATATCAAAATGGCACTGCAGTGTTACACTGGACAGGGATCAGTCTAGAAGTTTACTATACTATGATTTATGGTCCCACTTAAAGTGCTTGCATTGAAGTACTTTGATGAACTGGGGCTGAGTTCAGTTTCAAGTCCTCACCCTACAATGTCTTCAAACTTTTCTTATTGATGGATTTGCCATGAGAAAGGGGACACCTTGGAGCCAAACACATAGCACAAGTTAAAAAACACAGACCTGAGCAACACAGAGCTTAAAAGAACTGTATCAGCAGTTAAGCACCTGTAAAGCAGATAAAAATAGGCAGGGATGGCATAAGAGTATCTGAAATATCCCTTTCCAGTCCTGAGATGCACCCTCATCTTTTTCTCATGTTGAAACGGAAGCTTTGTCACTTGTCAAGAATCCAAAGCATCCTTGTGTGCTGCAGACACTTACATTGAACCACTTCCACCAGAGTTGCAAATTGCTTTCAGCATTGCAGCAAAACTATAGGCTACAAACTCTGCTTGCTTGTCCATGTGGAAAGTGCAGCAGCAGCAGCTGCCTGGGTCTGAAGGGAAGCTGGCAGACTTCAGGCAGCCGTGAGCTGTCTAACACATGTGTTGGGTGGTTGCTGGCTTGTGATATTCCATGGCCCAACAGCCGATGGATGATTGTGGAAGAGCTGTCCCCTCATGAATGTAGGATTCAGTACTGCCTGACACATGGAGTGCAGAAGGTGCATCCTCTACCTTCTCCTCTAATTTATGCACATTGTAAAGCCTGTCCTCCCCAGCACCTGAGAAGGCAGTGGCCCTGTATTCCACTGAGGACAAAAGCCCCAGAGCACCAGCCTGTTCCTGTGACAGTAGAAAGGCTCAAGGAATTCTGTCTGTCCATTTTTTTTAGGTAGAACTGGATTTTTTGTATGAGTCTTGGTTAGAAATTTATGCTGCTGGCTTTGGTTTGTTATAGGTTCAGCCGTAGTATGGATTTGGCCACATTTGTTGTTCTGGGCACAGATTTTCTGGAGGACTCCAAATGAGGGGGTGCAAGAGAAAGAATTACAGATGTTACTATACATCTCCTTTTACTATGTGAGGTCCTGAGGGTCATTTGAAAATCTTGAATTAAGATTTTTGTTTTCTGTGCCAAGCCTCAGTTAAATTTGCCAGCACGACCCTCTGCTCTCTGGATCACTCTAGCACTAAAAACTAAAGATGTTAAACCAGTGTCAGAGTGATTTGCAGCAGCGTCTGTGTTATACAGCAGACTTGGAGGGAATTCTACAAAATTGGAAATTGGAAGTGCTGTAGAAACTGAAGAATATTGCCACCCACCAGGCAGTGGGTAGAGTCCAGTTGCTGTTTCTGGCACCTAGCAAAATAAGACAGATGCCCTTTGGCCTGTGTGTTGGGCAGGTTCTTGCTTTGAATACACAAGCATTAAAACCCAATTTGTGGTAAAAAGGAAAAAATGAAAAAAACCCAACCAAACAGGAAATAGCTTAAGAAACTGTTACAAAATAACTACCAGAAAAACATCTTGCCTGTATTTAAACAGGGAGAAGAGGCCAGACGCTAGCCTGGCAGAGGAGGATATCAGACACGCAGGAAGCAGTGGGAGGCTTAGCAAACTTTAATGGCCAGTGGGCTGGAGACAACGCTGGGCTGAAGGCGTGTCTCCAGGCCACCTGGGAAAAGGGGCTTCCAGAGAGCAGCACATGCTTCCCTGTAAAGGGCACCATGGGCTGGATTTCAGGAGGGGGGACAGAATGGAATGTTGCCTGTATGGTTTGTTCCTGCCTTTGAGCGCATCAGAAGCCCTCTGAATCAGTCCCCTTCTCACTGATTGCCCTCAAATTGGGGCTGCAACAAGATATTTTGCCACCCAATAGATGTGTCACATATTTCCCATCAGTTCTTCCTCCTCTTTTGCTAGGCTCCTGCCAGCTGCATGCACATACTGGGATCAGCCAGAATGCCAAGAGCAGGTGATGTGTTTGAGCACATATGCTCCCCCCAGCAGTCCTTGCTTGAACTGGCCCCCAGCAGAGGATGGGATGAAGCACTGAGAAGTTCCACATCACCAAAAAATGAGACGCTTCCATTCTGTGTAACTAATCTTATGTCAAACTGGAGGGATGAAGGGAAATGTGTACACCAAGCACAGGTAAGTCTGCAAGTCTCTGCATGACACTCTCCCTCCCACCACAACACATGCACAAACTATTCCCAGATTGCAAATATAGCTGATTAACTGTACTCATTATTTGTTTGGCCTAAGTGAAGAGTTAGGTGTTCGAACAGGTTGTTTGGCAGAATTCAGGAAGTTGAGTTCAGGTTGTAAACCCAGAATTCCTACTCTCCTCTCTCTCACTTAGCTAAAATCTACCTCTTTTTTTTTTTTTTTCCCACCCTCAAAAGAAATCACCATGCCCAGAAAAAGCTTTGTTTTTGTTGTTCTGAACAACTTAGTACCTGTCTTCCTCAGAGCTCACCTAAACCATTCCCAGGTGTGTATTTGCTGAGAAAAACCACAGGATGCCGGGGGATAGTTTTGATGGCTCCTATTAAAAAGTTTTCTATGTGGGAAAGAACCCAATACCCATCGAGTCAGAAGACAAGTGCAAGAGGGATCCTCACTCCACATCCCCATGGGAGCCCAAACTCCCTTCCCTGCTGAGCTGCCTTCCTCTGTGGGAGGTGCACACTTCCCCTTTAGTCAGTCTGGGGGATCTCATTTACATCTGCAAGCTGGAGCTGTCTTGTGAGCAGACGCAGTGCCTCCCCCCAGCCTGTGGATCAGGACTCCTTTCTGGATGCTGGGCATCAGGGAACTAGATGTGGCTACACCAAGTCCCTTAGCTTCCTTCAGATGGGGTTAAAACTCTTTGCACCTGGTGCTGAGTATACTCTGGTGGCATTTCAGCTGTGTTTTTAGTAGTATAGAGGTAAAAATAAAGTCTAAATATTCCCTTGACCATCTTTTCCTAAATCTGATCTGTAGGACCCTTCACCTGTTTCTTGGCATTGTCAACTTCTGCTCTCTCTCCCTATTAAAACCCTTCTCCCCTTTGCAGTGGTTTGTGAGGAAAGTTTGAAGGGGCTTTCTCATTTTGGAATGTATCTTGCTGGATAGGTCCTTCTCCTATCCCAAAGTAGCCTTAAATCAGGCATCCAACTCCATCAGGTAAATTTGTACGTGAGGAGAGTCATGGAGCCAAGCTCAGACTGGCCAGGAGCCAGGTCTGGAGCCAACTGAATCCGTCCAGAGCACTGTGGTGCAAGGGGAGCCCAGGTACAGCTCTGTCCACCTTTTCCTTTTATCAGATCCTTGTTCTATGCTCATCTGGTCTATAATGTGCGTGTGTGGCACAGCAGCTGCACTGTGTGGACACCTGAGGGGTTTGAAAGTGTAGAGCAGTGTTTCAAAACAATGAGGGATCATCAGGAACACTTTGGCTAAAGTCATGTGAACTCCCAGAGCACAGAGCAGTGCTACTGAATTTCATGTGATCCACTGTGTTCAAACACAGAAAAAAGCATGAGAAAAATATATCTAATGATACTAAAGCCAGAAGGATGTAGCTCAACCCAAGGTGAAACCTGGAGGAAGGAAATACAGTAGTAGTGGATTATGAGAAGGGATTTTAAATTCTTGCAAACAAAGATACTTTTTGTGACCATGGCCCTTCCTTCTGCTATATCAGCACTTTGTCGGTAACAGCTTGGGAGTCTGAAATCAGTTTCTAAACCCTTGACCTCTTAGTGTGAAAAAGCAGCAGCAGGCGGAGGTGGATTTGCTGTGGATAAAGCTCTTTTCCACAAACTGTTTATCATTTAATATCAATGTAAGGACAAAGATAGCCATAAATCTACGTGAAGCATCTATATACTGTGTCCATTCTAATACTGAATGGGATGTGTGCCAGGCAGGTGGACTGTGGGGTGGCTGGGCTCTTACTCTGTGAAGAGTTTTGCCAGAAAATTGGGAAAATTACATTTAGGCAAAAAATCAGATTATTCAAGTAGGTACTACAACATTTGTGTTTATCATTAAGGCTCCTACTTTTATGTAAAATATGTCATTAGCTTTTTCAGTGTAGGTTATCTTTTAAAAATTGATACAAAAAAGGCAAAGAAAACATGAAACATTTTGATAGATGTGATTTCTCCTGCCTTTATTCCTACTTTCTCCTCTTTGTCTGAGATGGCCTATTTGCAGATACAGTTAAGATAGAATTTCTTTATTAATTTGGAAGGATGGAGACAGGACTGAGGACTGGAAAGTTTAGCATCATCAAGAGATCACTTTTTTCTTTGCTGTGCTGCATTACTGCTTGCTTAAGAGCGCTTCCCCTGGTCTGGGCAGTGTTCTAACATGTAAATCACAAGGCCCGTCTGTGGCTCATTTTTCCTTACGGGCTGCCTACAGAAATTGTTCTGGGGACACAAACCCCCAGATGATCAGGTCTGATCCTCTACTGGAAAATTCCAGTCCGTCGTTTCTTGGGGATCAATAGCTAACTGCACAATGTCCACCTCCAGCCTTCAAAGACTGTTCCCTCTCTTAGGTTACCTCTCTATCTCTGTTCTGGTAGTTTTTCTAGCAATATCAACTACTCCATGGTTCTGAGCCCTGTACCCAGGAGGCCTGGATAACTGGTCTGTTTTGTGGCTGTATGCCTGAGTTTGATGGAAAGTTATGTGCCAGAAAGCAGGAAATTTGCAGTTCTGGTTAGGCGAGGTTGTGCTTGTGGCATTGTAACATGAATGCATTGCTGCTCTGAGGCTCTGCTTTCCTGAAGGGAATTAGAGCCTCAGAAGAATGGGAATGAACATTTTTGAATGCCAGCAGTTGACAGCTGACCATAGCAAGGGCTCCAGGAGCCACCTTCTTCAACACATGGAAGCAAAAACTTCAGCAGCAGTCTCCAGCCTCCCAAAGCTCTATGACAGTGACCACTCTGGGTTTGGTGGGAAGTAATCTGAGCCTCAGGTGTTTCTTGAAGCTTGGTCTTGCCTTCTCCATATTTTTGTTTGTTTGTTTGTTTTTGTTTTTGGTTTGGGTTTGTTTGTTTATATTTTCCCCTAGCATATTTCATTGCATTACAGGGGAAATCTAAGCAAAGTGGGTCTCAGTGATCTTCCATGCCAAGGCAGGGTCATTACAAGCCTCCGATAACTTTTGTGCTGGGCAGGGTGATTCCTTGGCAGCATGGATGTCTGTTCTGACCTGTTGTCTCTTGACACTTGTACCAGAGCATTTATCTGCCCCTACGAAGTATGCTGAGGCAAAGACTTGCTCTTACAGTGCCCTGTTCCTGAAATGCTGCCCTAAATTGTGGAGAAGCGCAAGTTGGTCATCTGAGGAGAGTTCATGGCTGCAGCTTCCCACCTCATGTGACAAAAATCTTTCAACTCTTCCATGACACTGCAGCAGCATTCACCTGCCAACTTGTCTGTGACCAGTGCTGCATTCTTGTAATGGCATTTCACCGGCCCACCCTGTCATAGCAAATAGGCATCTTTGCCAAATAAGCCATGAGACTTGTGATCTGCCTAGGGCTATGTGTGTCTAGCTTTCCAGGGAGCCTGCAGGATTTTGTCTCACTATTTTCTCCAAGCAGCAGCAGCAGACATCCTTCAATCCTATATTGCCCCAGCTGTTGCTCTTTCTTATCCCAGATACACCTCTTCCCTCCAGGGCTTCACATGACCCCAAACATCTGGAGCATCTGGCATACCCATGTTAGCAAGACAGGACAGTCCTGGGCTCTCCAGGGTGAGTGAGTTCCTGACTTCTTGCTGCTTAGGAAGCATGGGGCTGGGCTGCTCAATGGCTTGTTGTCTGTTGTCTGCAATGCAAGCAGCATCTCCCCCTCCCCACACCCAGACAGACCCAGATGCCAGGGTCGGCAAGCGAGGGCACCACGAGGGGACCTGCCAGCTCTGCCACTGCAGCTGCTCCCTCTGTTGCTGGCAGCTGGGCTTGAATATTCATGGCAACAAAAGATTAGCACTGTGTATGCTTGGCACTGGAGACAGATAAACTTTCTTGAGGTGCCGGTGGCTCTGTTCTCATCCCATTCAAAGAGCTTGCTCCCTCTCCCCTGCTCCACTTGTCTGCTTCACCGACCAGCTGATTCTCTGGCTGTATAAATGGCCTCTGTTGGGAAAGGGAGGCGAGCAGCTTGATTAAGTATTCAGCAAAGTGGTTCGGAGTCCAGACAAACTAGCGCGGATCTTGCCAACACTTGCACTCAATTGGCACTGAGGAAAGCCAGGGAAAAATCTCATTTATAAATAGGCAAAATTTTGCAAGATATCAGAGTGTACTTATCAGCTGCTTTCCCCTGATCGAGTAATTTAGACTTTTAAGACTATCATTACCTCTGACTTCCTCTGGGGTTTAGGGGTTTGAGTATCTAAAGAACATTCAAGGGGACTTAGACCTTGCAGTGACTTAGAAACTTTTCAGTTTCATCTCACACCATGACTGATAGATTCAAAATACTATCTGCCACTTCTTCCTCTCTTCCCTGAACTGGTCTGGGAATGAAAGAAAAAAAAAAAGGAAAAAAGAAAATATCAAATTAATGATTGTTATTAAATTATTGATGTTGGTCAGAAGTGGAAGAGGAGATCTTTGTTACTCTCCTCCTATTGTCACCAGGTTACTGTTCGTGAAAGAAGCCTGGAGTTGTGAAGCTGAGAGCTGAGGACAGCTGGCAACTTTGAAAACTGTCTCAAATGAAAGGATGACCAACCTGGGCAGACAGAAAATGGGAGCTGGGAGTGTGATGTGAGTGCTCACGTGACCATCTAGGAGACGTCCTTACTTACCCTACATTTGACCTACTCTTTGATCCTTTCTTGGTATATTCCTTGGCAGGTTTCAGTCCTCCATGGGCCAGCAGGGCTGGGCCATGTTTAGCCCAGAGCAGATTAGTTGCTCATGTTTGGAAGGGGAACCTGAAAAGGTTACAGACAAACAATGTCTGGAGATTGAAGGAGAATTGGTTACAGATGACCAAGCAAAACCATTAGTGTGATAGTGGTAGCTCTCCAAAAGCATTCAGAAGTTATAGAATCACAGAATCTCAGTCAGAAGGGACCCAGAAGGATCAAGTCCAAGCCTTAATTGAATGGCTCACACAGGGATCAAACCCACGTATGCAGAAGTGGTTTGGCCATTGGGCTACCTTGCTCTTTCACCCAGGACTTCTTCCTTTTCCCACCCAATAAGGGTGGTGGCAGCTGGTGGCAACTGAGGTGCTTTGGTGCTTCAGTGGTTCTGCTGGGGCAGTTCTCCTTTGGGGAGCATGTTGCTCCCATCACATTTTGTGCTGAGAGTCAGACTGCCCAACCCAGGCTGATCTGCCTCCCCCCAGGACTTTATATTAAATGTCACACTTTAATATAAAGTCACACTGTAATATTATTCTGACCCCCAGATGAGTGCTTGGTCAGAGTCAGCTTTTGGTAAATAGAGCAAATCTATCCCCCCAAATTTAAGAAACAGTATCTTTTCAGTCAGTGGAGAGAGAGCAAATCATCTGAGCTGCCAGCTCTCTGCTTTAGGCTGAGGTGAACCATACATTAGAAGTGCCTGATCTTTTCAGGTGTTAGAAGGGAGTCTAGTCAACGAGATCAAATATGGACATCTGTGCTCTAGATGGGTACAGTGGCTAAACTGATATCTCCCTCAGCCAGGGCCAGTAACACCCCAAGGATCACCAGCATCTCCAAAACTGTCTGGGGCCAGAGGGGTGGACCATGTTCATGCTCTGAAGAACTGTGCATGTAATGGCTCAGCACCATGTAATGTAGTCTTGCACTGACAATGGAGAGAGAGGAGTTTTCTACCTCTTCCCCAGAGCACCATATAATGAGGCTTTGGGGACCCAGCAGTAAATGAATGTCACAAAAGGCTACCTGATGGTGTCTGCTCAAAGTAGCCAAATAATTATCTCGCTTTGGCAAACCACACAGGTCTTCAACTCACGACAATATGAATAGTTTATTATTTGCTGCTGTGTGGGAAATGAGAATAACTTTGAATTTTCAATAATTTGCTAGGAAATTAATTTCTGATGCCAAAAGCAAGGCTGCTGCATTGATAACCATTCTCCAAGGGTGACAGTGGGGGAAGAAAAGAGCTTAGGGGCATGGCCACCTGCTTCTTCTTCATCTGACACTGCCATAGTCACAGTCTGCCCAGATTTGGCTTGACAGGTCTCTGGTGAGGACAGTTGGAACAACCTCATTAGAAAAGAAGAGTAAACTGGTGAGAAATGAAAGGTAAAATTTGTGTCTACTAGTTTAATGGGGCTATTTGGAAACAGGATCCTTGCAGTACATTAAATCATGTTGAAAGGTCAGTGCTGTATAAAAGTCCACAAATGTTTTTTCTAAGAGGCAAAATAGTTAACATTCTCAGTTGGACAGGTCTGTTCAAAGCTGATGTTTTCCCCTCATGCCCTCATGAGTGAATTCCTGATAATGATGATCCCTTGGCTTGTTAAGTGGGAGGCCAGACCACACTTCTCAGTTACGTATTGCTCTCTTGTTTTGAGAATTCACTTGAGGAGATACCATACTACATTGTGCGAGTTTGATCCCAAGCACCAGAAGGACTTTTCTTACCTCTTCCATATTCCCTTTTTTTCTCTCAAGTCCCCAGTTAGGCTCTCATGAGTTTCCTTTAGCAGATTATTTCCTTCTCTTTTCACTGATTTTAACAGTTCTTCATTCTCCATTTGCACACATGAAGCATTTGCCACCCTATGCATTACCTGGAGCTCCCATGTTGTCACACAGTGCAGCATTTGTCAGTGTTCTGTTCTGAGTCCTGGATATAATGCTCACCTTCTCATCCATACTGTGTGTCACGAGCTGCTCTGATCCCCTTATTTCCCTCACAATGGGAAAGGAAAGCTACCACTAAGCACACCAATTTTTATTGAATCCAAACACATGGACAAACTGGAATTGACACTCTTTCACGCCAGCACAGAGCAAACTGCCACTTCTTTGCTTCCAAGCTCTCTTGAACTGTCCATCTCTGGAGTCACTGTATTGGTGTATGTAGATGACACTGCCTCTGTGGATCCCAAAGCCATGAGCATGCCCAAGCTGTTCACTGCAGCATCACAGGTGATATACTGTCATCTGGTTGGGCACCACCAGAACATTTTTGCTGCCAGTTTCATCAGAAGAACAGAAATAAGAAAGCGCCCTCTCCATGGCAGCACTTGGACACTGTAGCCCTTCCCCAGAGAGCAGCCTCAGGACATGCGTACCTCATTCCTAGACAGAGTCATAACAGCAAGTGTGTGATTCATGTGGAGAGCAAAGCCAGCTCAGCCTGGCTCCTCTTGCATGAAGAACTGATCCAGGATATTAGGCCTTCCTGCTGTTCTTATTTTAACTAATAGCAAAGAAATCCTTTCCTAATATAGACTGGGAAGGTCCATAATTATTCATTAGCATGAGAGGTGTCTAAGTAGCTGGTACAACCCCTCCTCCAAACATGTGAAATATATCCAATGGCCTCAGAGAAATGGGCATAGGGCAGAGCTGAGATTCAGGACTCCCTGCTCTGAATTCTGCTCTGGCAGGGACCCTTAGTTCCTGAGAACTAACCCTGCTGTTGGTCACTTTGGTGCCATTAACAAACCAGATGCTCCAGGATATCAATGCTCAATGGTTATTGCAATAAGTGGAACATTCTGGGGGCCCCAGTCCTAAGTATCCTTAGAGACGCTACCTACTTCTCAATAAATTTAGCATCTGGAGTTTGATCCAGGGAGCATGTGTTGTTGACTTGTTCTGAGCAAGCTCAAGTTGCCTTCTCCTGGATAAAAGTTGTTCTGGCAGCTACAGCCAGTGTTCTCATACCATTGCTGGCAGCTGGCTGGGGTGCCACTGGAGAAGCAACATCATTGCCTTGCAAAAGAAGGATTCTTGTACCTCTGAACAAACATAAACAGCCATCTTTATCCAGAGCCAGAGTAGAACTTGGTAAGAAAGGATTATTGATACAATAATATTTTTAAAGCTTCACTTTGATACAGCTTCTATGCAGAGATGCACAAATGCAGAGGTAAGGAGACATTTAAAATTAAGAAGGATCTCAGAAATGAAGCCTTTTTTACATTAATTTTGAATGCTGACAGACTTTCAGTGGACCTGAGAAATGCAATGATGCCCTTGCTGTTGAGAAGAACTACAAGAAAATGAAGCTCTTGTTTACTGAGCAGAATTGTGATGTAGAGGCCCAGAGATGAGACCTGTGCTAGAAAACCGAAAGACAAAACAGACCAAAGAAAGGCAGAGAGACCCACTTGCCAGATCTCTAGGCATCTCTCTGGGGCATTTTAAGAACTTTTTAAAGGACTTTTAATAAGGCAACCTGGCAGTGTTAATTTGTCAGAAATTATAGAGGCAGAGAATTATTTGGAACCTGCAAACTAAACAAATCTACTTAATGACTTTTCTGACAAAGTGCCCCACCACAGTCAGCACTGAGACTGCTTAGTCCATAGAAATGGCCTGGTTTGTAAAAACACAAACAAACACAAAATCTCCTTGCAGTCTGCATGAAGATTGCAGAGATAAGGCTCTCTCAGAGTACAACAGGAAGCTCTGAGCTGGCAGCAGACCTTCTCCTATAAGGAATCTTGGAAGAGCTTTAAAGAGGCAGAGTGTTGGGACACAGGAGGGGAAATGAGTAACAAACAGGAACCCTGCACAAAAACAACTGCCTTCTGTGGGCTGTGACGCTGGTTTTTCTCATGCAGCATGGGGAGGCAAGGACGCTTCATTCTTAAACTTTCACCTTTGAAACAGCAGGCTAAGCATCAGTGTTATGTAGCAAACCATTGCATTTTACAGCAGTTCTCTCCTTACATGTCCTCTTTCTTTTCCATGGACCAATTATTATCTGTGAATTGATCTTACTGGAAAAGAGATGATGGTTTTCCTATTAGATGTGCATACACAAGTTCGCAGGTTATGGGACTGTGTTTTCTTTGGGGTAAGCAAAGACCTTTCCTGGTGACACTGGCAGGCACAAGTGCTTATATGCCTTTAGGGCAGAGATCCCAAGACACGTGTATTAAATGTGCAGTGCAGCATTATGACGTAAGTTGTGATATTGTCTCTATATTTGGAATGTGATTGGTTGCGATGAAGAAAATATACCAGCTTACCTGGTGAGGGTAGTAAATTGTATGGATGAGTAGAGATGGGGAGAAAACCTGGGTACACCATGTAGACAGTATTTTATTAGATTACACCATGTAATCAGCTTTTGTTAGCCACAGGTTCCTCATTTAATAATGGAATGCCTTGATTAAAAATGTGAGCTTCTGTTGAATGAGGTGTAGCAAAGGACTAGGGTTGCACACTTGGAGTATTAGTCTGCACTGCTCTCTGTAGACAGTGTTGTTTCAATTGCAAAGCATGTCCCTCCTTGTGAGCCAGCTGCCCAGCACTGGGTAAGCTGCTGTAGCAGCATCTCACTGACATGACTTGGATTTTCAGCTGGAGGACACAAGTCCAAAATGGTCCAAAACATGAGTCTGTGTCTTTTGCTAGGAATAAAGGGAAAATATCTTTCAGGCTGTCACCTTGATTACACAGCTGGTTACTCATGTTCTGAGAAAGGGAGGGAAATATAGCAAACAGTGGGTAAGATACAGATATAGAACAAAGAATGGGCAGCTTCACTTGCCTTGTATTCTTCCATGAAGAATTGCTACAGGCATTTCTCATGCCTTTAGCAGAGAGGATAAATGACACCATTCTGCACAGCCACCAACTGCTAATTCAAAGGTTTGACAATCAGACTTATGACTCCAGCTGCCCACCCTGCTCCTGTGCCAGAAGTTACCATCTCCACCACGACATGTACCTGCGCCTGCACTGGGAAACATCATGTCTTAGCTCAACCCACCCACCAGCAGCCTCGGGACCCGGAGAGGAGCTGTGGCACCGTGTTAAGCACAGGGCTGCAGCAAAGGAACTGGAGAGTGGAAACAGCTAAAGCTTCTCTGGGCTGTAACTCCATGCTATGCACCAGGATTGATCACAAAACCTTTGCTTACTTCTGAAGCTGAAGCTTTAGGAGAGGAAAGTCCAGCTGTAGCTAATCTTTCCTGGCTTTCTAATGGCAACAGTAGTGATTAACCTTGAAAGAATGTCTAAAAATACATAGAAGTAATGAGTTCACCTGGTGCTTCTGGCTGAAAATTGGGCAAAACTCACAGGTGTCATTGTCTGTTTCATCCCATATCAATTTAAGCAGCTTGACCTGAAGGCTCTGAGGAATTAAGCTGCAGAGCAGAGGCACCCGACCTTGCATAGGAAAACACAGGGATTCAATCTACGGGAACTCCACAATTTTTCCAAGCCAACACTTTTTAGAAATATTTACCCAGACTGCCTGCCTCTTACCAATGAAAGAAAACAACAATTTCACCTTACAGTTTTTCTCATGGTCAGTATAAATCATCATCTTTCCCTGACTGCACTAAGGGACAATATTTTACACCAGCTTGTCACCTGGGTTTCCAGAGTGGCTGGTGTGGGGTCATGAATTGTCATCTTCTTAGTACTGATGAATATTTTGTAGCCACAGCAGCCTTTCTGAGTTAACTAAGTGACTAAAAACCGAATGAATGGAAGCAGTTTGGGTCAAATGGATTGTTCTTTAGTATCCCAGAGGAGATCCTGTCACTTTTGGACCTCAGAGGAGCAGAATCTGGGGCATTTGTATGTACTGCTCAGCAAACTGTCAGCATGGCACACTAACACATTTTTAAGAGCTGCCCTTACGTGAACTATTAGGAGGCCAAGTGATTAATAGGTTGATCTGTTGCAACTGTTAACTTCCTAAAAGCATGACTGAGTGGACTCATTGCTTACGATGCAAGAAGCTGTTATTAACATTCCAATAGCTGGTTTTCGTTAAAGACATCTGTGACCTAGAACTGTGAAAGCCTGTTTGGTTTTGCATTTGTGTCATAAATAAACGAAACACTGCATTTGTATACCCAGCACATGTTTCCTGTAAGGGGTTTTCTTTCAAAGCAGTCAAAGCAAAATACATTGCCTGGTGGCAAAGGCAGCTGATGGGGTACCACTTTGCAGCTCATGGGCTTTCATCTCCAGTAAGGACAATGTGACCTGGGGAGATTTTGAGTTCCTTCATGCAATGTTCCTTTTCCATGCCAAGATGGTACTCTGCTTTTATGCAACATGTGGACCCCAGGCACTTGGGAACTTGCTTTTTGGCAGCCATATTTCTAATCTACAAATACTGCAGAAGAATTTCTTCCTCCCCACCCACAATGCCATATATGTGCTTTGTGCTTGTACTGCCTTCTCCAGCTGTTGGGGAAAGCAAACTGAAACTGTAATTACCTCTAAAAGAACTGATTTTTTGAAACTGTCAGCAGCCTAGGAAAGATTATGAAATAACAAATGGCACAAAGACACAGGATAAAACAGTGTTTAAAGATCTATTTACCCTAGGCAATCTGATTTTGGCAAACTGATGAGTCGCCTAGGCTTAGATCTAGAAAAGGGCTTGGGTCTGGGAAAGGACTTGAGCCCTCAAGGGTGAATCGTGTGTTGCAGAAATCCCACTCACCTAATGCAGCCATGCCACTGATGTTCTGAGGGCACTGTGCATTCTGATGCATTTGTAAAATATGCAGTTGTCATACAAAGAGCACAAACTGCTCAATTATCACAGTCTGAACCCATCCACCCCTCTTTCTATCCAGGAACACTAACCACTCAATTGCTGTCCATGTTGCCTACTCTCTAGTCCTTAGTGGTTCCTTCCACAGGAACAGCTGGCGGAGTTTCTCTCTCTCCTGGACCTGCATGTCTCAGGCAAATGCACCACCTCTTGGAGCATTTGGAGAGGAAGAGCACTCTTAAACTGTTAGGCTGAAGCTGTTTCCCTCGTGGGACTAGTCAGGGACTGTGATGAATAGCAGCATCACAAGTAATTTAGGTCCTCCTTCTTCAGAGGAATCGGGCTTGGAAGAGTTTGGCTGCTGAATCCCCCTTCTTCCAGGAATCTTCAATCTTAGCCTGGAATTATATGTGATAAAGCAAGAAACAATCCAGAAAAAGAAATAAACCAGAAATAAACCAGAACCAGGCCTAAGGACTTCACACTGTGATCACAGGAGCTGGGAGATCCTCACAGAAACCTTTGGATAGGACAGCTACCTCCTGCTTGGGCTGAAGAAGTGAAACTCTCTTATTGTGCCCACAGAGGAATCGTCACAGCCTGGTTCTGCATGGGGGGAAGTAGGAGAGCTTTGGGGGACTGTCTGTGGTTGTGAAAGAAATGGCATTTTATAAGAAATTGTCACCCTCTCCTGTGTTCAGGGAATCTCTTGTTTAGGATAGGAGGTTGAGACCCTCCAGGCTCTGTTATACCAGGGCCTCTATCTACACACTTCAAGCATATACAAACTGCACAGAAGAACGTTGATCCATCCCTTGGGTCAAAAGGGGAAGAGCAGTAGCAGACAGAATAAATTTCTTGCAACTCTGGGCAGGACATGGATGGGAAGCTGTTCTGGTATGGGAAGATGTTTTTACTGAAATAGACGAGACTGCCTTGAATTTTCAATTACCAGAAAACTGGTACTTGAACTGGTAAATTACCAGGAAACTGGTTTCGTTAGCAGATGGGATGTCTCACTTCATATTCACTTTTGTTACGTCTATATTCAGATCCCACTTAGTCTTCTTTTTTGTGAATCATGTTTGTAAACTGTACAGTTCAACTATTCAGACATTGGACAAGGTCCTGCCTGTTTCTGTATGCTGGAAGCCTGGAAACTATTAAAACAATCCAAAATGTCCAAAAAGAAATTATTTTATAACCTGCAAATCCTATGATGTCTTCCAGGTTCATCTACCATAATTCCTGCTTCCTTGTGGGCAGTTTTAGATCATGTACTAAAATGTTTCAAATGACCAGCACAGACTGGAGGTACCATGTGTCATAGCTAAAAGGTGCTGAAGCATGTTTTCGTTATTGTTATTCTGAGTTAGGAGATGTCTGTGCAGCTCTCTCCAAACACATGTGGGCTGTCTCCTTCCGTGCTTTCAGTGGATTGAAAACTGTAAATGCGATGAACATGACATCAGGGCTTCCAGGGAGGAGGAGAACCTCAATTCAGGTTTGTCAATTCTATTCCACAGACATGAGCCAGATTCCTGCTCTTAACAACCACATCAGGGAGTGAATATAGTCTGTGGCTGCTTACAAAGGACCACCTCATGATGCTCTCATCTGACATCCTCCCTATGGATCAGCTCTGGCCCATGGGAAGCATGGTGATGAAGTATGCACTCTACAAACTAAGCAGCCACTGTTTAAATTGCAAGGACCTGATTATTTTCTTACTCACAGCAGATGGAGGAGAAAACACAGCAGTGAAGGACTCAGTGTAAATGGAGCTGGCAGTGCTTTCCTGAGACAGCAGACAGCTTGAAACAATGGCTCTGAGAAGTGCGTCCTGCCTTCATTCATCGCACTAGGAGACTTGCCACCGAGTCCCATGGAAACAATGTGAACAGCCATATTCAGGGTTTCACTGCTGATTATTTTAGCAGACAGGATGGGGACAGGGTAGGAATGAAACCCATATGGGAAGTGGGAGTTGCATGGTAGGAAGTAGGGAGACAACACAGAAAAAAATCAGGGAAGGGGGAAAGAAACAAAGACAGGAGGGGGTGAAAGAATAAACCCTCAAGGGCAGACATGGTGGTGATAATAAGGTGCTTGCTCTTTATCTCCAAGTGACACTGGACCCAGTTTAGCGGGAACAGAGCTAACAGGATGAAGATAACTGGGTCATTTCTTCCTCAGTGAATGTTTCACTTGTCTGTTGTGTCCATATCCTATGGGGAGAATTGTTCTCTGGCTAGAGGACACAAATCACCCTTTTGGCATATCCCAGCCCATGAGCTGTGAGAAAACATCTCCTTTCAGCCAGACTCAGATTAGGCACTTAGCATCAGCCAAGGTGGGAGGAACCACCTCCTGGAGGTGTCTGTCCTCCTTCACCCTTCTGCAGGGAGACAGAGCTGTTCTCAGGGGGTGTGAATCCCACCCCAAGGATGGATAGAAAGGAGTGTGTTTGCTGGATGTGCCTGTGCTGCTCAGTGGTGTGTCAGTCCCTGCTCTGCTAAACTGAATGGTGAGCCACCTTCCTCCCAGGAATCAGATGCTTAGGACAGGTAAGAGGTCTGTGTTCTTTCTTCCAAGAGGCAGCAAATTACAGCTCTGGAGCCATATCGTACATCTGTACTATTAAGTTTAATCGGCACTGAGGCCAGGTACCATTGAACTGCTCATGTCCATATTGTGCTAATTCCTGTGCCTTGTCTGGAGC
Source organism: Ploceus nigricollis (assembly GCA_013399945.1). Taxonomy (NCBI): domain Eukaryota; kingdom Metazoa; phylum Chordata; class Aves; order Passeriformes; family Ploceidae; genus Ploceus; species Ploceus nigricollis. The sequence goes on along the minus strand of VXBC01008934.1, from coordinate 1,992,019 downwards.
TACTTCACAGGACAAAGCTGTGCAATAGACACTTCTATTTGACAGAGTAGGCAATATAGCAGTGCCTGGCAACATTAATTTTACTAGGATAGAGGAACCTAGATCCTAGATTACCCCAGCCACACCACTGTTATACAAGTGTCTCATAATATTGCCCTGTCCTACCATTCCCAAAGCACCTCTGGCTGCTGTCCCAGCTACTGATTCTGGAGCAAAGCAAGGAGGGTCACCCTTGTGTGACCACCCAGGAGCCATACTACCAGTCACACTTGCACCACCTGAGCTGGGACCAAGGCCCCTTCATGGCTACACACCACCCCCCCATCCCAGTCAGACCAGGTTTCTTTACCAGCTCAGCCCCAGGTTTCCCCATAGCAGACCCTCAGATGTCAGGATCCTTAAAATAATTTAATCATGGTGCAACAAAAAAATAACAACTTGAGCTGTGTGCCTCCAAGGAGGGACCCCAAAAAAAGGAAACCCTTGGCTTTTATACCCTCACAGTCTAAGTGTGCCAAAGCCTGGCATCATTGGCTCCTGCTGTCTTTGAGTGTCCAGTCATTCGCCCTTCAGCTGCACACTGAGCTCACAATACCAAATGTATTCCTCAACAAGTGGAAACATCTTGGCACAATCCAAAGGGATTCAGCAGCGTTTCTTCACAGAGCCCTCGCTTGTGTCTCATGAGCTTTGAAAGCAGAAGAGATTGCTCAGCTCTGCAGGGTGAGTGACTCAAGTTGCTCCTGTCAAGAGAAAGAAAGGAGAATGTCAGATTTATATCGGAAGTGGTTGGGATTGACAGCTGCCTGATACCACACAATGAGGAAGCAACCTTAGCACTGTAAGCAGGATGTTTACTACCAGGGATTCAGAGAAACTATCAGAAAGGGTTGTGATAAGTGGATCTGATACATTTACAGCCCTTGAGGGCCTTTTCCTAATTTGCCATGTGATTTATCAACCTGTTATTGTCCTCTAGTGCTTTCCACATATTGATGGCACTGACCTTGAAAAGCCCATGGCCTAAAACGTAAATGATATTATTATGTGTGGAAGGACAACAGCACTCTAGGTCAGAAACTGGAGGTGCACGTGTGAATGTGGAGACTGAACAAGCTGGACACTATTTCCAAGTGCCAGTTTGTGCAGGCCAAGGTCTCAGAAGGATTCACAAAACAATATCTGCATCCTGGCACTGCTGTCACTGCAAGCTAAGAGAAGTGACTGACTTGTCTCCTCTTCTGAGCCACGCACAGCTGAGCTCCTGGGGAATCCCACAGCGTAGTGCAAGCTCTATCTAGTTAAGTCACACTGGGGTCTTGCAAAACATGGTGCTGATGTCCCTGCTTTACAGAGAGGAAAGTGGGAAGAGTAAGATTGTAGAGTATACCAATGGCAGAAGGAAACAGCAATCCCTCAAGCCCTGCTTTTGCCCTTTCAGATGTGGTTCTCCAAACTGGGAGATTTGAGAGAGGTTCTCATCCTACCAGAGGCATTGTCCTGGGATCATACCCCTCCTTATGGAGTCACTCCTTGGTTTCTTATAACTACTGCAATAAACACTGACCCAAGAGGTCACTTCCCCTCCTGCTCACAGCCAAGGCAACTCAGGATATTTCTTTATACAGGAGAATATGACTTGAAAGTGTTTAATGTGCCAATCGGGCTGCAGCTTCTGGGTGAAATGCAAGCACGGGTCAGGTCAGCAGGCAGTTTTCCATGCGTTTCCAACAGGACGTCCAGTCTACACATCCTTCAAATTAAGGCTAAATATAGACTGGGTTCATGAAATTCAAAAGCTGCTAGGTAGAGAAGAATGCACCCTAGACTTCTCCAACTAAAAAAGTCCCCTTCAGATCTGAGGAGCTTATAGATGATTTGTGTTGCCTAAGTATGAGGAATGTTGAAGCTGAGATGCCTAACAGGTCAGGAATTAAAATAAGACTCAGCTCTGCTCTTTGCTCTAAACAAACTGCAAAGTAAACCCTGCCCCAATCCCAGTTTCAGACAAGTCCTGTTCCACCATAGCTGCACAAACCTACTTTCTCTCTGTCATTCAGAGGGGCTCCCTGACTGCAATTCTGAGCTGTTTTCAACTACAGTAAAAGAAGTAGGGAAGAAGATCTGTTTTTCTCACTCATCAGTTTAAGGTTTGCTGAAAAAGCAAACACTAATGAGAGTCAAGGGGTGGTAAATGAGTGTTAGAGTGCAGTCTGACCTGGAAACCAGCCTTGCACAGGAAGATGCATTCTCCCTTGCAGAAAACAGAGCAGTAGTGCCAGCAGCACGGTTTTTGCAGCCCACTAAACAACCAACGAGAAGGGGATGGATTAAACTTCCCTGTGTGGAGATGTCAAGGTCTGGCCCTTTTGGGAGAGCATAAACCAGGGACATCAACCAGGTTGTAACAGTCACTGATCTCCTCTTGACTGGAGACATCTGAGAGATGCAGCTGTTTGTTTCTGCTTGGGAAGCAGGTAGGATACTGTAACATCTGAGGAGGTGGGAAATGTCTGTGTAGGCTCAGAGTTGTGGTTGGCAGTGGGTATGTGGTGGCTGTTACCACACACTGCAGGGAAAGCCAGGATCCTGCCATAGTCCTGGTGCAATCTGGGAAGGCCCCTGTGCGCTAAACACAGCCTTTCCCCCAACCCGTGGCTCCTGGGGGAGCCTTCGATCTCCTCAGCCACACCAAGGCAGCACC